>JBAIZL010000006.1:84468397-84588397 GCA_036971475.1 Prosapia bicincta | reverse complement strand
TTGCTAGATAAGTATATATTATTATTTCTATAAAACACATAATGGTAAACGTGACCCCATATCTATACACTGTAGACTCAGACAAAACCTCCAGTGTAGGTAATTTAAGTAAAGTTGTACACAGTAACATTGAGCCAATTAGAAACGTATAATGCAGAAAATAAAGTTCACATATATTATTTCCAATAAAAAAAAAAAATAAATTTGTGGCCTATTGAAAATATTCGTTTTGTATCTATTTTGATTTGACATATATTTAAAGTTAATTTTTAACTCAATTTACAAACATAAATGACTATTTGTAACGTATTTGCTAGATAAGTATATATTATTGTTTCTATAAAACACATAATGGTAAACGTGACCCCATATCTATACACTGTAGACTCAGACAAAACCTCCAGTGTAGGTAATTTAAGTAAAGTTGTACACAGTAACATTAAGCCAATTAGAAACGTATAATGCAGAAAATAAAGTTCACATATATTATTTCCAATAAAAAAAAAAAATAAATTTGTGGCCTATTGAAAATATTCGTTTTGTATCTATTTTGATTTGACATATATTTAAAGTTAATTTTTAACTCAATTTACAAACATAAATGACTATTTGTAACGTATTTGCTAGATAAGTATATATTATTATTTCTATAAAACACATATTGGTAAACGTGACCCCATATCTATACACTGTAGATTCAGACAAAACCTCCAGTGTAGGTAATTTAAGTAAAGTCGTACAGTAACATTGAGCCAATTAGAAACGTATAATGCAGAAAATAAAGTTCACATATATTATTTCCAATAAAAAAAAAAAATAAGTTTATGGCCTATTGAAAATATTCGTTTTGTATCTATTTTGATTTGACATATATTTAAAGTTAATTTTTAACTCAATTTACAAACATAAATGACTATTTGTAACGTATTTGCTAGATAAGTATATATTATTATTTCTCTAAAAATACATATTGGTAAACGTGACCACATATCTATACACTGTAGATTCAGACAAAACCTCCAGTGTAGGTAGTTTAAGTAAAGTCGTACAGTAACATTGAGCCAATTAGAAACGTATAATGCAGAAAATAAAGTTCATATATATTATTTCCAATAAAAAAAAAAATAAGTTTATGGCCTATTGAAAATATTCGTTTTGTATCTATTTTGATTTGACATATATTTAAAGTTAATTTTTAACTCAATTTACAAACATAAATGACTATTTGTAACGTATTTGCTAGATAAGTATATATTATTATTTCTCTAAAAATACATATTGGTAAACGTGACCCCATATCTATACACTGTAGATTCAGACAAAACCTCCAGTGTAGGTAGTTTAAGTAAAGTCGTACAGTAACATTGAGCCAATTAGAAACGTATAATGCAGGAAATAAAGTTCACATATATTATTTCCAATTTTAAAAAAATTATAAGTTTATGGCCTATTGAAAAATTTCGTTTTGTATCTATTTTGATTTGACATATATTTAAAGTCAATTTTTGATTAAATTTACAAACATAAATGACTATTTTTAACGTATTTGCTAGATAAGTATATATTATTACTTCTATAAAACACATAATGGTAAACGTGACCACATATCTATACACTGTAGATTCAAACAAAACCTCCAGTGTAGGTAGTTTAAGTAAAGTCGTACACAGTAACATTGAGCCAATTAGAAACGTATAATGCAGGAAATAAAGTTCACATATATTATTTTCAATTTTTAAAAAAATTATAAGTTTATGGCCTATTGAAAAAATTCGTTTTGTATCTATTTTGATTTGACATATATTTAAAGATAATTATTGACTAAATTTACAAAACATAAATGACTATTTTTAACGTATTTGCTAGATAAGTATATATTATTATTTCTATAAAAATACATATTGGTAAACGTGACCACATATCTATACACTGTAGATTCAGACAAAACCTACAGTGTAGGTAGTTTAAGTAAAGTCGTACACAGTAACATTGAGTCAATTAGAAACGTATAATGCAGGAAATAAAGTTCACATATATTATTTTAAATTTTTTAAAAAATTATAAGTTTATGGCCTATTGAAAAAATTCGTTTTGTATCTATTTTGATTTGACATATATTTAGAGATAATTTTTAACTAAATTTACAAACATAAATGACTATTTTTAACGTATTTGCTAGATAAGTATATATTATTATTTCAATAATAATACATATTGGTAAACGTGACCACATATCTATACACTGTAGATTCAGACAAAACCTCCAGTGTACGTAGTTTAAGGAAAGTCGTACACAGTAACATTGAGTCAATTAGAAACGTATAATGCAGGAAATAAAGTTCACATATATTATTTCCAATTTTAAAAAAATTATAAGTTTATGGCCTATTGAAAAATTCGTTTTGTATCTATTTTGATTTGACATATATTTAAAGATAATTTTTAACTAAATTTACAAAACATAAATGACTATTTTTAACGTATTTGCTAGATAAGTATATATTATTATTTCTATAAAAATACATATTGGTAAACGTGACTACATATCTATACACTGTAGATTCAGACAAAACCTTCAGTGTAGGTAGTTTAAGTAAAGTCGTACAGTAACATTGAGCCAATTAGAAACGTATAATGCAGAAAATAAAGTTCATATATATTATTTCCAATAAAAAAAAAAAATAAGTTTATGGCCTATTGAAAATATTCGTTTTGTATCTATTTTGATTTGACATATATTTAAAGTTAATTTTTAACTCAATTTACAAACATAAATGACTATTTGTAACGTATTTGCTAGATAAGTATATATTATTATTTCTCTAAAAATACATATTGGTAAACGTGACCACATATCTATACACTGTAGATTCAGACAAAACCTCCAGTGTAGGTAGTTTAAGTAAAGTCGTACAGTAACATTGAGCCAATTAGAAACGTATAATGCAGAAAATAAAGTTCATATATATTATTTCCAATAAAAAAAAAAAATAAGTTTATGGCCTATTGAAAATATTCGTTTTGTATCTATTTTGATTTGACATATATTTAAAGTTAATTTTTAACTCAATTTACAAACATAAATGACTATTTGTAACGTATTTGCTAGATAAGTATATATTATTATTTCTCTAAAAATACATATTGGTAAACGTGACCCCATATCTATACACTGTAGATTCAGACAAAACCTCCAGTGTAGGTAGTTTAAGTAAAGTCGTACAGTAACATTGAGCCAATTAGAAACGTATAATGCAGGAAATAAAGTTCACATATATTATTTCCAATTTTAAAAAAATTATAAGTTTATGGCCTATTGAAAAATTTCGTTTTGTATCTATTTTGATTTGACATATATTTAAAGTCAATTTTTGATTAAATTTACAAACATAAATGACTATTTTTAACGTATTTGCTAGATAAGTATATATTATTACTTCTATAAAACACATAATGGTAAACGTGACCACATATCTATACACTGTAGATTCAAACAAAACCTCCAGTGTAGGTAGTTTAAGTAAAGTCGTACACAGTAACATTGAGCCAATTAGAAACGTATAATGCAGGAAATAAAGTTCACATATATTATTTTCAATTTTTAAAAAAATTATAAGTTTATGGCCTATTGAAAAAATTCGTTTTGTATCTATTTTGATTTGACATATATTTAAAGATAATTATTGACTAAATTTACAAAACATAAATGACTATTTTTAACGTATTTGCTAGATAAGTATATATTATTATTTCTATAAAAATACATATTGGTAAACGTGACCACATATCTATACACTGTAGATTCAGACAAAACCTACAGTGTAGGTAGTTTAAGTAAAGTCGTACACAGTAACATTGAGTCAATTAGAAACGTATAATGCAGGAAATAAAGTTCACATATATTATTTTAAATTTTTTAAAAAATTATAAGTTTATGGCCTATTGAAAAAATTCGTTTTGTATCTATTTTGATTTGACATATATTTAGAGATAATTTTTAACTAAATTTACAAACATAAATGACTATTTTTAACGTATTTGCTAGATAAGTATATATTATTATTTCAATAATAATACATATTGGTAAACGTGACCACATATCTATACACTGTAGATTCAGACAAAACCTCCAGTGTACGTAGTTTAAGGAAAGTCGTACACAGTAACATTGAGTCAATTAGAAACGTATAATGCAGGAAATAAAGTTCACATATATTATTTCCAATTTTAAAAAAATTATAAGTTTATGGCCTATTGAAAAATTCGTTTTGTATCTATTTTGATTTGACATATATTTAAAGATAATTTTTAACTAAATTTACAAAACATAAATGACTATTTTTAACGTATTTGCTAGATAAGTATATATTATTATTTCTATAAAAATACATATTGGTAAACGTGACTACATATCTATACACTGTAGATTCAGACAAAACCTTCAGTGTAGGTAGTTTAAGTAAAGTCGTACAGTAACCTTGAGCCATTTAGAAACGTATAATGCAGGAAATAAAGTTCACATGTATTTTTTTCAATTTTTAAAAAAATTATAGGTTTATGGCCTATTGAAAAAATTCGTTTTGTATCTATTTTGATTTGACATATATTTAAAGATAATTTTTAACTAAATTTACAAAACATAAATGACTATTTTTAACGTATTTGCTAGATAAGTATATATTATTATTTCTATAAAAATACATATTGGTAAACGTGACCACATATCTATACACTGTAGATTCAGACAAAACCTCCAGTGTACGTAGTTTAAGTAAAGTCGTACACAGTAACATTGAGTCAATTAGAAACGTATAATGCAGGAAATAAAGTTCACATATCTCATTTCCAATTTTGAAAAAAAATATAAGTTTATGGCCTATTGAAAAAATTCGTTTTGTATCTATTTTGATTTGACATATATTTAAAGATAATTTTTAACTAAATTTTACAAAACATAAATGACTATTTTTAACGTATTTGCTAGATAAGTATATATTATTATTTCTATAAAAATACATATTGTTAAAAGTGGCTACCTATCTATACTCTGTAGATTAAGACAAAACCTCCAGTGTAGGTAGTTTAAGTAAAGTGGTACACAGTAACATTGAGTCAATTAGAAACGTATAATGCAGGAAATAAAGTTCACATATCTTATTTCCATTTAAAAAAAAATATATAAGTTTATGGCCTATTGAAAAAATTCGTTTTGTATCTATTTTGATTTGACATATATTTAAAGATAATTTTTAACTAATTTTACAAAACATAAATGACTATTTTTAACGTATTTGCTAGATAAGTATATATTATTATTTCTATAAAAATACATATTGGTAAACGTGACCACATATCTATACTCTGTAGATTCAGACAAAACTTCCAGTGTAGGTAGTTTAAGTAAAGTGGTACACAGTAACATTGAGTCAATTAGAAACGTATAATGCAGGAAATAAAGTTCACATATATTATTTCCAATTTTAAAAAAATTATAAGTTTATGGCCTATTGAAGAAATCGTTTTACTAAAAGGAAATACAGGAAGACGTTTCGGCAGCTAAAGAAAAGGAGATGAGGGTCCGTGGCGGATTTCTCTAATTACAGAGAAATGTTTTGTGACAAGAAGGAGTGACAGCGTTATCACGTTTCTCTATGTATTTGACACCACGTCATCACGAATACACTGATGAAGTAACTCACCATTATTCTCGCCATAAATACCTTTCTAATTTTTACTCGCTCAAATGTCAGTTATTCATGGGCTGGTCGACATGAACTTTTAATCGACTAGTAATAATGGAAATAAATAACGATAAGAAAATGAACTTATACGAAAATAGAATACAAATAGATTTGTGTAAAATTAAGGATTTTATACAGCGAATTTGTTAAATAATAACCGAGCATGTTAATGACGTTTTGAACTATACTGTCATCATCAGTCTCTCAAAATCTCATTTGTTAACATTCCTGCCTTTATTTGTTAATACTAGGGAATTTATAAGATGCTGCCTGCAATATACTGTTCAAACATCCAAAGACAGTGTTTTAAAACTAAATTATTTAATAATATTGTGCTACGTTGAACTGCCGCTGGTTCGGTGTCGTGATTTGCAAAGGAAATAGTATACTGGTATAGTAGTACTGATATAGTATACTATATCAATTTTGATGTGAAAATAAAAATCCAGTATCTGGAAAGGAACAAAGATGTACTACTATGAGGTTTTACTAAGGTGGATTGCACTTCATAGTATTAGACAAAATAATATTATCGACAAATATGTCAAAAAGTAGGCACAGAATAAAATTAGGGGAAGGTAAGGTGAACAAAATGTTTTAAAATCAATCAGAGTATGTGGTTATTAAGAGATTTCCTAGTGAGAGTAAATATTACTTTAAGAAATATTACTAGATATTACTCTTCAATTTAGTTAAATATTAAAAGAGTGCTCACAAACCTCACTAAACACTACATTAATATAACCCAGACTAGTTTCGGATATCATTTCGCCTTAACTAGTGGCTGACTAGCACCAGTGTTAGTATTATCCAGCTAAAGATGAAGGCTAGGCCGTCGCCAAAACTAGTCTGAAATAATAAACTACTGATTAGTGACATTTGTGAGCACCCTCAGTTTGTCTTTCGTAAATACAAACTATGAATAGGATGAATGCAATCTTAAAAGTTGTTAGAATAATAAACTTTGTAACGTATAAAGACTTAATTTACGTTGTATTAAGCATTTAATTGAAGTACTTGGGATTGTTTACAAGACAAGAAACTGAATCCATCATTTATTTAAAACTAAATATAAAGCCGAATCGAGGTGAAAATTATTCCAATGTGTTCAGCAAGAATTCCTTAGAAATGAAATGTCTTTAAGTCTAAAAGTTGCTAAAGTTATACTGACTAGCTCCCGCAACAGTAATGGAAGTTTGGAAATTGTGATCCTCGTATGGCGTAAAGACACTGTTTTATAATGCAGTGTAGGCCATCACGTCCTCTCTTCTACTCGAACTAAAAACAATTCAAGAGCCGGGCAGTGTGTTTTATGTTTTGTTACGAACAATAGTTCTTATATTTATTCCGTTCGAAAAAAATAAGTTTGCCAATTTATTTAAACTATCAGGTAAAATGGGTTTTAGTGTTACCTAAATCCTACATGAGTTTACTGTAGCTTTTTCATTCGCTCGTTAGTTATCGACTTTTCTGAAATGACACATTTAAATCAAGGTTTTGGTAAAGCAATATCCCCACTTCATGTTTATAGATAAAATATCCTGAAAACAGTAAAAAAATACGTTTGAATTTGGAACATTAAGTTCATATTTCAAGACATATTTTAATCATAGAATGCTTTACGATAAACTCTCTGATGAGTTTCACTAAAAATACGTATACATTTCAAAACACTAGGGAAAAAAGTGATTAAAGGTTTTTCGAACTAAAAAAATAGATTGGAGCAAATTGGGCTGTAAGCAGTTGTTAATGATCCACGCCTATGTTTCCCTACATATAAAAAAATGACCTCTCTTCCCCGTCCTGTACTTTGGAACACATACTTTGAGTTTGACTACCATACTTTAAAAGAATGACTTTTAAAAATAAAGCGAAACTTTAAAAAAAAAAGAAAACTTAATAAAACTGAAGACACTTCTTGAAAAAGGAATAAAGCGTAAGATTTATTTCAGATTGAGCAAGAAGCTCTATCATGCTCTTACGGTCTTCTGTGTTCTGACATTATTTGTAGGTCGTATAAAATGATAATGTTAGAGCCTAGGCTTTTGGTTTAGTTGGTAATATTATAGTTTTAAATATCAAAAATGAGTTTTTAACTTTATAAATTATTAAAAAAAACTATAAAAAATTGGTATGGGAAAGAAGTCAATTTATACTCATATAAAATGATATATTTCTAATATCTTTAAATTAGGTTACAAGTAATTCAATCAGGAAGGCTTAAAGGCTCCATTAGAGACAATTCTCTTGAGCTGTGTTCCACTCTGCGCTATAGACGATTCCCCTACAGACTTTGTGCATTGGGCCACTTCTTCTCTTGATATGTTTATATTGCGCCTTTTAAAGATAATTCTTTGAAAATAAAATGCGAACGAAAGTGCTCCCAGTTGTCCTCATAAACATGTCGAAACTTTTATCCTCCCTCTCTTACAAAGAAATTCTGCTCACAGTCTTTCGTAGTTTCGTCCAATGACAATAAACTTGTTTTCAAGTAGAAATGAGTAGAAAATTCATATTTATTTACTATTTAGAAAAGGTACATAAACGTTTTAAAAAATATGACAGTATTGAGTAGGGTAAAAAAGGGAAAAAGTCAATGAAAATATAGTCAATTTTTAAAATATATCAGGTACGCCTAAAAAGTGTTTTCTTAGCCCTAGATAACTGTCATGAAAATATAATGTATAATTAGGATAACTGACATTATGATATGACAACAAATTAAATTAATAAGTATTATTTTAAATATCCGATAAATAAAATACAACCGAGTAATAAAACTTAACTTATAATACAGAAACCTTAGTTACAGAAAAGCCTATTGCATGGAATAATACTATATCTCCCAGTTCATCCGAATGAAATATATTTCTAAATAATATATAGTCTATAAAAATACATTGGAAAATCATTTAAACGTAATCTCAAAATAACCTCCAAATAAAATACATAAAGCTGTTACTGAAGACTATTATATTTTGTATGATTATGTTTTCGTAGCAATTCTTTTATATTTGGATATTTATTTCTTATGAGACAAAATATATTCCTATTCTTTACAATCGAAAAGCATCAAAAGCTTCTGAAGAAGGGTCAACAACTTTCGATTAGAACGCTCCATCGCATTAGTTTATAATAAATTTATCGTCTTATTTGAGGCAATTTTAAACATTTATTCCTTCTACCTTCTGGAAACATTCTGGTTCTTTTCATAATCTGTCTTCGTTACATCACTTATATTCTTAAGAAATTTTAGGTTTGTATAATGATCCTTAGCGGTCAAATAAATTATTTTCTTCCATAATTTACGTTTAATTGATTAACTACAGATTTAACGTCTAAAAATAAATCATTCAAGTCTCTTTCTATAAATTTATAAGTTTTTCTTTATGAATATTTAATAAAAAAGTGTATCGTACTAGATAAACTGTCAAGACACTAAAAATTTACGAAATAATAAAAATTATAAATTTATTCTAAAATAAATGTGTAGTGAAATACCTTAACGTTTTTTGAACAAAAACAAATTATATACTCTTGGATATCTTTGGCTTTTAAGATGAAGAGCGACGTGATGATTGAGATACAGGGTAGAAAGTTGTTGAAGTTTAGATATTAATGTATTAAATTAATAAATCAGTATAAATAAATGTAGAATTTTGAGCAAATCATGGATATTATACCACGGATCGCCTCTGAAGGACACAACAAATCTACAGCTTTAAAGTTTCTCAAATATTTGAATATTTGATATCGATCTAATAATAATTAATCTATTACGATTACTTGAATTGTGGGTTTTAATTGAAATTTCATAGTAAATCCTTTATATTAGCTTATTTTCAGTGCATTAATCATTGTTGTTTACTTCTAGAGACCAGATAGATGGTAAGCTCACAACGTACGTAATATATTAGTATGCTGGGGCGACCACACCAAAAGTACAAAGTAGCTAATTATGTAAACAGATATTGTAAGTTTATTCTGGTTGACGAAAGGATTAGAAATGTCTGGTATTCTAAACAACAGATGTTTGGCCCCTATATTGAGCACTGGGTAAGTCTTATGTGTTCGTCATGTACCTAACTCTCTCTTCAACACACTTCCAAGAACTTACACTATCTGTTAATATTAATACATAGTTTCTAATATTGGCTTGGTCGCCACAATACCAAAGATGAGTTGAGCCTGCCCCATCTGTATAATTTGTAACAAAATTTACAACACTGTGTTTGAAACTAATTGGTTATTACTCAAACATGTAGGAATACTTTTTAATAACGAAAAACGACTTACCTATGAATTCTAAAAGAGTCTGGTTTCTCCTGCCCCCCCCCCAATGTAGTTTCATTACCTTTTCATGGAGTAAAGGGACAATAGAATAGTGTCATGTCTGTTATTTATCCTCTTTGGGTGGCTATAGAGTGAACCTGACAAATAGCGATAAAATATGAAAGTCCCTAAGCCTTCTACAGGTAGTGACGCTCACAAACGGCGTTTTACATAATTCTGAATAATGATAGATACAAGGAACATAAAACTGTCAAGGAGAGCCTGACGTCAATTTTTATGCTGGCAAGGAAATTAGGGTCACCCTTATGCAAGAAAACCTTTATCAAAGAAACCTCTTTCGCAGACGACGTCATCGGAAAGCTTATAGCTTCTTGTTTACATAACTCGTTCCTTCTTGTTACATTCTGCCAATCATCGTTACTAAAACAGGGCAGAGCAGGTCGAAAATAAATAGTCTTCGCCATAAATAAATAAATACAAACACTTCAAACCTATCAACGTGCATTAGTTTCTAATTTTATATAAATATTAGGCCTACGTACGATTGAGTTAAAGCTATTCTAAATACATAAGGTAATCGTAATTAATATCTTATCAATATTTTTTTTTGTAAAAAGCAAAAGCCATATACAAGTGTAAATTTTATGTGAAGTAAGAGAGATAGTTATTTGGTTTGGCTACAAAAAAGAATGGAAAAGGTATTATTTTAGGCCAAAAATTTCATTCGTCTATGACATGTTTCCATACCTTTTCATGATAATGTATTCGTAGAAATACAAGTAGTATGTTCTTTGTTATGTTGGTGTTTTCGTCTACTTAAGGTGCAAATATGTAGATTCTTGAAGTTTTAAAACAGTTGTTCTTTAATATTGGAAGACATCTGCAATTAGCCCCTGCATTGTGTTCTTTGAATGTCGTTTTCTTTTAAAATTTCTCTGACTGAGTTTTCTCCTAACTCGTAACTTGGACCCTATCCACAGTGACCGGGTAGTAAAAGGGTCTTACCTGTTGTGTGAGGTTTTCCATTATTTGCAATTCTATAAGTAGCAAGGTAGGGCGCTTTTATTAAGTATCAATTTTACATATCTTGTCGTATTTTTATTTACTTTCTTAAAAGATGTAGATTTTTTTAAAAATTCAATCGGCTTACCAACCAAATCAGATTTCTATGTGTTTGGTTAAGCATCAACAGAGATGGAGTCATATTTTGGTTTGAGAGCGTTTCGAAACAAACATAGAACTGGAGTTTTCACGGTTTTTTATGTCGGACTTTACAGTAAAACCATTCTCTAAGCTGCTTTCGTCGTATTTACTATTTGTCGCAGTTTAGGTTTTTAACACCGCCCTTTGAAGTTCCATGGTTCACCAGAAACCGTTTCATAGTTTACTATGGAAACAAAATAAAATCACACACAGCAGTTAGTGATGATTAGGACAAGATGAAAACGTTCTATCTATCTACAGAATCTCCACTGTTCTCGACCTTCTTGTTGATCTAAACGCTTACAATGCTGTATTCAAACTGCCGATTGCTTAGCTGGTGGAGCGGAACAATAGGTAAAGCCCGGCAGATTATTGAATTGTCGGCGTCCGGTTGGCAACTAAAAGCCACCTGACGCGTACCACCTGAAATCTTCCTGCCTACCACCGGTTGGGAACCCCTAGTCTATGCAATTATTAGGTTTTGTAAGCAGAAACATTGAAATATCATAAACAATTGTTCATTCCTATATTTGACATCCAGGTCAGTATGAAAAATAATACGTATTTGTATTTGTAACATAGTAGCTTTAAAGTTAATAAGAAATAAGTAATTAAGAAGGTAATATAAAAGTGTTTTAAAAGTAAATTCCTACTTAGATCTACAAAGAAATTATTTGTATATTATATATATTAAATTATTATTTTTACATAAAAATATTATATATAATATAATATATATTAATTATATATATAAGTATTATATTTTAAATATATATATATATATATATATGTATATATATATAATATACACGTAAGGAGAGGGTGATTTAGCAGAAAGAATTGAAAAATGAAACTAACAATAAGGAGGTTGAATTTGGATGAAAAAGAATATCACAGAGAATTTACAATTAATTAAACCAAAATTCATTAAACCAGATATTTGTTTAAATGTGATATTAATAATTAAATGATTTACAGTCAATCACGTTGCAATAAGAAAACCGTTATTTTTAATGAAGAATCGATATTTTTGAAAATATAATAAGAGTGATTGTTTTAAATAGTGATAAAATAATTTAGTACTTGAACTTATGATATTATTGGCTTCTAAAGTTATAATGCTTTTCACAAAACTTTATACCAAAGGTTTGTTTACAATGTTTTTAACTAAATACCATTTTATAATACAAGGGTTAAAACCCCAAAGTACCTGTTTAGGCATCTTAACTAACCACATAATTATTAATTGTGAAACTAACCTCAAAATTAAACAATCAGCAACGATCTAAACACTGTGAGGTTGTAGTCATCAAACTGATATATTAAACTAAATATAAAACTTATAATATATGTAAAATATATTACAATAATTATAAAAAAATTAGCATGAATCCTTTAGAAATATTTTTAATTACTCATAAACATACAAAAATAAAGAAGACACAATACATTTAGTAATTAAAAATTAATAATAAACACTCAGGTACCAATCAAAACCTTTCATTACTTCTATAGATTTCTACTATTGACTAAATTTTCCTTTAAACTTATTATGACTGTTAATTTACATTGTTTATATATTTACTGATAGTTTTATTCTGAGGATAGTTTCACATTTAAAATTTAGATACTAATTACTATAGGATGTTTATGTCGATGATATAAATACTTTTCAATATAGCAAATATATATACTTATATAAATATGTATGTATAAATATAAGTATGTATTAAGGAATTCATATCAGTAATCGTATAATTATACGTATTCCTTTACGGATGGAAAATAAGATGAATAGTTACTATCCGGAATACGTTCGCTCCGCCACTCGCTAGAATCTCATTTAGCATTGAAGAGGTGAACCCAACACCAGTTGAAGAGTGAAATTTCAACTCATATATATATATATATATAATGAGAGAGAGAGAGAGAGAGAGAGAGAGAGAGAGAGAGACAGAGACAGAGAGAGAGAGACAGAGAGAGAGAGAGGCAGAGAGAGAGAGAGAGAGACAGAGACAGAGACAGAGAGAGACAGAGAGAGAGAGAGAGAGAGAGAGAGGCAGAGAGAGAGAGAGACAGAGAGAGAGAGACAGAGACAGAGAGAGAGAGAGAGACAGAGAGAGAGAGACAGAGACAGAGACAGAGAGAGAGAGAGAGACAGACAGAGACAGAGGGAGAGAGAGAGAGAGAGAGAGAGAGAGAGAGAGAGAGAGAGAGAGAGAGAGAGAGACAGACAGACAGAGACAGAGACAGAGAGAGAGAGGCAGAGAGACAGTGAGAGAGAGAGAGAGAGAGAGAGAGAGAGAGAGAGAGAGAGAGGCAGAGAGAGAGACAGAGAGAGAGAGACAGAGAGAGAGAGAGAGAGAGAGAGAGAGAGGCAGAGAGAGAGAGGCCTGTATACATTATTAATGATTTAGTCAGGTGTATTTTATAGTCAACATATTTATATTTTATAATTAAGTTGACAATTAAGGTTTTAAGCTTATATGGTTAAAAAGTTGCAATTAATTAGGCCTGAATGGATTGTAGACAACATATTTTCCTTGAGTTTAGTTAAAAACTTCCTAACCTTAGAAATTAAGCTTTGACAAGACGTGAGTGAGGTATATTGAACAAACTAACGATTTTCCCATTCATAAAGTAAAGTTACGACAAAACGTATTAAGACAAAACTTATTCGTTTACACTATACGAAGTATCCCAGTGACGTACATGTCGTCAGTATACATACATTTAGTTTCAATACATACACGTTTCTCATAAATTTACATAATTTCCAGCCTAGGTTTAATTTATAAGTAGTTAAAGTACAATTTCTAGAAATAATGCTCCTCGAGTATTTGCTTTCTGGTCAACATGTTTTTATTCAATATCACTTAGAAGCTAGGTGGGAGTTTTATTTAACAACAAATACAACGTTTCTTTAGAATAGTCTTGCGTGTAATGTACCAATAACTAACTTATAAAGAGTAATTGGTAAGGATGCTGATCCAAAATGCATATACTTCATATAAGATAAATTCACTGAATTTTTGGTCAATGACATTTTTCAAATTACTATCGCGTAATTTTTCAGCAGTGCAAAGTTAGAACTTTTTATTGTAGAAAATTTTTAAATTCTATTAAAAGTTTTAAACAAGGGACCTGCCCCGCATTTTTATCTCTTCATTAAAGTTTTGAGCCTGGGATCTAGATATGAGTTATACGTCCATGAATTTTAACTTACTTCAGACGCTGGGGAATATTTGCATTCATGGAACATAATTATCTGAATGTGCCTTATCTGGGAAAGCAGTGAATTGAATGGCGAGAAGGAAGGATTACATTGCTTTTAAAATTGTATATTTCAGAAATTTAAATGCCTGAAAAATCTGTTAAAAATTGCTAACTATACTTTTATTCTTTTTATTTAACACCAAATGTCGAAAATATAAAATTAGGGGTAATATATGATTCCCCGACGCTAAACAACTCCAACCATACACACACACACACACACACACACACACACACACACACACACACACACACACACACACACACACACACACACACACACACACACACACATATATATATATATATATATATATATATATATATATATATATATATATAAAGAACATAAGTGAAAATACAAATACAAGAATTATAATTGAATTTACAATTCAAAGCTTTTCGTTGGCTAACAGTAGCAACATCATCAGGAATATTAAACAATTAAAATTAACATATGTGCAAATTAGATCAAATAAATAGCTATGCCAAATCAATTACAATGTTGTTAAAAAATTTTTTATTTTGTTGCCTTTACATTACAAACACTGAATTAATTATTTTTACTTGTAATTGTTCATTTATCAACTCATTATTAGTATTATATTTATGTATTTCTAAACATTCATAAATATTCATTATCAGGCCTATGTTAATTTCTTTTACAAGTATCATATTATCTATATTAGGAAATAAGTGATTATTATTAATACCATGACAAGCAAAATTTGATTTATAAATTTCTGGCTTTTTATATGCATTAAAATGCTCTTTATATCTATTTTTAAGTTTTTTCTTACTTTGTCCTATATAAACGTTATTACAATAATCACATTCTAATTTATATACACCGTTTTTTCATGCATATTATTAATATTATTATTATTCATTATATTAATTAATTTATTATTAGTATTATATGCAAATTTTTTGTTGCTATCTTTAAACAATTTTTTGATATTTTTTACTTCATTACCAAAAAATGTAAAGTCCATATGACATTTTCATCACTATTTTTGTAAATTAGATTATTATTTTGTTTCTTTAAAATATTATAATTAAGTTTATCAACAGTTTTCTTTTTATAGCCATTCTCAATTGCAATTTGATAGATAATGTTTTTCTCTCTTATGTTGTTTTCATTATTCATAGGTATTTTATGTAATATATATAATAAATTGTATAATGCAGCCATTTTTTGATTATATGGTTGGTTAGAATTATTAGGTATAATTTGGTTAGTTTGTGTCGGTTTACGATATATGTTAAATTCAAATTCATTAATATGTCCTATAATTGTTATATCTAGAAAGTTGATCTTATTATATTTCTCCATTTCATAAGCAAAATTAATACTTTTATTTATCACATTTATTTTATCTAAAATAGTTATTAAGTTCATACCATTATTATTAGATACATACAAACCATCATCTACATATCTAAACCAATAACCGTTTTTATCAAATGTCTGTATAATTTTATTTATGTTATCATCTATATATTGTAAACATATTTCAGATATTATATTCGATAAGGGAGAACCCATGGCAAGACCATCTTCCTGTTTGTAAATTTTATTATTATATGAAAAATAATTTTGATATAATAATATTTTTAATGTATTTATAATTTCTAATATTAATTTTCTATTTTTTTTATTTTGCTCTAATCTAGATTTTATAATATGGAGAGTCTCTTTAATAGGAATATTTGGGTACATATTTTTTATATCTAATGATATTAATTTTGTTTTATTATCAATAATTATTATTTTTAATAATTCAATAAGGTTATAGAATTACTTATGGTGTGATTATTATTATTATTGAAAACCTTATTATTAACCTTATAAAATTTTAACAACATTGTAATTTATTTGGCATAGCTATTTATTTGATCTAATTTGCACATATGTTAATTTTAATTGTTTAATATTCCTGATGATTTTGGTACTGCTAGCCAACGAAAAGCTTTGAATTGTAAATTCAATTATAATTCTTGTATTTGTATTTTGACTTATGTTCTTTATTATACACAAGAATACATATTGCGATATATATGTATATATATATATATATATATATATATATATATATATATATATATATATATAAGGGACTAGTGCACAATCAAGCATTACGCCTCATTACTGGGGGAATTAGAACATCGCCAATAGATGCAATGCTCCTCCTTACTGATAATTATAGTCTTCAACATATAATACAAAGTCGCTGTCTGCAACTCTTTGAGAAATTCCAGAGAATACCTCATGACCAATACTGGAAAACCTACAATACCCCTTCGGTAGCTAGACTAAAAACACAAAATGGTTTTTTACAAAAGGCTACAAATATTTTTGAGAGATTGAATTGTAGCAGCCTTAATGAACGCTGGCCTCTTCCATTGCCGCAAAATCCAACTGAATCCAAAACAGATAGAATACTCCCTGCAATTTTGTGACCAAGTGAAGAAAAAGGAAACAGAGAAAAAGCAACTAAAACAGCTTGCACTTGAAACTATACATAGTAAATATCCGGAAACCGACTGGCTACATATTTTTACCGATGGCTCTTATTCAGAAACAACTGAAAAGGCAGGAGCAGGAGAATCTAGCAACATCTTCTCCTTTTATGGAGCAGAAGGAAGCAACAGAACTGCCTTTGACGGAGACGTTGAAGCAATTAGGATTGCGCTAAACTAACTATATGTAAATATGAACAAATTTAATAATGCTGCTATATTCATCGATTCAAAATCTGCTATCCAGGACATAGCATCTCCTGATCTGCCAATAAGCCCCGAAGTGCAAGAGTGCCGAAGGCTGTACCACTCGCTAAGTTCCGAACGTAAATCAATCGTACTACAGTGGATTCCTGGTCACTGTGGTGTGACTGGAAATGAGCAGGCAGACACCCTTACTAAAAAAGGTACTGATATAAAACAAGAACAAAAACACAAGTTTCTTATAACATAATAAGATTAGAAATAAAAAAAGCCATAAAAATCCAACATGTAAAAGATATAGTGGAACGTACACAAGGGAAACAATGGGAAGATGCCATAACGACAACACCTGAGGGCCCTAGAAACGTAGCAGTTGCCACCTTCCTCCTCATTACAGGACACGACCTACGCACTAGCTTAAGACCCATACTGCAGCCTATGCCAACAAGAACAACACATGGATAGAAGTCACCTTAAGGTGTGTCCAGCACTATCAAAGACAACTGAACATGAACGATACTGGGAAGTACGAGGTTTATTACAAAGTGTATAACGAATGTTATTTTGTACTTGCCATTAGAATAAATATATAATTATATATATATATATATATATATATATATATATATATATATATATATATATTATAACTTAACTTGCCAATACGTTGGGCGTCATATTATAACTTAACTTTGGTTATAATTAAAATTATTTTAAATGTCATTTAATCACCTTACCTATTGAAGTCACCTTTAGGTTATAAAAGAACTAACAATCTTATCAAAACTTTTACCATCACTTGCATTTATTCTTTACAATTAATTCTACACATTATTCCTAATTTATATTAATATAGTGCAGTGACAGGCTGGATGTCTTAACTAAACTACAATAATAAGGGTTGACTTCTGAGGCTTTAGATTCAATTAGAATAACAAAAAAACATTAGTAAAATTATATTCTTGCACTCGGGGTCGCTATTATGGGAACTTCGCTTTAAATTTGAAATGGTGAATAGAATTATATTTATAAATTTTGATGAATTTAAAAATTGAGTTAAACTAGAAGATAGACGTCTGTTGGCTACACTAATAATTTAAATATACTTATAGTTCAGACGAGTCCCTGGAATCCTGGCTTGTTCACTTCCGTGCTAACACTTGACACAAAAACCTTACTTTATATAAAAAAACTTTTACTTCGCACTTTACTAAACTTTACTTATAAAATCTCTATTTAAATTAACAAAATTCTCCCTTTACACTTTCATTCTTGTCCCTTCCAACCTGCCTGCCTTGCTCCGAGACCCTCTTTTAACTCCTTTAGTTCTTAATTTTCTAAACCTAACGGTACATGGTTAAAATTCCCCAGGCTATATCGGCCGCTGGAATTTCCCATCTTGACAAGACTTGGACCTTTGTCTATTTGCCGGACTCCACTTATAAACTTCCTGGAAAGAATAATGACCTGCCTTGGGTACCTGCTTTACCAGCACCAGAAAACTATTTGTATTTCTTTGCTAAAATATTATAGATGATTTATTTCGCAACTAGCTTAATTCAATCAAAAGCCTCGTACTTTACGTTATAATATATATATATATATATATATATATATATATATATATATATATATATATATTAAATATGGTGTTATAATAAGATTAGATAAGGTTTGATAATTATTTTCCCGAAGATGCTGGTACTGTTTTATCAAAGCGAAAAGCTTTGAATAAATATATTCATTAAAAGTATTCTGGTTTTTGAAATATTTTTAATTTAATATATATATATATATATATATATATATATATATATATATACAGAGAGAAAGAGAGGGAGATAATGTTTTGCCTATTACGGGTTAGACTAACTTGGTTAAAGGTCAATTTAGCAAACAACTGGATCATCTTAATCCGATGGAATATTTAAACGTTTGGATGGTTATACCAAGTTTTAGAAAAAACAATCTAAGCAACAGCTCTAGCTGACGTAGTCGTTTCGTCCAAGTGGACCAGTGACTAGTGTGGTCATACAGAACCGTCTTCGGGACGTTAGATTCTGGTTACACGAAATTATAACACCAAGCCGGCTGTGAAGGTGATCTGAGTGCCGGAGTCAGCAGTTTGATAGAGGATTCTAAGAGTAGTTGAAAAAGAATTTTCAAACTTTACAGAATTTAGAAGAGACATTCTTACAAATACTACACGTAATAATAGTCAAAACATTCTCTCTCTCTCTCTCTCTCTCTCCCTCTCTCTCTCTCTCCATATATATATATATATATATATATATATATATATATATATGGAGAGAGAGAGAGATTTATATAAATGTAAAAAAAAGTTTTCATGTCATAAATAATCGTAATAAAGACGATTATAAAATTTAAAAAAAGCTTAGACTTCAAAAACCCATGCGGTCCATCAATTATTATCAAACGTAACGATTAGTGTGTCATGCATACAAATAGACGAGCATTGTACAGGGGGGAAAACGGGTCAAAATATATGCTTTATCTTAGTTCCAAACCACTAACTAAAGTTGTTTGTTCGAGTTTGAAGTTGCGCGTTTGGTGAGATTGATTTGCCATAGCCCAATATATCAGGTTGGGACTATTAGATATGGCTCGAGAACAAAATTGTAAAGAGAGGTTTCGCAGGTGAGCAGTTATTTAGTAAGCTGTTCACCACGTTTACTAGCAATGAGAACTTCACTACTTTATCATAAAATTTTAAATAACTTGCCTTACTTTAAACAATATACCTAAAGAAGGAACGCTAATGTCTTCACACACACACACACACACACACACACACACACACACACACACACACACACACACACACACACACACACACACACACACACACACACACACACACACACACACACACACACACACACACACACACACACACACACACACACACACACACACACACACACACACACACACACACATACACACACACACACATACATACACACACACACACACACACACAAACACACACAGACACACACACACACAAACACACACACATTTTATTTTATTTATACAATATACTTATTTAATATTTATTAAATAATCACACACAAAAATTACACCCGTATACAAATAACAACAGAGATGATCTTAGTACTCATGCAAAATTGACTCGATTAAAAACAAATTCATTTAAATATTCATATCAAAATTAAACCTGTAATAATTAATGGACCACTGGGACTTAATAAAGTTGAGCAAAATTGATTTACGTAAACATTGTTTGAATTTATAATAGGCTATTTCCATTTATACGAACTAGTCTATGATAGCTCATTAACATATAATTAGTAACAATTACTTTTAAAAAAGATATTAGCATTGCGATATAGGCTACTATCAGCGTTACAATCTCCGTTTTTAACAACATTACTATCAGCATTAATATCTTCTTTACTATCAGCAATCTTATAAGCGTACAAACATATTTAATATCAGAATTACTACTAACAACAATATCAAAAATATTCAACAATAATATCCCCGTCACTTTCAGTGTTAATATCAGCAATAATATTACCAAAACTATCAGCAATAATATCAGTGTTTGACTACCAGAACTGCGATCAACTAATACTATTAGCGTTACTATCAGCGTTAATATCGTCATTACTATCAGCATTGCCACCATCATATATATCTGCATTATTATCAGCGTTCCTAACAGATTAAGTATCAGCGTTTCCTTCAGCATTACTACCAGCGTTACTCTAAACGTTATAACCAACGTTTCTATAAGCTTTAATATCAGCGATTCCACAGCATATATTTTACCGTTACCCTCATCTTGACTATTAGGGTAATATCAGCGATACCACAGCATATATTTTACCATTACCCTCATCTTGACTATTAGGGTAATATCAGCGATACCACAGCATATATTTTACCGTTACCCACATCTTGACTATTACGGTAATATCAGCGATACCACAGCATATATTTTACCGTTACCCTCATCTTGACTATTACGGTAATATCAGCGATACCACAGCATATATTTTACCGTTACCCACATCTTGACTATTAGGGTAATATCAGCGATACCACAGCATATATTTTACCGTTACCCACATCTTGACTATTAGGGTAATATCAGCGATACCACAGCATATATTTTACCGTTACCCTCATCTTGACTATTAGGGTAATATCAGCGATACCACAGCATATATTTTACCGTTACCCTCATGTTGACTATTACGGTAATATCAGCGATACCACAGCATATATTTTACCGTTACCCTCATCTTGACTATTAGGGTAATATCAGCGATACCACAGCATATATTTTACCGTTACCCTCATCTTGACTATTACGGTAATATCAGCGATACCACAGCATATATTTTACCGTTACCCTCATCTTGACTATTAGGGTAATATCAGCGATACCACAGCATATATTTTACCGTTACACTCATCTTGACTATTAGGGTAATATCAGCGATACCACAGCATATATTTTACCGTTACCCTCATCTTGACTATTACGGTAATATCAGCGATACCACAGCATATATTTTACCGTTACCCTCATCTTGACTATTACGGTAATATCAGCGATACCACAGCATGTATTTTACCGTTACCCACATCTTGACTATTAGGGTAATATCAGCGATACCACAGCATATATTTTACCGTTACCCTCATCTTGACTATTAGGGTAATATCAGCGATACCACAGCATATATTTTACCGTTACCCACATCTTGACTATTACGGTAATATCAGCGATACCACAGCATATATTTTACCGTTACCCACATCTTGACTATTAGGGTAATATCAGCGATACCACAGCATATATTTTACCGTTACCCACATCTTGACTATTAGGGTAATATCAGCGATACCACAGCATATATTTTACCGTTACCCACATCTTGACTATTACGGTAATATCAGCGATACCACAGCATATATTTTACCGTTACCCACATCTTGACTATTACGGTAATATCAGCGATACCACAGCATATATTTTACCGTTACCCACATCTTGACTATTAGGGTAATATCAGCGATACCACAGCATATATTTTACCGTTACCCTCATCTTGACTATTAGGGTAATATCAGCGATACCACAGCATATATTTTACCGTTACCCACATGTTGACTATTACGGTAATATCAGCGATACCACAGCATATATTTTACCGTTACCCACATATTGACTATTACGGTAATATCAGCGATACCACAGCATATATTTTACCGTTACCCACATCTTGACTATTACGGTAATATCAGCGATACCACAGCATATATTTTACCGTTACCCACATATTGACTATTACGGTAATATCAGCGATACCACAGCATATATTTTACCGTTACCCTCATCTTGACTATTAGGGTAATATCAGCGATACCACAGCATATATTTTACCGTTACGCACATCTTGACTATTACGGTAATATCAGCGATACCACAGCATATATTTTACCGTTACCCACATATTGACTATTACGGTAATATCAGCGATACCACAGCATATATTTTACCGTTACCCTCATCTTGACTATTAGGGTAATATCAGCGATACCACAGCATATATTTTACCGTTACGCACATCTTGACTATTACGGTAATATCAGCGATACCACAGCATATATTTTACCGTTACCCACATCTTGACTATTAGGGTAATATCAGCGATACCACAGCATATATTTTACCGTTACCCACATCTTGACTATTAGGGTAATATCAGCAATACCACAGCATATATTTTACCGTTACCCACATCTTGACTATTACGGTAATATCAGCGATACCACAGCATATATTTTACCGTTACCCACATCTTGACTATTACGGTAATATCAGCGATACCACAGCATGTATTTTACCGTTACCCACATCTTGACTATTAGGGTAATATCAGCGATACCACAGCATATATTTTACCGTTACCCTCATCTGGACTATTAGGGTAATATCAGCGATACCACAGCATATATTTTACCGTTACCCACATCTTGACTATTACGGTAATATCAGCGATACCACAGCATATATTTTACCGTTACCCACATATTGACTATTACGGTAATATCAGCGATACCACAGCATATATTTTACCGTTACCCACATCTTGACTATTACGGTATAATCAGCGATACCACAGCATATATTTTACCGTTACCCACATCTTGACTATTACGGTAATATCAGCGATACCACAGCATATATTTTACCGTTACCCACATCTTGACTATTACGGTAATATCAGCGATACCACAGCATATATTTTACCGTTATCCACACCTTGACTATTACGGTAATATCAGCGATACCACAGCATATATTTTACCGTTACCCACATCTTGACTATTACGGTAATATCAGCGATACCACAGCATATATTTTACCGTTACCCACACCTTGACTATTACGGTAATATTAGCGATACCACAGAATATATTTTACCGTTACCCACATCTTGACTATTACGGTAATATCAGCGATACCACAGCATATATTTTACCGTTACCCTCATCTTGACTATTAGGGTAATATCAGCGATACCACAGCATATATTTTACCGTTACCCTCATCTTGACTATTAGGGTAATATCAGCGACACCACAGCATATATTTTACCGTTACCCACATCTTGACTATTACGGTAATATCAGCGATACCACAGCATATATTTTACCGTTACCCACATATTGACTATTACGGTAATATCAGCGATACCACAGCATATATTTTACCGTTACCCACATCTTGACTATTACGGTAATATCAGCGATACCACAGCATATATTTTACCGTTACCCACATCTTGACTATTATGGTAATATCAGCGTTACCACAGCATATATTTTACCGTTACCCACATTTTGACTATTAGGGTAATATCAGCGATACCACAGCATATATTTTACCGTCACCCACACATTGACTATTACGGTAATATCAGCGATACCACAGCATATATTTTACCGTTACCCACATCTTGACTATTACGGTAATATCAGCGATACCACAGCATATATTTTACCGTTACCCACATCTTGACTATTACGGTAATATCAGCGATACCACAGCATATATTTTACCGTTACCCACACCTTGACTATTACGGTAATATCAGCGATACCACAGCATATATTTTACCGTTACCCACATCTTGACTATTACGGTAATATCAGCGATACCACAGCATATATTTTACCGTTACCCACATCTTGACTATTACGGTAATATCAGCGATACCACAGCATATATTTTACCATTACCCTCATCTTGACTATTAGGGTAATATCAGCGATACTACCACTATTATCTTCAGTAAATATCTATCACAAATAATATAAGCGCTATTCGATATAATATGTAGTTTTTTTATCATGACTATCCAATTGCAGTGCTAGATAAATGTTTTTATGATTTTATTATAGAATAAGTATGTGTATTGTGTATACTTTAAAGCAATGTTAAAAAATAGATATCTTAAGCAAAATACTTTAAAGATATTTTTAATTATTTATTATCTCGCCTGTCGAAAATATTTCAGTAATTCACAATTAATTCCAATGTTTAAAACGAGAAATCGATATAAATATTAACAATTAGGTACCTATTTTAATTTATAAATTAATTTTTTGCTTCAAGTGTTAGGATTTATTTAGTTTATTTACTTGATGAATTGATTATATTTTATTATTACCGGTGGCTTGAAATTCATTATAATTATAAACAAAAAACTGCATTCAGTAATAATAGGCTATAACATTCGAAATAATGTAAAAAAGCACATTTCTAAAACCATTCTTGTGTTTTTCATTCAATGTGTTAGCTTACACTTTATTTTATTACTTTAAATAGATGAGACCTCTAAAGCACAAACAATTTTTACTTTTACTTGAATTCTAAGGTATTTTCGACTGCAACTAGTAAATATTCTTGTAATAATTGCCTCCGATGACAATTGCTTTGCAATCGAAATGTATATTAAGATTTAGATAAAACATGTTTATTATTAAAAGACTTTATTATTTTTTTAAGTAGAAAAATACACTACAGTTCCAAATTGTTATTACAATTTCTTATTAGAATATAATAAACAATAATGTTTTTAAATTCTAAATCATATATTAAATCTATAAATTATATTAGAGCTGGCTTGTAAGTGAAAGTTATAATGAATGAATAAAAATATGGTACAACTCACAAATATACAATTTTTTATTTCATACGCGTTCCAACGATATAAAAACTTTTATTTTTGTTAGAACTTTATAGTTTATGTTTATTATATATATATATATATATATATATATCTATATATATATATATATATATATATATATATTTTAGTTAATTTCATTTGTGTATCGTCACTGAGGATGTCGACAAATTAGTCGTTGAAACGCGTATGAAATAAAAAATTGTATATTTATGAGTTGTACCATATTTTTATTCTTTAATTATGTATTAAATCTACTCTGAAAATACTGCACAAATAATAATTTAAACAGGATTATTACAAAACATGTCTTTATTAATTCATAACTTTACGAAAAGAGTTGAAATAGTTTTCTGTCTTGAAGACCACTTAATTTGTGAAATTGTCTTAACCCCAACACCCCTCATTACCAGTTGAACACCATGATTGCAGTTTATTTTATTCCTAAATAAAAAGGGATATAAAGAGATAGTAGACAATAACAAAGCAATGCATCAGTAAACCAATACAGGTTTCTCAGGACCGTTTAAACAATAAATCATTTTCCAACCTTTTCCCATCTCTTAGAACATTAACAACGTTTACAAACAGTATTTTTAAAAGAGAATTACTTTTTTCATTCGATTATTACGTCGGAGAAAAGGGGTCGAAGTTTATTTCAGACGCGAAACCAACAAAACTGTGCGTTCGAGAGGGTTGCTCAGGTGGAAGGTGAAACTACGTACGTGTGTATTCCGGCAACACAACGAAATGAAGGGGTAGTTTATGTGAAACCAGGGAGTCATAGGGTTTTGCAAGAGAGAAATGCCTTTATCCCCGAGGAACTGCCAGCATAAAGTACAGCCTGGAAGTATTTTCAGGATTGTAGGGTGTTAGATTGTTCACTGTTTTACAAACATCTGTTTTCATAAGGAATATAAAGAAATCGTTTAACATTTGCCGCCATTGAAATAAAAAACTAGTAATATATAAAGCTATAAGTTTATCAATTAAATTTATCAAAATATCTACTTTGATTTATCACTAGTTACTATCATAAATGTGCTGTTAACTCTTAGAAACATAATTTTGTGTAAAAACAGTTTTGCGTTATAAACAAACTAATGCTTGGTATTTATTTTGGTTATAGTTAGAAATATAAACATTTCAATTATCTGAGGTCTATATTAGACAAAATACATTTGTAAAATAAAAGCACAGATTGCAGAAAAGGTTTTAGTGTTGCTTAGTTCAATATAGTGGGTTATAATTGCCACAAAACACACACCCAATCGTAATATTCTTTAATACTGTACATAAATATTGTAAATAATAAATATAATTATTTTTTATTTGTATTAATAATATTATTGTTATTATTACAATTGTGGATTCTCACAGTATTTTGTAATATATCCTAGATAAAGGTGAAATATACATTGACCCGAAGAAAGTAAAAATAACAACCTACGAAATACATAGGAACATATAACTTGTGTGCTGGTGAAAAACAAATATTCTATACGATCTTCAGCAAAATGGAAATGAAAAAAAGAAATATGAACTTTAGTAAAAAAAAAATATTTGTGAATCTATAATTCATTCATATGCCAATATTTCAATATTGCGAATGCCTCTACAATATTAATGCTTTTACAATTATAAAATAAATAATTTAAACGAAGAACATTTGAACGAAGACATTCAACAATTAATTATTTGAATGATACATTACGCGTGAAAAATATGTAATGATGGACGGCGAAATGACAGATGCAAATTAAACATAAGATTTTGATAATTGTTAACATTTTATTGTTGAAACAAAAATGTCTTAAAATAACGTTTATATATTCTTGCAAACACACATTCTTACAGATGATATAACTTCATATCATTACAAGTGGTAACAAGTAAATGAAAAAATACTTTCTTTGATAAATCTCCTTCTATTCTTCATAACTCTTGAAAACTCAATGAAGATTTTATATTTTAATTAAAAAAAATATAATTATACTACGTGTACAAGCTATACTTTTATAGTGTTTTTATTCACTTACTACGCGTTTTCAAAACTTATTTTTTAAAGACTTATTTTAGGAGTAAGAACCGTTTCAATACAATGGGAGAATAGACATCGAAGTATTTTTACTAATTCTCCCTTAACCCATACAACTTTAAATTACTCCAAGAGTATGGGAACTTCAATATAGCATTGTTAGGCAACACGACCATATCACTATTTTAAAAAGAAAAATGCCCTATTTGGGTCACAATTGTTTTTTTGTCTCCCACCACTACGTGGCGTTAAATACTGAGCCATGTTTGCTACTAGGGCTATGAATACGCATGGTCCACGTCAACTAGAGAACAAAATGTATGTACTATTTTTCTCAAATATGGGTCATATTTGTCCCTCGTCTGCCAACAATAGACTTAAGATCAAACATTTAGGTTCGAAATTCCCCCTCTCAAATTATACCAAGTATTGTTATTGTGGATGTGCATTTTGCTTCTTTACACCAGAATCATGTTTATTAATATTGTTTTTCTAACAGTTTTGCTTTTTTTCATACGACTATAGGGGATTATTCAAAACACATTTACCCATTTTACCCATTGATATTACGTACTACCTAACCCCGTTTTAGTTGATTAATTAAAAGTAAATTAAATTAAAACTCTCTTTGGGAAACAAATTGTTAATGCAGACGCTCAAGTATTTGCCCTTAACTGAATTATACACTTTTGTCTGCAGTAAAGGGGTAAATTCCACCCTTGACATCACAGGTCGCGGGTTTCCGCTACATATAAAACACAATTCTTCCCCACCCTTTATTCTTATCGAGCGGAATTCTCATTTCTTTTCGTAAACCACCCTTACTTCGGCGGAAACGAGCCGTCTTTTTTCAAATTGGATTACGGTAGAGTTATTCAGCGCAAGGAATCCGTAAATATGTTTTGGCTATAAAACAAACAAAAATATTGTACAGACTCTGCTGAATTTATTTTATTCGGTTGAAAGTTTCAACTATGATTTTTGTATATAGAGGTTTCTTTCTGTCTCACAGTCACGTTTATTTTCCATTTATATTATATTATATTTCATATTTATGTGAATATTCATTTTACGATAATAAATAATAGCATACTGCAATCTTCGTAACCAACTGAATATTAATTTCGTAATCACTAACAAATATATATTGTACTCTTCCAACTGAAACTAACGATTATTTATCATTCTATAATATATCGAGCTATTAGTCGTCACATTAAAATAAACATTAATATTACACTCCCAAAGATGTGCTTTTTGAAATAGTAATAATACAGGGTGCGGCAGCACAACTTCCTTTTTTGAAAATTAAAAAAAACTATTGTATGCATTTGAAAATATTTATTTATTTTTTATAATATAGGAACATGTCTAAAGTTTTTACTTCCATTGTTTTAAAGATCAAATCTGTTAGGTGACGTCCCTGATTCTCCATAAATTGCGTAAACCGATTTCTGGCGTTGGTCATGACTCTTGTTAGCGTAGCAGGTGTTATGTTGGCAATTTCTTCTTGGATGTTGGTCTTCAAATCTTGTAGGGTTCTTGGACGGTTCACATAAACACGGGATTTCAAAAAACCCCATAGGAAAAAATCACAAGGGGACAGATCGGGAGAGCGTGCCGGCCATTCCAAATCGCCTATAATTGAGATAAGGTGCTCTAGAAGGTGTTCCCTTAAAACAGCCATCGATGCTCTTGAAGTGTGTGCTGTTGCACCGTCTTGTTGGAACCAAGTGTCCTCCAAATCCAACTCTTCTAGCCGTGAGAAAAAAAATTCTGTAGCATTTTTACATACCGGTCCGTATTCACTGTCACTGTAACCTCATTTTCCTCAAAAACCAGGGACCAATAATTCCAGCTGAGGAAATTGCACACCACACTGTGACATTGGGTGAATGCAAAGGCCTTTAATGCAATTCTCGAGGGTTGTTGTCAGCCCAGAAGCGCATGTTTTGTTTGTTAACCTACCCACACAAATAAAAATGGGCTTCATCCCTAAAAAAAACAATAGCACCCTCGGGAACGACATCAAGAAGAAGCTCACATGCGTTCATCCGAGAATTGAAGTCACGTCCTGAAAGTTCCTGCACTATCGCCATCTTATAGGGATGAAAATGAAGATCATCACGAAGAATTCTTCTCACAGAACGATCGGATAGTCCAAGGGCAGATGCGTGTTTGCGCGCAGAACGCCGTTGTGATCGCAACATTGACGCTCTCACTGCTTCAATGTTCTCAGGTGATCTAACTGGCCGAGGGACTCCAGTTCTTCGTTTTGTCGCCCTTGCAGTGTGTCTGAATGTAGTGACCCATGTAACAATTGATTTGCGGTCTGGGACGGGAGCCAACGGGGCTAAATTGAAGCGATTCCGAAATGCGCGCTGTGTTGCAATATCCGAACATCCGCCTGTACAGTGATCATTGTTTTTCTAACAACTAATAGGGGCTGTAATACTATTGTAAACCTTATAATTAAATGTAAATAATTTTATAATCAATAATATATACATATTGTATTATCAATACTAATATGAAAATTACATTATATTCAATAATATATTTTTATCGTAATTGTTTCATAAAAAGAAAGAATACTATATGTTCACAAATATATTCATATTTCAAATATATTTAATTATTTTATACTTAAATAAATGTTAATTTCATAATTACTATAATATTCATATTGCAATCGTCGTACTAAAACTAAATTAGTTTTATATTCACTAATATATTCATATTGCAATCTTTATACTTAAATCAACGTTAATTTAATAATTACTATAATATTCATTTTGCAATCGTCGTACTAAAACTAAATTAGTTTTATATTCACTAATATATTCATATTGCAATCTTTATACTTAAATCAACGTTAATTTAATAATTACTATAATATTCATATTGCAATCGTCGTACTAAAACTAAATTAGTTTTATATTCACTAATATATTCATATTGCAATCTTTATACTTAAATCAACGTTAATTTAATAATTACTATAATATTCATTTTGCAATCGTCTACTAAAACAAAATTAGTTTTATATTCACTAATATATTCATATTGCAATCTCCATACTAAAGTAAACATTAACTTTATATTCAATAATTTATTCATATTATTAACTTAATATACAAATATGTAGAACTATAAGGTAGTATATAATTATGAAAGCATAATGGTTTTCTAGCGAAAACCCATTTTTATATAACTACTATATTATTACCAAGCTATGTAATATCATTTGTATATAATATAAGATTATCTATCCAAAGGCCTCCCGGAAAAGGCGCTTCCGGAAAACTGGAATGTTTGCAAGTACACCAGTACCCGTAAATTTGCCTGAAATATAAAAATACTCTTCTTAACTAACGATGTAGCTTCACATTCCATGTAAATGTAGGCACCAGGGAAAATATTTGAAGTATGGCAGGCGTTATGAAATAAAGTATTCTGAGTGCCGCGTCAGCTCCATGCGCCTCAAATGTTCTAAATACATAACGCCCTAGTAAGCCTGTTGGTACACGTGACCAACGTGTTGGGAGATTTAAGTTTTTATTCTTATTTTATATTAGGTCCTTAGTTCCTAAGAGTAAAAATAGTTGCTAAGTTCGAGCTATATGTCAAAAATTGAACTGATTACACTTAATTAAAAAAGAATTATCTAAACACTCTGTTACTGGGAAGCATGTAAGAACTCATGATGCGTAATAATAAGGCTCTTGTGTATAACTCGCCTAAACGGATTGCCTTAAAGCAAGTAGTTGTGTTTTGTGCCACATCTCGCGAAGGTTTTATGACTGTGTATGACTGTGTATATATGCATAGTTATTTGTGTTTCAAAGTGCGTCGATTGTATTATGTATATAAATATACAATGATTATTCTTCTATAATTTGAACAGTGATTTTCATATGCCACCTTTATACCCGTATATGGGAAAGTTATTTAAAATCAATTTTAGCTACCAGGGGTGAAAATAAATAATTACTATAAAATTAGAGACACCATTCATATATTATATCCGAATGTGAGTAGAATTTCAGTACGGAGAATTTATTTTTAATAGTGCGTGGTTAATAAATTGCAATAGTCTCAACGTGTAGAATAATCATGGGAAACCTCAGAAAATGTTGAAAAATCATCCTTAATTAAGTGTTTCCAATAAACGTCTAAGATTAGTCAAGTAGGCTGTGAGAAAACTGACGAATTGTGATTGTCTTTTTTACTAAAATACTTTTCAAATTCTTGGAATATTTAAGTATTTTGATCGTTTAAGACCTTAGTTTCTTACATCAAATTTCTCTGTTGTAGAAACCAACTAGATTTTAAAACGTTTGTTAAACATAAAATTGCGGTAAACTTTAGACATTTAACTAAAGGTGGTTAATTGAAGATAATTAAATTACATTGTAAGTTAACAATTCATTATTTACTGATTATATAGATTTCCAGCAACACATAATTTCTTTGTAGCTCCCTTGTACTTTGGGACAAAAACCTCTTGTACGTTGGCAAGGAAATCTCCTGTACTTTGCAACAGATATCTGATGTGCTTTGACACGATGATCCTATGTATTTTATTAACAAAATTCAGTGTTTCTTGGTAACAGTGTGCTGACGTTAGCTGACGAACGTTCGGGACAGTCATGTTCAGTTACTAATCAGAATGTTACAGCAGCCGCACATTCAATCAAAGCCTCGCCCTGGCAAACTGGACGTCATAGGATCAATCAATTATGTATAAATTATCTAGATAGGATAATCTTGAAGGCTCATTTAGATGATGTAGAATTCGTTTATATGTAAGATAGTTACGAAGTGAATGAGAAATAATTATGTATAAAATTTAAATATATTATCAGGTTTGTTTTTAAATATTTCTTGAGGAGAGAGTGAGAGAGAGAGAGAGAGAGAGAGAGAGAGAGAGAGAGGGAGGGAGAGACACGCTAGCTTAGTTTCAAAACAAGCTTTTACCTGAATTAAACCTATTATATTAGTAAAAACATAAATAGCTACTAACAGAAAACTGTATGGAAAGTAAATAGTGAAGAAAAAGTTGCATTATCATTAAGGAATATTTATTCATCACAACTGTTTTAAATAACGATAAGAAATTTATTTAATAATTTTTTATTTCACATTTGACATATCCTTAAAGGTTATATTGAGATATAATAATGGTAACAATTTCTTATTATATTTTTGTAATGGATGGGTGCAAATTTTATAGCTAAGACAAAACAGCCTAGGGGCAATTAAAACGACACAAGCATCTCAATGTAATAAGTAGACCGCTATTTTTATTAAAACATTCATCTTAATGGATCCAGTCAATTTAATATAAGTCATTTGTTAACATCATAATATATTATTACTTTACATTAATCCAATAGCGTAATATTTTCCATATTTGAGGCCATCCTCCAAAATCGATACACGCACACACACACACCCACACACACACAAACACACACACACTCACACACATACATATACACACAGAGACACACACATACACCCCCCACACACACACATCCTCCCACACACATCCCCCCCCAAACACACATAAACACACACACACATACACACACACCCCACACACACATACATATACACACACACACACACACAGTAAGATAAAATAAGAGAAAGACAGATTGAGAGCGTTAAGGACATACAGATAGAAAGAGAGAGAGAGAGTGAGAGAGAGAGAGAGTGAGAGAGAAAGAAAGACGAATACAGTGGTTTCTACGTAACTCACAGTAATTAAATTTTCAGGGATGAATAGTAAGGTAGGTTGAACAATTTTCCTTCTCAATTTGTAACGTCAGATATTATCCCTATGTTTCATTTATTTAAAAAAACAAACTAATTAGGCTTAAGTTTTTTGTTCATGTGAAAAAGTTTAAATTAACTATTTACAAATTTAAAAAAAATATAAGATATATGATAACCATTGTCAGCCTTCAAACCCAAATACAAATGTTTGTTTCGTATTTGTTCATATAAATTGTCAAATTTTATTGATTCTGTATATGGTCCAGTTGTGAAACTATTTAATATGATAAATTATATCACGTTAAAGAATTTCAAAACTGTGAAGGAATTAAAGTTAGTTTAATTTTTTGTTTATTGACATTAATAATTATTAGAAATTCTTAGGTTCCTAGCTTTAAACTGATAAACTGAAAACTAATTTACAACTAAGCTTGGCAGTGTTTTCGTCTTGTTCAGGTTTTGCAATTTAGTTTATATACAAGCATTGGTGTTGACGAATTTCTAAGGACGATTTTCTGATTTAGTTGTGCAGAGTTTAATCCAGACTATACTCTTGTGCTTTTCAAGGTTATGTATTAAAAATAACCTAATTAACTTGAATGTTTGTTTCTGATATTCTGTTGATTCATAGTTTTTTAAATTGATTAAGATAATTCAGGACCGAGGTAACTCACATGACCGAGGACACCTGAGGCTTCCTACGTTTGACATTGGATCAGTCATGGTAGTGGTTTCATTAAGGTAGTAAACTGTAAAATTATACTTGTTCTCGGAAGCATTGGATCAAAGCCTCTTAGTACTAAATCGAAACACATTACAGTGATTAAAATATTTCTTTATGGCATTTGAAAGGCTTGAAGTAATATGTATTCTAAAAAGCTCAGTTTACTGTCTTTTAATAATTTCGAATTACTCTTCCGAAATATTTTTTATTATGTGTTAAAATCTCCACGACCAATCAGACCAGTTGTTAAATGTTCTACGAAATCTATAACATTGTGAATTTAAAACAATCTGCTGAAAATTTGATGAGATATAAACAATATTGGATTAATCCCTAATAAACTATGGACACTATTCTTTGCAATATTCGGCAGAATCAATAGATGCGGCAACACAGCCAAACAATATTAGGCAGAATCAATAGATGCGGCAACACAGCCAAACAATATTAGGAAGAACGTTTTCTAATAAAAACGTAAAAAACAATATTAACGATATAAGCGTGAACAATTGGCTCCAGATGGTCCAAGTCTGAAACTCTAGTTAAAATATGTTTGTCAATTACTAGCGAAAAACATCTAAAAAGACACTCTGAGATTAGGGTTTTAAATTTAAATCACACAGACACACCCACCCACCCACCCACACACACACACAAACTAACAAACCCACACAACCCCCCATAACACACACACACACACACACACACACAAACACACACAACCGCTTAACACACACAAACACACACATACACACGCACGCACACACACAATGGCCATTTTAAACTCGGTGACAACTTCACGTTTTGTAGAATATTAAAAAAAATAACACAATTTATTTTCCAAAAAACACTTTGTATGGAAACAAAACTGTTTGTATAGTTAAAAAGTATATAAATACTTTTTTCTATAAATTAACCATATTGAATTACGTCTAAAATCAGAGAACGAAATGTAAGGTAAAGTTAAATAGTCCGTAAAAATGTGTTAAAGAATACTGAAACAAATTTTTGAATAAAAGTAAAGTGCGTTATTATTCGTAAAATAGACCGTACAGATAAAATGCTAAAAGTGATCTTATGAACCCGATCAACTTTTTGAATTAAAGCTAAAAGTGAAACTAAGTAATTTGTAAACAGGATTTTATTTTTATTTCACTTACAAACAAAATAAAATTAAGTAAAAAGAATGATAATATTCTCTGTAGAAAATGTTTCAACTATAAGTTAAGTAGAATCAAAAATTCCGAGGAAAGAACGTAACGTTTAGAAAATGCAATAAGAAACTCTTGGAAGGGGAAAACATACGTTAGAGAAAACTGTCCATGACTATATCTGTGAAGATGAAATAGTAATTAGTTTCGTGTTTTAAAATGTAAAAACTATTAGAATTGAAAAAAAAAATTTAACGTGGAAAATGAAAACAATAATACAGTCTTTACTACCTTAAGTTTAAAAATACGAGTTATTTGATTACTTATAATATTATATTTTTATGTCACAGTATTTTATTTTACTTTTAAACCTATAAGGAATGGACTAAACAAAAGGTTGTATCTAGTACTTTATTGAAATAAGGGAAAGAATAAAATTTTACAATTAAATTTAAAAACATGTCAATTGAAAAGAATGTTACATAAAATTGACTTGTTATTAGTTTAAAAAAAGGATTTGGAGTAAACAATATGAACTTTCTTAGAAAAATGTATAAAGGGATAAAAATGTATAAAATGTATATATATATATATATATATATATATATATATATATATATATATATATATATAGAGAGAGAGAGAGAGAGAGAGAGAGAGAGAGAGAGACATAGAGAGAGAGAGAGTAATAACTCTTAACAAATGTTCTTACTGAGTAAGAATATAAAATAGGTTATACAACTTACTCATTTAATTTGCAAAACTTCAATATACAAAACCAAACATGTAATTTAAAATTTAATTATATATCCAGATAGTGTATGTTTTAATTGAATTTTATATGTAAAAAAAAAAAATAATAAAATAATATGGAGGTAGTGGAAACATACACACAGAAACAAACAAATCAAATTAATTTTCTTTCTGTAAACTGGTTTTTGCTGTATATATGCAATTATTTAGTGGTAAAAAGAAATGTATATATAATATAAAGTCAAAGCCTACTTAATCTTTGTCAAACAAGAGAAAAAGACCAGTTGACAGAAAGACGGTGCATCCATTCTTTGTAAACCAATACAAAAGCCAGATGCCACCATTCCATATTGCCGCGGTAAGAAAGAAATGAAGAGTATTGCGGCAGTGGGTGGGGGAGAGTGGGCATTGTTTCCTTGGTAACACCTTCATTAGGATCTTGCTGTGAAGCGATGTAGAGCACAACGTATCCTAACATGAAAAGAATGTTTGCGAAGCTTTAACAAGCACGAACTCACTTAATTACTAAATGTTTGATAGTTGTAAATTTTGAAGTGAGGAACATCAACATCCATATGGATGAGAATATAAAGACATATTGTAATTAATACTAAGTTTCCCCTAAAGTAATATGTCCTTTCTCAAATTCAAGAATCATGACTTTTAAACTAAAATCATCCGATAGGAGAAACTCAAGTTTCAGAACCTTTGTCGGAAAAATCATATATTTGTTTAAGGAATGTATAATTTTGTTACAATGTACTTATATTGTAAAAAAATTACAAATAACTTAAATCGTAACAGTATTTATATTATACTCTTAATTGTAAGCGCTTTACTATAGGCCTATATATATATATATATATATATATATATATATATATATATATATATATATATATATATATATATATATTTAAAACAACATAGGTTATTCAAATACAAGAATATTTATTAATTTATATATAAAGCTTTTCGTCGGTAAACAGTACCGATCACAGTAAAAATCACATCGTTTTCATTCCTGATGATGTTGGTACTGTTTACAGACGAAAAGCTTTGGATATAAATTAATAAATATTCTTGTATTTGAATAACCTATGTTGTTTTAAGTATATATATATATATATATATATATATATATATATATATATATATATATATATAATTGTTTATAAATATATATATATATATATATTACCCCGGCAGAGGTCGCGTGAAAAAGAAAACGTGAGGGGTGGCACACGGTGGATTCGACCGGGTCATTTTATTAATAAAAAAAAAAAATACTGAACAATATTTTATTCTACAAATACAAGTATCGTAATTAAGTATAATGTATTTACTTAAGTTCTATTAGTTGTAATTGTGGCAATAATGTACTAATTAATTTTAAATAATATTTTAAGATTTAACAAATTTATTGTTTGAAAGAAATACAAGACTTTAGATAAATTGTCATAACATACGGACTCTTTTACAAAGACTTATGTATAATAAAATATTCTGAAAGAAAACTAATTTCTGAATAATAAAATGTACTAGATGTTTACGATAGCTGTAATGTAAAAGAACCAATTTTGAAATAATTGGGTCGAATGTTTAAGTAAATTTATCATAATATTATAATTATAGTGATGAAATGCAACCCTACAAATTTATGATTTTAAACAAAAAGTTACATACAATATGTCTAAGCACCTTGAGGGTTATAGCAATGAAATTCCTTACAGTTCCTCATCCGTTTGATGCCCTAGGTTTGTAATACAGCTGAATATCCTGCCTTATACTAATCAACAACTTCTACTCCCCCTTTTGTTGAATTGTAAAATGTTTGGATGTAGAGTTTATTTTTATCTTCAGCTTTGCAATCAATTTCATCATTATTATGCATGGTTGAGATGAGAATAACTACTATATTATGGACAGTAACTTTTAATTCCCTCTAAACCCAAACATGTTTGAGGTTACAGGTCGATATTTTGTACCAAAGAATTTCGTTGGAATGTGTAAATCTTTTTCGTTTCCTGACTACTCTGATTCCTCTTGAACTTCAACATGATCTTGTTGTTCATCATCTGAATCCTGTTCTTCAACGAGTTCAACAGTAGGCACGTCACGAAAAATTTGTCTTCGAACACTACCAGGATTTTCAATCCTTTCTTCCCTTTCCACGCTATCTAACAGTCTGGCAATTCTTTCTTCCTCACGCTTACTTCCCTTTCCACGCTGTCTAACAGTCTGGCAAGTCTTTCTTCCTCTGCTCGATCCATATTGCATAGTAACACAATAAATATAACACTCAACACACTAAACGATCAATAACACAAAAGAGATAAATAAAAGACATAAATTAAAAATTGTCACACTTTGGCCTATGCGAGGGGTCGCGCAAGGTGGTTTCCACACTGGCTTTTCTCTAGGCTGCTGCACTAAGACACACGTAGGTGATAACGAAAATACAAACACAGCATTCGACAGCGGACGAGTCTATTTGAAGGTACTGAGGGGGTGGAAGCTTGCAAAAATCGGCAGTTCGAGTCATTAAGAAAACAGTGAAGGCCCTGTGGAAAAGACCGTGACGCGACCCCTGCCGGGTTAAAACAACATAGGTTATTCAAATACAAGAATATTTAATAATTTTATATATATATATATATATATATATATATATATATATATATATATATATATATATGTGTGTGTGTGTGTGTGTGTGTGTGTGTGTTGTGTATGAAAATATGATTGTATATGTAATATGGTATTAACATTCAATAATTTTTAAAATACTATTGAATTTCCAAAATCTATAATATACAAATCCTTTTTATCATATATATATATTTTGGTATATAGATTATAGTATATTATAGATTTTGAAAACGCAATTGCATTTTAAACATTATTAATAGTAATACGATATCGAAAATATCCAACTAACCTTCGTACACCATCAAATATATAGATTTGATTTTAACAAAACTATTGCATTTTAAACCTCAAAATAAATTCCTTTTCTAAAGACCTGTTAAAGAAATTCTATGTTCATTTTTTCACTTCAGTAGATGTTTGTGTGTTTGAGTGAGTACAACTTTCACATTGTGTTACAATTATAAGCAAAAGATAGGCAATAGTAAAAGAGAAATTGGCTTTTGTCGTTGCTATAACACTAGTGTTTCTAATAGGTGACTAATATATGCCTAATAATATACCTATTCTGAATGTTGAATGTCATTGGATTATATTATTTCACACAATCGAGTATATTATTATCAAGCATTTAATCTCATCAGGTATAACGTTCAGTACATTTAATTAGTTTACTCATCACTTTATGAGTTTACATCTAATAATGTATTCAATTAGCATCGTTATTATTATTTAAACGTTTTATTAATGAATGTAATTTCACCCCAGTCAATACATATCAAATGAAAAGCACATTCAGTCATTTAAATGCATGTAGCCATCAGAAATATTAATGCAACCAGATTTATATCATTTTGCAATCAATTTGACGAGTCATTTCATGACCAATAATACCAATCTCCAAAATAGGAAAACCAAAAGGTATATTAAAATACAAAAGCATATGAAAAGACATAAAACTAACTATAAACTACGAAAAAACAATAAAATATGAAGGGAGAAGCCAATTTAAGTGAGACTACGATAAATACAGGACTCAACAGGGGAATACAAATTCATAGGAAAATACGAGATTATCAGTAGAACGTCAATAATCCGGATTAGTTGAGGCCGGACCCCATCCGGACTATTAAATTATCCTGATTATCGAAATTACCTTAAAAAAGGCCAGTATACACTATTAAAGTACACAAACATTTAAAAAATTTATATTTTCTCTTATACAGTAAAGGGTTTAGAGGTGAAATTAATGAAAACCATCTTTTATGTTCAAACACTGTATTATAATTTGTTAGTAGCAACATGTGTACAGTAAAAACAACAAACACTATTTGAGCTTTTAAAAAAATGTGTAATAGGTTTTTGAACTGCAGTCAGTAGTTGTTTGTTTTTTCCCATCACGGATGTAAAACAGTAAATTAAAGAATGTATCCTGTATATATCACAAACAGAACACTCGAAAACTACAACGTAAAGAAATCTAACTACACTAGCTAACCTAAAACCTGACGAAACTGAAACGTAACTGTCAACTAACGCACACACAATAGTACCGCTCAAGGACAGTGGACATAGCACTGAAGTGGTACGGGATATGTTGAAACGTACAGTACCGCGGCCACTCCCCGTCTCCTCGCTACGCGCCTTTTCGCCAGCGTCCGCTTGACGATAAGAAACATAGAGCAGATGGTACGATGTTTTAATTTTGGCTACAAGAACAAAACAGGGAATATTAATTTTAAAAAACTAAATGTTTAAACGGATTAAAATCCGGAAACACAATCGGTGTGCAGTAATACGTAAATACAAATCCGGATTATTGACGGTCCGGATTTTTGACGTCCGAATTATCGACGTTCTACTGTACTTGTAAAAACCAGGAGATCTATAACACGAATGAACGAAAAGCAATGTCACAATAAAATAATTAGATCAGGGACAGTACTTCGCACCACTAATGTTAAAATAGTCTTCATTCGTGGAACTTGAACCCATAAAATCAGCAACACAAAAGTCACAAATCATGATAAAATCCGATTTATCCACAATCTCGGAGAAAAGTATACAAAATACTGCTTTTTGAATTATACTTGAAACGAGACCGTGATAAAAACCCATGTGAGAGTCAAAAACAAGAATTTTAAATTATTAGTGTAAAAGTCTTTGTTTGCTTGGACATGATTCCAGGTTAACAGTTCATGGCAAATTCTCAATACTTTTGTCGTAATGGCTTAAAACAATGTTTACTTTTGGTTTTGCGTTTCTACAGTAAATATAGATTACGTTGATTAAACTCTTTGTATTTAGGTTTGCTACTGAACGCCTTACTTAATGTAACATCCACAACATCTATGGACTGATAGTAAAAACAAAACCTCCCTAGATATATCATAGTCGCAAAGAGAAACTTCATATACTTAATGCCGTTAGCTCTTTCGCAACAGAAATCCAGTAGAACTGCTCATGGGCCTAGCCCCTACAGTTAATGCAATTAAATTACGTCACTAAAAGCAGAGAAAAGTGCGTCAGTGTATAAATTTACCTTAGTAAATATAGGCTGTATACTGCTCTAGGAATAATATTGCTTAAAGGTTTAGCCTTAGAACAATATAGTCAGTCTGAGTTAGAAATGAGGCACTTATTGTTCAAACATTGAAAAGAGATTTGTAGCAATTATATTATTAAAAAAAAGTAATATAAATAACCTAAGTATTTTTCTGATTTAGATCGATTAACTTAGATTGACACATTCTTCTGTCACGTAACTTTAAATAAATCTACATTCATCTGAACCGTTTTCGGAGTCAAAACGCAGTCGTACTCTAAAAAGACAAAATTTACTCACTTATCAATGCCAGACTCTTGTGCTAAAATAATTCAAGTTTCTCATACCACCAATACACAAGTAAGACTAAATACAGTTTATAATACATTACCAACAATAATAAACTTTTGCGGGCACCTGTGTTCTCTTACACCTGGTCTTGGTTGTTTCTTTATGTCAACTAGTTTGTACTAAATTGTTTTATTGTTAGTTAGTAGTAGTTAAAGAGCGTAAGGTTTTCTGTAGTGAAGATATTTGTTTAGGCTTTTTAAAGTGAAAATACTTACGCATCCCCTTTTCAAAAATTATATAAAATTACGTTATTTTTCAAGCTTTCGTTCAGTTTCTATAACAGTATGTTATTCAGTGTACACATCATGTCATGCTTGGTTGTCTGATTTGTGTTGCTATCTTTGGTCGTCTTGTGGACCTTTTTTTGAAAGGTTTTATCCATTTTCATTGTTTGTATATCGTTGTTTATCATATGATGTGCGTACTACAGCTGGCTGATAGGTTAGAATTAGGATGACTAACATTGTCCCTTCGATTTCGTGTGTTTTTTACTTTGTGTAACCTTTTAACTTAATATTTCATGATAAATAATGTCGTTTTAAAAAAGGACTTGATGATAGTAGTATATTAGAGTATTCTATGAATATTGTTAGTGAAGAAGATTTTTTTAGTAATTGGAGAAAATGTAATTGGAGAAAGTACTGTGGTAAATGCAGATATTAGTGATGGATATTTGGCAATAGTGAAAACTGGCATTGTAATGACTGGCAAGGTCGGCCTAATATTCACAATTGGATATTTAGTCCTAATTTTAGACCAGAAGTATTCGATTTTGACTATAATATCTCTGGAATCTCTTCTTAAATCAACTTAACAGCTAATTCCAGTAAGCTAGATTTCTTTGACGCCATTTTTGACTGCGATTTAGCCATCCATATTGTAGACAAAACAACTAAATATTTTAATTTTCATAAATTTGTCACACCATATGATGCGTGTACATTAAAGGAAATACAATTTAATAAGTAGACTATTTTCTTCTGCTTTTTATTTAATTTGTACACAAATATTTATTCAAAAGTTGAAGAAAAATCATTTTTGAATTTTTTGAAAACTAAAAAAACTCACTATTTAGAGCCCCTATCTTTAATAATAACTCACTGAACAAAAGATATATGTAAACATATAGTTTTACTAAAACATTGGTAACACTTTGCAAATACGATTGTAAAGAAAATTAGTTATTTCAAGTTATATACAGATATAAAGCATACTTGTAACTAATTTCGTTTGTACCTATTTTTTATTTGCTCAGTGAAAGCTGAGACAAAAACGTTTATATTTTCAAGAAACACACTTAAAGTTCTATTAAAAAATATATCTCACATTTTCGAGGTTACTTTATAAAAATAACATTTACTACTTTGTTTCGCACAGACCAGGTTTAGGAAGGGTGGATTCTGAAGCAGAGAAAAGTGAATTTAATGCTTAAACTTCAGTGTTTAATATCTTTCCGATGGCTTGATAATGTCTTTTAAAAATGGAGCATGAATTTAAAATAGGCCACAAGAAATGCTTCAAAAACGAGGTCGTACTTTGCCATAAACATGAACAATTGGCTATCCTCAATGAATTTTCCAATAAAAAGACCGTATTTTGGTTTATACCAAACTGTTATTCTCTTCTTTTCGGATTAAGTTTGTAAAGGGCGGAAAACAAATGCCACCCCATCACAGTGGTCGAAATGTAACGAGAGGAAAATCCCCTAAATAATATTATGTATAGTTCTATATCGTGGTATTTTCTAGGCTTCCCGATAGTGTGAGTGTTATCTACTACGAGGGATAGAAAAGGATTATGAATATTAACCGTATCAGGTTAGGATAGATCCTCTTGGATTGGATACAGGGAGGTTATGGTATCAAGTATGCAAGTTCAGGTAACTACAGTAGATTTCTTCTCCTCTTGTGTGACGGTGAAGAGTAAAGGTGGAGGGTAATGCAATTTTATAGGATTAAGGAATTGCCATAATGAATCTCGTATTGGGAACAGGGGAAATTGGGCAGTGTTGGTTGCCGAAAAGTAACCATCTGTTTTGAAAATAGTTAAAATATATCTATACACTGAGTCTCCATAGCAAGACTGATTTCTTTAATACACTTTTTGCTTTATATAGTTTCAAGGTATATAAACTTTTACTTTATACTTGGTTTTGTTATTTGTGCGTCTTTTGAAACCAACTTGCGTTCTCTCCACTTTCAAGCGTTGAACTTTTGTAGTGTTCTTGGTGAGGTAAGACATAAGAAAATCTACTGTCGCGTATTCGACTACCCGTTTTGGCTGAGACAAAATGAAAAGAAAAGAGCATAAATAGAAATTCTCAAAGTAATAGACAAGAAAAAAGACAGGAAAAACCCTACTATAATTGAACTTCCTTTCAAATAAGGATGAATCCCACAGGAATAGTCTTTGGTATAAAAAATAAAGGAACTAGACATTTACACGCCATCATTGATATTCGCATTTATTTAGATTTCTATTTTAGCATTATACTTGTTAAATACTGATAAAACCGTTTCCTTATTACAAAAGGAATTAACTGAGAGTGTTTTCCCTTACAATGTTGCTTGTCCAAATACAATAACAGCTGTATTCGAATCGTCGCCTCACTTTACTCTGGCCTTTGTATGACTCCCGGTAGTCGTATTAGAATGAAAAGTGTTTCCCTCGTCACAAAATCCTACTTTAAATAAAACACTTTTTTAACATTTCTTTGAATGAATACCCACTACCCTCTATTTCCTGCAAACAGTACGAACATAGTTTCAACGGGATGCGTACAGCTCTCTACGTGTTTTCCTAATCTATGTATGGCGTCGATTTTAAATAAGATTTTAAAATCTACCATAAACAATAATGCAATACAAGACAAGGTTTGTCGTGAAGAGTAAAGGTGATTAAACAAACAAAGGCGATGAAACAAACAAAGGCGATGAAACAAACAAAGGCGATTAAAATTACTGTTTCTTATTTCTTAAGAATTTTTGGAAAACAATAAAATAGATTTATAATAGATTAATTAGATACGGATAGCAATTAATAAAAACCGTTCTATACCATATTAACACATAGATGAAAGTTTACGAATAACTCTTACAAACAATAATAATAATTAATAATTAATCAAACAAATTTATATTATAGTAATTATAAATATTCATTTTATATCATTTAAATTAATGAATTTATATTATAAAAATAAATTAAATTTATTGCATTATATTAAATATAGATTATATTATTTAAATAGATAGATTCTACATTATTCACACAAATGGAGTTCAAATTATGTAAAATGTTAGATTACTTATTATTAAAATCGACAGAGCTTAAATTATTAAAATATATAGCTTTTTTATGTGAATTTTATATTATGCCAATAAATCGAGTTAATAATATTTAATTAAATAAATATTTTATTATTATAGAAATGTATTTTAACATATTTATAGAAATTCATTATCATTATTTAAATAGATAGATTTTAATTATTGAAATAAATAAATTTTATATAATTGAAATACACAGAGTTTATATTATTTTATTAGGTATATTCGCCACTATTGAAATAAACGAATTTTTATATGATTCAAATAAATTTGGTTTATATCATTCAACTAGAGTTTATAGCATTTAATTAAATAGATATGTTATTATTATATTAAATAGTTTTATAATATTTTAATAAATTATAATATTTAAAATATAATTAAAACCAATGAGTTTTATTCAAATGAATGAAAATGACCATTTATTAATTATATCCCGGTCCGGGAATTTAGATATCCACTAGAAGCAAATATTGTTGGAGGGCGCGTGACCACGACTGTGTTTACCTTGACCGTCTTGTTCGCCGCAGCCAGCATTATAACCAAACCTGCCAAATATTAATTTCCACAGAGACGATATTTTGGTCTATGAACGTCAATTTTATATTAATTTTGAATATCTAAATGATGATATCTATACTGATGAAAAGGTGAGTCAAGGAGGCAAATTTTTAACTAATTTGTTAGGGATTTTACTTTATTAACGAATAATTTTAATAGTTTATCATACGCTACACACATGTTGACACTCACAATAGAGATATATTTATAGGTTGTGCATTTTTCAAAGATTACTAAATAGTTTCAAAATTTGAAAAACGAATTATTTATTGCGCATATGAGTATATGACGTATGGAATATTGCACGTATAAGAAGGTTGTAGACAATATAAAAACGTAAAGGTACGACCTATTTGGAAATAAAACTAAAGAGATATTACTACTCCGGTAGAGAACAGGGAAATAAACCCTTTAGCGCCCAATTATTCAACTACCTACACAAATAACACATTTACAATTTTTAAATATAAAATTAAAATTTTCACGGTAATATTGAAAAGAAGTAAAGATAATCTTTACGATGCACAATTTTTCTTTTTGTAAAACTGATCAAGAGTATTTCAAACAAAGAAAATTTAATTAGTAGTTAGCTCTTTAACTTTATTTTTACGACTTCCTAAAATCAATTTCAACTCTTTTTTATACCTAAAATTTATTTACAAAATTATCTTTTCAAATCTGTTATACTATACCGAATTATTTCAAATTATATAGTAAAAAGTATCACAATTCTCCAGGAAATAATTCAATTAACATTGAGAGCTGCAAGTTGCTTTGGTTTTCAACTGCTACGTAATTCTAAAACTTCGGCTTCACCCACCATTAAAATTGTCCCTCATTAAAAGTATTCAGCCATATAATTATGTTTACCTTAAAACCCCTAGAGTGTTTTAAAATAATTGGCTTTTCTTTTCCCTCAAAGCGGAATTCAATAGTAGATTGAGCGCGGTACTGCCGTTGAAAGGTTTTAATTTTTTGTTTATTTTATTAGGTTGTATTAGAAATTACGAATAATATAGTACAGACTTTCTGCCTAATATGGTAAACTGTATGTAAAAAAGTCTTTGCAAAAAAAATTGTGAATGAAGATGTTTGTGTGTGGGGGGGGGGGGGGTTGAATACTCCTACAAAAAATGTAAAGGTCTATAGTAATTTTAAGGACAAGTTTGTAAATTAATATATTTACTACCAATAAAGGAATATAAAATTATACTTAAGGCACTTGAGTAAATATCTGATTTGTGAGTAAATAAATTTGTTAATTATTTATTAGAATTCAATTTAATTCTCTTACACTATCATAGATAACTTACGTGTAATCCTTACTCTAAGTTAATTACGGATTACGTAACTAACTCAAGACACTTCAACCTTGTAAGTGTAATATTACAAGACCTCTTGATCTAATTGCTCCATGCAATTTTATAGTAATTTCATAAGTTGTTACTTTACAAAAAAAATAATAGGTATTTACAAAGAGTTGAATAGGGAATTTATCTTGTAATGTCGCTATATTTAAATAACCAAGAATATAAATACACCACATAATCCGGGTGAATTATAAATGAAACAAGATAATCAAATCAAGTATAATTACTGTCAGTTTATAGTTTCGTATATAATTATAATATTTATATTCGTAATTTTTATAGAAAAATAATAACCACTGAATGTAAAATCCTACACTAACGTCTTCTTACTAGAAATAAATTACTTATATCCCTCAATATATAGAAAATTAATTTAAGCATAGCCTCTTAAAGAAAAGATAAACAACCATTTTATAATACCATATTGTAACCTTGAATCTGTTGATAAAGGTTAGATCAGCAAGGTATTTTTTGCAGTATTTGCATTAATGAATGTTCTGCGTTTATTAATAAAGTGTATATGTATATTGTTGTGTAGAAACATAAGTAAAAATATTAGCTTAGTTTACATAAATGTATCTCTCTAAATTATTTTAATTTTATTGTGAAATAAACAATAACTCATTCTAGAAATTTTTAAATTTTGAAAACAAAACTGTAAGAAATGCAATTAATTTTTCATTCTTATTCAAAAATTAAAGAGTTGTTGAACCACTATAGATTGGTATATACAGCAACTATACTTTATAAAAAAACCAGTAACAACCTATACTTTATAAAAACCTTGCAAGAAAAACATTTAGGCTACTTAATAAAACAAAATTATGACATCTTTGTAAAGCCCATATATATTAAATAGAAAAATACTTCTTTTTTCAAAACAAATATTTTTTTCAACAAGAAATAGTATGAATTAAGTACAGTGAAATTAGAACTTACAATTTCCAGTTGAAAAAAATAATAAATAATTCATGGTATACTTTACATGCTATTTCCAAATGTTAGTTAATGAAAACGCAAAGGAAAGATATATATATATATATTATAACTTAACTTTTGTTATAATTATAATTAATTTTTAATGTTATTTATTTACCTTACCTATCTAGTGTCACCCCTTCACGTTTATAAAGAATTAACACTCTTATAAATTTCAAACATCACTTGCATTTATTTCTTTACACATTATACCAAATTTATATTAAATATTTTGCAGTGACAGGATTGATATCTTAACTAACATTACAATTATAAAGGTGGACTTTGAGGCTTTAGAATTCTAATAAAATAACATAACAAAGATAATAAATTCGGTATTAAAATTTTATAGTTGCTCTCGGGTCGCTAATACGGGAACTTTGCTTCTTAAATTAGAAATGGTGAAACTATATTAAATTTTATAAATGGTAATGAAATTAAATTTGTTCTGAACTAAAATATAGATGTCTTTTGGCTACACTTATATTCAAATAATGCTTATTGTTCTGAAGAGTCCCTGGAATTTTGGCCTTTGTTACCTTCTGCACTTACACTTGACACACACAAAAACTTAATTTTATATTTCTAAAAAAAACTTTTACGGCGCACTTTTTAAAATATACTTATATAAAACTCTTTACTTAATTTAACAATTTATTCTTTTTTACCACACTCCCATCCTTGTCCCCACCAATCCGACTGCCTTCTTCTCGAGGTCCCTTCAAAAACTTCTTCCCGTCTCCCAATCAATTAGTTTTTATTGGAATCCCTAATCTCTCCCACTACCAATGTGTTCTTTGTAAGTTCCCACAGTTTCCACAATTAGCCATCTAACGGTACACGGTTATTTTACCAGACTATATTGATCAGTGGATTTTCCCGTCCTAATAAGTTTGGACCCTTCTATTGTCAAATTGCCGGCACACAGTTTATAGCTTTCTAACTGAATTTACAACTGAATTAGCAACTAACTGAATTTACTCTATAGCCTCTTACTTTATTTTATAATATATATTGTAAAGAATTCTTAGTATGCGAAACATATATTAAAAGAATTAAATTTAAGTAAATAATGAAAATCGTCTCACAGGTTTTGTGACTAGCAACATCATTTCAGTAAACATCTATTTTGTAGGGTATCGAAGGGTCTTAAATTATAGTACTATACTAATAAATGAACGTTTAGAATCTTAGGGTTTCATTGGTGACATTTTATTCGACCCTTCAAAAAACCATTGTAATTTTTATCTAAAATGACAATGTCCGGATACAATTTAATATGTTCTGTCAACTGTAAATCTCTTTTTTGAGCCTAACTCATATTGCCTGGATATATATATACGGTTTAAATGGTGAGTAAATTTGTGTAGCTTATTTCAAATATTGAAGATTATTAGTATCTCATGACGATGGGTTTTATTCTTAAGCGTACAAGTTAGAAGGAATGTAAACGTCATTAAAATATTAAATTAAATTGTCAGCCATGGAAAGTTACAAAGAATACAATATCTACTCAGTATGACAAAAGCTAGTTAAATTAACCATAAAATGCAAATACTTGTATTTATTTGTATGCGATCTATACATTGAAAAACTTCCTATAGTAACTGGAGTATAATATGTTATGATTTATAACTGAAATGCAAGTCAGGGTTAATAGAATGCAATAGTAATAAACCTTGGAGCTTAGAACATTATTATTTAAACATCTAATGTAAAGTTTTTGTATAGTCTTTAGTTGGTTACTGACGTAAAATTAGGATTTTCCACAATATCTCTTTGGCAATGGGTGATTCACAATTTTATGTAAGCCTAATCAATAAAAAGTGTTCTAAAAAATAAACCCTCTTTGTGTGACAAAAGAGCGAAAATAAATACTGAAAATTATTCCAGGAGGACAAGAGTTCTTTTTATGAGTTAAATATAAACCAAAATGCCTGAATTCAATTTTTTCTTTAATTATAAGAGGAGGTCTTGGGATCGAACCTCGTTAGCGTCCATGAATTTGTCTGTAGCTTCCCCTTCCGTAATCAACCTAATTTGTGCCCTAGAACCTAGGAAAAACAAAACTGCCACTTTACCTCCCTTGAATACAGTGCTACATGTAGGACCCTATCATTCTGCCCCTCTTGAACCAATATAAAGGCATGAAACAATATTTAGAAAATACCTTCACATTTTAGTTTTGTGACAGGTTTCATCACTGGTGCAGGTTTTAATATGTTTTTAATATTTTTTTCAGTTAATTTATTTTTATTAAATTTAAATACCAAAATATATAGAGAAAAAACAATCCAATTTACCCATCGGTATGAACTCAGAGATGTTGGTTAATTTGGATTTGCGCCTGTACAGAAAGACTCCATTACAGAAAGTTCCATTACGGATCTTGAATAAAACCCAAAGAAATCTTGGTTAGTTTGGATTTGCGCCTGTACAGAAAGTTCCATTACGGATCTTAAATAACACCCAAAGAGGTATTGGTTAATTTAGTTTTGCGCCTGTACAGAAAGACTCCATTACAGAAATTTCTATTATGGATCTTAAATAAAGTCCAACTTGATATACATTTTGCACGCGTCAGAGCTAACAAGAACAGGCAATAATACTACAGAAAACCCGATCACAGGGATATTCTATTTTGTCTTTGTAGGAGGCGTAGTCCTCATTTCGTACTAAGGGTAGGTGTTCAGATCGGATCATAAGGTTTCCGGACTCTTATCCACTGGGATACTCGCAACATGGCATCTATCTCCTGCTGGCAAGGTCACATGCAAGGTCATGATTGTTAGTAAGGGGGGGGAGGGTTGATTACACTAGAAAACCGAGTATCATTAATTCATTTCGGGAGAGTAGCTTCCAGTTTGTTGAGAGTACTATAATGGAAAAACTGGTACAAGGTAAAATTTGTAATGTATCAGATAAGGTTCAAGAGTTTTAAGAGACCCGGAATATGTTTAATGAATTTACAAAACTAAAGAATTCCCAAAATACTACTGTAGCAACCAAAATTATAAAGATAATGAAGAGTTTTGTATCAAAAAATGAGTTTAATTTATGGCAAACAGGACATAATTAAAAACGTCAAAAGTATATGTTAGTCCATATAGTGTTATCATACAATAAATTTATTAAAATAATACATACTCTTAACATTTAGTTTATATCACATGCTAAAATCTAACCTCACCAATAACCAGGCAGGAAACAGGTAGAACCAATGAAATAGATGATAAAATGCCCATGAAAGTCCCCATTAGCACTTACCTGAAACATAATACATTTTTAATGTTGAGATTTATACAAATCACTATAGTAGTAAGATTTTAAGACTAGTAACACGTGAATATTGTTTTTATTTGAAATAAACAAATATGTTACATACTTCAAGATAAATATGTCGGATAAATGGATACATTGATTCCTATAAAAACAGCTGTTAATATCACTTGAATAGTTCAGCTTGTCAACTGGTCAGAGAATTTATTTAAATATTTTATAATATTCTACTAACTGCCGGTTCTCCAATGTTTACTGATCTGTTATTCAGTTTATACTTACCGTCACCTCAGTCCAGTTTCTTCCACTTATTACTGTGTAGATACTTCTACAACCCCTCTCCCACCTACACAAAGAACACTTCTATTAACCGCAGCCTCCCAACCTTACAGATACCTTTCATGACTTCAGCTTCCCAGACGGACACATCTATAAGCCCCAGCCTCCAAACTGGACAGGCACCTCTATTCACCCAAGTATGTTAATTGGACGCCTTTGTAACCACAGCCTCCGAACTGGGCATACACCTCTACAACCAAGTATGTTAATTAGATGCCTTTGTAACCTCAGCCTACAAACTAAACAGACACCTCTACTCCCCCAAGTATGTTAATTGGACGCCTTTGTAACCACAGCCTCCAAACTAGACAGACACCTCTGCTCCCCCAAGTATGATAATTGGACGCCTTTGAAACCCCAGCCTACAAACTGGACAGACACCTCTACTCCCCCAAGTATGTTAATTAGACGCCTTTGTACCACAGCCTCCAAACTGGACAGACACCTCTACTCCCACAAGTATGTTAATTGGACGCCTTTGTAACCCCAGCCTCCAAACTGGACAGACACCTCTACTCCCCCAAGTATGTTAATTTGACGCCTTTGTAACCTCAGCCTCCAAACTAGACAGACACCTCTACTCCCCCAAGTATGTTAATTGGACGTCTTTGTAACCACAGCCTCTAAACTAGACAGACACCTCTGCTCCCCCAAGTATGATAATTGGACGCCTTTGTAACCCCAGCCCCCAAACTGGACAGACACCTCTACTCCCACAAGTATGTTAATTTGACGCCTTTGTAACCCCAGCCTCCAAACTGGACAGACACCTCTACTCCCCCAAGTATGTTAATTTGACGCCTTTGTAACCTCAGCCTCCAAACTAGACAGACACCTCTACTCCCCCAAGTATGTTAATTGGACGCCTTTGTAACCACAGCCTCCAAACTAGACAGACACCTCTGCTCCCCCAAGTATGATAATTGGACGCCTTTGTAACCCCAGCCTACAAACTGGACAGACACCTCTACTCCCCCAAGTATGTTAATTAGACGCCTTTGTACCACAGCCTCCAAACTGGACAGACACCTCTACTCTCCCAGGTATGGTAATTGGACGCCTTTGTAACCCCAGCCTCCAAACTGGACAGACACCGATACTCCCCCAAGTACGTTAATTTGACGCCTTTGTAACCTCAGCCTCCAAACTAGACAGACACCTCTACTCCCCCAAGTATATTAATTGGACGCCTTTGTAACCACAGCCTCCAAACTAGACAGACACCTCTGCTCCCCCAAGTATGATAATTGGACGCCTTTGTAACCCCAGCCTACAAACTGGACAGACACCTCTACTCCCCCAAGTATGTTAATTAGACGCCTTTGTACCACAGCCTCCAAACTGGACAGACACCTCTACTCTCCCAAGTATGGTAATTGGACGCCTTTGTAACCCCAGCCTCCAAACTGGACAGACACCGATACTCCCCCAAGTATGGTAGTTGGACGCCTTTGTAACCCCAGCCTCCAAACTGGACAGACACCGATACTCCCCCAAGTACGTTAATTTGACGCCTTTGTAACCTCAGCCTCCAAACTAGACAGACACCTCTACTCCCCCAAGTATATTAATTGGACGCCTTTGTAACCTCAGCCTCCAAACTAGACAGACACCTCTGCTCCCCCAAGTATGATAATTGGACGCCTTTGTAACCCCAGCCTCCAAACTGGACAGACACCTCTACTCCCCCAAGTATGTTAATTGGACGCCTTTGTAACCCCAGCCTCCAAACTGGACAGACACCTCTACTCCCCCAACTATGGTAATTTGATGCCTTTGTAACCCCAGCCTCCAAACTGGACAGACACCTCTACTCCCGCAAGTATGTTAATTGGACGCCTTTGTAACCCCAGCCTCCAAACTGGACAGACACCTCTACACATCCAAGTATGTTAATTGGACGCCTTTGTAACCCCAGCTTCCAAACTGGACAGACACCTCTACACATCCAAGTATGGTAATTTTACGCCTTTGTAACTCCAGCCTCAAAACTGGTCAGACACCTCTATTATACCAAGCCTGCCAAATAGACACCTCTATTAACCCCAGCCTCCTAACCGGAAACACCTCTACTCACCCAAACCTCTAATCCGGACACCCACCTCTATCCACATTTCTCTCCTATCCGAACAGACACTTCTATCAAACAAGTCCTTCAACCAGATAGGCACCGCTATTTACTGCAGCCTCCTAACCGGTAACCTGTAAAACTCCAGCCTCTCTTCACTAAGGACAGCCTCTCTACGATTAACTCCCTCCTACCAGCCAGACAGACTCTTCTTTTCACCCCAGTCTCTAAACCGTACAACTGTTTTAACCCCAGCCTCCCAACCGGACAGACACTCCTTTTTATTCCAATCTCCCAAATGTAAATAGGCCTACACCTCTATCTACCCCATTCTCCTTACTAGACAGACACCCCTTTATGTCTTCCTATAAGGAGTAGGTTTATTGCAGTCATTCAACACTCCTCACCTGATGCCACTACCCTCCTCCAATATGTCATAGCAGGAGGTTTAAGTTTTTATTTTAATCCTAGGTAAATTCATTAGCTTTTCAGATCTTTTTCAGGCTAAAAGACATACAGGATGGTCACCTTAGAATTTTCAACAAGTCTGTTCCCTATCTGTATGGTTTTAAGAATTAACATATTATTGTATTTTAGTTGTTACATGATACAATTTTAATGTGATATACTGCTTAACGGATGAATTGATTTTTCAATTGAGGATCTACAGAAATACATTCACACTACTACAGATTTATTATGCACACAAAACGTTAATACAGAGTGCATTTGCCAAATACATCTCTATCAATAAATTAGAAGCAACTCTGATAAGGTGAACAGCGTTTACCCCATAAACTGGATCTGAAGGAGTTACTACCTCTAAATCCTACTTAATACTGTCAACCTTCCTACACAGCTGACCATCAGGGGATATTAGCTGGTGCCATGTATAAGGTGCACATTGCCACGTTTATGATATGCGTTTCCAGTTACTAATACAAACATAATGGGAATTTGACCATTTAAATGTTTAAAATTTACAGGCATAGTTCGTTATAATCCTTAACTTTAAAATATGTTATAGTATTTTTTGTATATAGTATGTAGCTGTTTACAAATTGGATATTTGGTAATTGTTTGTGGGTATGTAATGTATTGAATGATTCTAACCAATAATAACTTGTAGCAACTGTGGTGTTATTTATTAATATCAATAAATAAATCCTCCTAATTCACAAATAGATAATATTAATGCCGTGATGTACATTTCTGTTGTGAAACAATCCGATTCATAAAAAAGGCGTGTCTTGTAGTAATTTCCCCTGAAAATGATCGATTCGCAATCAAATTGTACATCACGACATGATTAAAAAGTATTCATAATTGATTAAGTTTTATTTAGTTATAGCCTATAATCAAATTATGTAGCCTGATATTACGATATTATTTCCCAACCTGAGAGATAAAGAATATTTTCTATTTTAAAGTTCCTGTTCTAAATTTAGAAACCTATAAATATTTATCAACAATAAAAATGAAAAATATGCAATAAAAATAGGGAAAATATGTCTCACACATAAAGAATAACCTGATCGTAAGGGGAAAAATTTAGACAATAAATTTGAATAATGACGTATATAATGCTACGATGGGAAAATACATACGGTTTATTGCCTCAGAGATATTTCTATTTAGAGAAGACTGTGGTTGGCAGCCCTTCACGTTTCATTTACTTTCACTTTAACGAGGGGCTCTATTAGTTGTTCTTGTTAGTTTACTTGTGTGACATGATTTATAGTATTTGTGGTACTCTACAGTATGTCACTATGTACTTTAATAAAGTGTACATCTAGATTTATTGTTTTATTACAGTATTACTTTGTTGAAGGTTTTATTCACATATAAATCATTAAGTGGTTAAATTACAATTTACAGTATAAATTATGCAGTTTCTACTTCATAGAAATTGGTGATGTAACCAAGTCAGATGGGTTTCGATCAGGCATCGATTTGTTTTAAAAATATAATGAGAAAAATGTTAGTAAAAGATCATAGAGTGAAGAAATGTAAGAGGAAAATGAAAAACTTGATATTGTCTCCTGAATAAAACCAATGGATATCATACGAACGCATCAGAAAGGTAAACCAGAAATACGATAAAGTTTATTGTTAAAAATAGAAGACAAAATCTAAGATCAGAACCCCAAATCCAGAAGATTCGGTCAGTCGAATATACAGATAGTACCACTCAAATTGATAGTAAAGTACAAGCTTCTGGAAATAACAAAGAATTGCCAAGGCAGTGGCATGTTTCTAGTTTTCTTATGTATGTTGTTTTAAAATTTTAAATTAGCATCTGCACAAGCGTAAACTACTATGTTAAGCTCATACTCAGGTTTCCAGGAGACGGACATATTGCACACTATGTAAAAATCAACAGCAAATTCATATCATAAGCGGAATTTAAAAAGTTTTTCGGATATAATCATGATCTGACTCTAAGAAAAATTAAATAATTACTTGTATGAAAAGCTACATATTTTTAAAGGTGTTAAAGTTTATTAACTTTTTCTTTAAATATAAACAGATTTTTCATATTGATTTCTATTACAAGTATAGTAGACACTTTTTTTTATTTATAAATGATTACAACCTCTGTAATTGCAATTTTAGGTAATACATAACTTTATAAATAAACACACATTTTTAGCATTAAAATATTAAAACATCTCTTCGGATTCCTAGGCCTTAGTGTTCCTTTCACGTAAAAAAAAAAATAATGGTACCATTCCAGGGTTAAAGACAGCGTGCATAACTATAACTATTTGTTTGTGCCCGTATACACCCCCCTTTGGGGGTGGCGGCCAAAAACCAAAGGGGCCAAAATAACGAACATCCATTAAAACATTTATATTTACCTCACTTCCGGCTCTGATTTACATTTAACTTCAATATGAAAAAATTGTATGTGATTGCAACCTTCAATGATTTTTCAGTAAATATTATTTAAGGTTGTTTAGAGTATATCCACGTCGACCTGTTCCCCACACACCTGCAACAATATTAATCCTCTTTTATAGTGACGAATTCACCAATTCAATATGTTTTGGCAGTGACAAACTCTTGTTTAGTGAGCTGGAAGTAGAGTAATCGACAATGATATGAACCAAACAGCTGTTTAAACCCCTCTTGCAGAGTTTCGCCTTGTTTCAAAATGACAATTAAATAATACAAACACAAAACATATTTCAGTTAAATAATAACTAAATAACTCAATAACGCAAAATGCTATGTAATAATATGATTAAATATATTTACATACCATCATGTTCAGCTATACATCATTAGTTCTCTTATAAATAAAGTCCAATTACTTCTTTATAAGCATGCTATATATTAGATACTATAATTGTTGTTATTTAATTATTGAATTTAATGTTTGTATGTTGTATTTAATTTATTGTTTTTATGTTTAGGGATTTATAGGTGTGGCTGTTTCTGTTCTACTTCTTTTAAACCGACGTCTTCCTATTACTTAATATGCATCGAGTTAGTTGTCGTTATTCATCGGTTTCATTGTCTTCCTATTAGCCAGCAATCACTCCCTGTTTTTATCAATCTGTCCTATGCTATTTTGCTTATATGGCCTAGCCCTCCTGTCTTTTTTTCCCCACCACATTAATGTTTTCTATCGCATGTTTATGCTTCTTCCTCTGCCCTTGAGCGTTATTCATCAATTTGTCTAGGGATTTTTATTTCTCCAGCTACCAGCATTCTCATTGTCTTTGCTGTATCAGGTTGTGTTTCCGTAACAAATGTCGCTATGAGACTAACAACGCATTATAAATTGCTTTTTTCTTCCCATATTTTTACTTTTTCTTATTGATTTATTCAAATATCTAAGAAAATCTGTTTTCATTATTCACTTGACTCTTTACTTCTGTTTTTAACTTTCCTTTAAGAAAGTGTTCCTAGGTATTTGAATTCCATTAGTTGTTCAATTATCATACGCTCTACCTCTAATTTCCAAAGAGGCCCTGTGTCACAACCAACAATTACGTCACTTTCGAATGTCGGTCGTTTAATCATTGGCTGTTATGTTGACCTGGTGCAGCATTATATATTGTTGTATTATTACAGTCTTCATTAAGTGTCAGTCATAAATATATATTGATAATTGATATTCATTTTGTTTTTATAGAAAACTGAAAAAGTAATGAATATTGAAATAGATGAGTGAAATAGAATTCGTTGTAGTTATTGAATATAAAAACTTAGAGGTAATATAGCTATTTAGAAGAGACAAGACAGAGGCAATCATGAATTAAAATAGTTGAGATTACTAACTGTTACGGTTAATTTCTTTTATTGTGTCCTCAGCTAACATTGAAAACAATACTATATTTTTATATACATACATACATACATAGATTTTCTGTAGGAGCTACAATTGGGCAAATTATTCTTGTGAACTTTCAAAAAAATGCGTATAAAAAGCAGAAAATAAACAAATATAAACATGTCAATATAACAGCTTGGAAAAAAGCTGTTCCTAATGTCTGTTGCACAACTGAACCAAAACAAATAAAGTAAAAGAAAAATAAGATGTATATATAGAGAGTTACTAAACAATTTAAAAAACGGTTGAATTAACTGATATATCTTCCAATACTCCCCCCGAAAGGGCTTTATATTATCTTCCAGAAAATGTAATTTCTGAATAAATTACTTTATTAGTATTCCTGTAGCTGTGTTATTATTGCAAAACTCATTATACATAGCCTTTGTACTCTTTATTTACAGATTTACTACTGACAAGTTTTTCATACATTTTATTAGAAAATTTAGTGCTCAAATGATGAAAGAAATTATTGTTGTTACATTTTTTAAAATATTTTAAAAATAATTATTGCAATATGTATATTTTGGTTAAACAATATTATTTTACATTAAATTAATTTTACATTACAAAGGTTATTAGAACGCATATTCTTTGAGCTTAGCTTGTGAGGCTATGTTGAAAATAAATAAAAACATACACAAAACTCACAAATTAATCATATATTTCTCATACGTGTTTCAATGACCAAGTCATCATCATCATTGAGTGTTACTACTACAAACTCTAACTTAAAACTTCACCCTAGTTGTAAGTTAGAGTTTGTAGTAGTAACACTATCTGATGATGATGACTTGGTCATTGAAACGCGTATGAGAAATAAATGATTAATTTGTGAGTTTTGTGTATGTTTTTATTTATTTTTAAAGGGTATTAGGCTAAAAATTGTGTAAAACTTTAGTTTGACTCTAATTAGACGTAAAATAGTGGCAGAAATATGGCCAAAGTTAGCTAAAAAAATTATATTTATTATATTTCCAATTTTAATTTAGCTAAATAGTAAATAAATGCTATATTTATAATACTTTAAGAATTAGTAATATCGCATTAATTAGTACAGGATTGCATATTAAACACAGAGTGAGGGTTTGCATTAAAACTCACTATAAAACCACTAGTTAGAGGATTGAAGGGTTCTTGTATATTCTGTGCAGGTGTACATGAAATAGTCGTACTATTTATCGGGTCTATAAACAGTAGGAGACCTGGTGTTTCTAGGAAAGATGAGTCTCTACGAGCTACCATGCTTGGACCTTTACTAATACAGAGTGAAAAGTAAATTGGGTTCAATTACGCCGTGAAATTATTAATCAGCATTGGAAACATTGTTTTCGTACGTCATTAAAACAACAAATAAGTTTTTAATCACTTACACAATAGTTTATGACTATCCGAACCATAAAGTTAGTAGTTTTGTTAAAACGTACTAAAACAGAACGTTTGCGATCGCTATGTGCCGATCTTCATCAGTGTCTTCTGCTTGGAGATGTTGGGTCAAGCGGTGACGGTTTTAAAGGTAGGTTTTCGATAGTATCAAAGAGTATGTGTGATTTGTATTGTGTTTGTTAGTTTATTATGTTTGTACTTTGTGTTTGTGTGTGTGTAAATTTCATATTGTTCTAGTGTGTTGAGATTTGGTCCTTTTTTTGTTAATGTGTAGGATTTCTAGGTTATAGTAAATGTCTGTGTATTTGTGTTTCTTTTATGTGATTGTAAAATGTTGATTTGGTGTTCTGTTTGTGTTCCTCGACTCTTTGTTTAAAGCTGCGACCTGTTTGTCCAATGTAGAATTTCTGACAGTCGTCGCAGTTCAGTTTGTATACGCCTGGTGCTTGTAGTTTATCTTTGTTGTTGGTGTTTTTTTTCGTTAAAATATTGGATAGTAAATTATACTACCGTTTACGATATACCTTATACTCAATCAATACTATTTAAGTGAAATGTAATAATGCACCGTACAAAACATACACTACTGATACTTAGTTATAACAACATATTTGGTTCATACACGTTAAAACTACGAGTATGTTTCGGCAATCATCAGTGGCTATTTTAGTGAGTGCCTAGTGTTCTAATAATATGCTTATCATACGTATATCTCATGATATACTGGGTAATATATACTCGGTGATTTAGAGTCACATATAGGATCAAAATGGTCGCTTAAACATGCATAATAGGATTTATTATAGGCACTATTGTTGTCACACAAATATCCTCAAAACAAAAATATGTGGTGTTATTGTTTCCCTAAACTTTGAAAAACTGTCATTCAAATGGAATTGAAAATCATTTTACCTAAATATATTTACAAGACTATAAAAGTTTGGTAAATTATTTTCTTTCTCGAACGACTTTTACACTTTCTGTAATTAATAGAATATATTCTAATATTATTTGACTGATGTTAACGGAAGTATACTATATTTATTTCTTCAAACAATAGCTGCTAGTGAAATATTTGCTAGTAAGTTATATAGTTTAATTTAGTAGAGTTTAATTTGTTTACATTAGAGTTATAGATATGTAAAACATTTGTAGCGATTGCTAAATAATCTCTATCCTTATTACGCACACACGCGCGGGATTTATATATATATATATATATATATATATATATATATATATATATATATATATATATATATATATAAATGTTTAGGGTAACAATATTGTTCACAATATAGAAACAAAATATTAGTTCTTTTCACATTTAAGTTTATATTTAATTGTATGCGTAATATAACTCGGGGGATATTTGTTTATAAAAGCTACCTGTTGTGGCAAACCTGTCGCGTTAAGAGGACTCCAGGGTATTTGTTTATTGAGCCACATGTTGTGGACAGCTTGACCCAAGAGCAAACATTGGCTGAGCTGCAAGTCTTTCCTATCACCGATTCACCATTACTTTCGATGTTATGGGAAAATTATTAAATATTTCGGTGGTGAACTTAACAATATTTATAATACGCCACAATCTCAGTATGAAAACTGAGTCAGTGTTTTAGTACAATAGTAATAATTATACTTAAATTTTCAAACTATAAATTTTTATTTTTAATTCACATTCAAATAAAAAAATTGCATCATCCGGTTATAATTGGCGCTTTAGTTCCAAAATATATATTTCTAGACCTAGTGTTTCGTCTTGGCCTTGTTAAATGTCTTACAGAAACTTCTTTCTTCTTCCAACTGCAATTTTATCTTTATAACTATTTTCTTTGCCTTTGAAACTGTTTCACTGTTGACAGCAGAGGAAATGTCGAGTTTAGCTCTTTGAAGAAACAGGAAAATCATCCTGTCATGACTAAGAGGGGACTGCTGTAGCCCAGAGAAATTTAATTTGCTACCAGTAACTGTTGGGAATGTGAATGACTTTGAGAGGCTGCAAAACTCTCTTTCTACCCTCCATGGAATGATCTGTGTGGTTTCAGAACGTTTGTGTTCGATTTAAAAAAAATATTTGTGTGTGTGTTTAAAATTATGGTACTATTTTATACCACTCGATAACTTTTGTCCTAGTATATTTGTTTGAATCGTACGCACTTCTCCATTCTTTTTGCTAATGTTACGTCATTGTTAGGTTTATAAAATTTCAGAACGGGATAGTGACGAGTTTAATTATGGCTTTGGAAGTTGAGTGTATTCTTGATAATGGGAGTGTACTTGGTGTTGCAGATCCTGAGGAATTTGAAGAAGCCACCTTGAATATTTTTGCAAAAGGAATGAAACAGAAGATGTAAACGAAAATAAGCATATTGGAGAGCATAATTATATATATTTTGATGGTGTCAAGCCAGAAGTTCCAGTACTATTCAATTGTGACTTTAATGTAGGTAAAGACAGAGTATACAATATGGTAATAATTATGGCCCCTTACTTCTTATACTCAATGACACAATATCATGCCAATATTTCGAATGTTGGGTCTTGCCAAATAACGATGCAAAAGGTGTTACAAAATTTTTAAGTAAGTTTGAATCTTTTTTTTAAAATACAAACAAGATAAGATGCCTAGCGATGATAAGGGAAATTATATATCCTAATACGACATCCGACCATCGATTCACATACCCAGAGGAAGAGACGAAAAAGATTTTGCTTCAAGTGCCAACACTTCTTTTACCATAATCACCTTGTGATTGTCTATGAACGTTTGGCTAAATATTTCATTAGTTCAGTTCAAATAAAATGTTTCTTGCTATCTAAATATAAACATTTACTTACACATGTTTTAGGTATATATAATTTTCTAAATATGCAGACAGTATTTTATCTTTATAGCATAGAAAAGCAAATCTAAAATAAGAAATATGGGACAAATATTCAAAATTTATTTTTTTTATAAGTATATATATATAAAATTTGTAATGGATTACTAGAGTGAAAATAAAATTAGTTAAAACTATCTTTTAATAAATAATAATATTTTTTAATTTACATCATTTTTTTAATTATTATAACAATTTATTAAATTATTATTATTCATTATTAATTTTTTTCTGGCACTCAGATAGCGTTAATATTGTTATAATAATCATCAATATTGTTGTTGTTGCTGATATGTTTACTACATTAGTACAAATATTATCATTATTGGCTAGTCATATGGCTCTCTACCTCCCATACCTACTAGTCATATGGCTCTCTACCTCCCATACCTACTAGTCATATGGCTCTCTACCTCCCATACCTACTAGTCATATGGCTCTCTACCTCCAATACCTACTAGTCATATGCGCCCTTATCTAATAAAAGACTGAATAGGTCTCAATTAAGGTAACGAAAATTCTAAATTTTCTGCGAGATGAGAGAACTTATAGTTTGGCAGAGTTAACAGAGTAAAGGATCTGAGCTAGACTCTCTGCCGAAATTAAGCACAAGTGAACCATCTGCGGCTCCTTTTAGTTATAAGGATGACATGCAGATCCTATGGTATGGGGAGAGGCAATAAATCATTGAGAGCTTGGGCAAGACCATTTCTAAGACATATACTTGTATGAACGGTTATAATTAGATTGCAATATTACAGTACTGAAACATCGAGTATTATGGAATTGTTTAATTGTAAATGCAAAGCAACATATTTCTCCTGATTGTTGGTTGATAGCCTAGAAGGAATATAAAAAAAGTATAAAAGCTAGGAATGATTTTACAGTTTTCTTTACTTTTTCGTTATTACATAATTTTTCTCATAACTATGCATACATTGCCTACACAGCGCCTGTTTCGTTTGGTTTCGTCTGCATTGCATGTATATATATGTAGCAGTTATGTTTATTTAAACAATACTGACTAAATTAATTAATGATTACTGATTTTTTTATAGGAATAGTGAATCGTTATAATAAACTCGATTAAAATAGCCATTTATTTTTAGTAGGAAATAGTCAAGCGTAATATAGTATGTTTTAGTCTTTTAGTCGTAAATATTATAACTTACTTCTATAAATATTAGTTAATTCCAGGGAGGATTAAAGTAGAAGTTTAGAATATCATTGGCAAAGAGAAGGAAAAGAGTATAGACTAGAGTTGTACAAAGCCTATATCCAAGTCACGCTCATATCGAGTTTACAAAGAGTGTTTCTCTCTTTAAACAATATCGAGGTAATGTTAGTTATGGACTATTGGGTAAAAAGGCTTGCAATAAAGTAGTGCTTACTTGATAGTCGTGACGTCACTGGACCAGGAGAGGGCAGAAAATTGAATTTAGTTATAAAGAAACTTAAATCCGAGTGTACTTAATTGCCCGCTATGGTTCTCTTAATAATTATATCTAAAGAGACTGAAAAATGAGAAATCATGGTGTTTTTATTTTTAAACCTCTGACAAAAATGATTTTTTAAAGTTATAGAAATTCAGAAGTAAGTTGTAACTTCGATTATAACAATTTACCTTAAAATGTAATATGTCTAATAAATATTAAGACGATGTTCCTATACAGTGTATATGGACAGAGACACATCAGCTGTTCCACATAAACTTGCGTACAGTCGTTTATACTCCGAAAAAACCACCACAGTCCTTGTATTCAACAACACAAATTCTACACGAATATCTTTGATTTCTAAGACTATCAAAAGAAGGAATAGCTTGAGTGGAAATTTTAACAACTCCCGAAGATTTGGTTGGGTTGCAAAGTTCACAGTTCGAGAGATTTAACTTGCCTTGAAACTAAAGTTCCGTAACTTTAAAGTTTTCTGCAGTTGCCAACAAATTACACAACTACAACATAGTGTATTGTTTATTCCTAAAGTGGCTCACTGAAGTCAGGGTAGTTTAAAACTACTTACTCGTACTAAGGGTGGATAAAACTTTTCTCAACGCTTTCCACTAGCGTAACGTTACACGTAACACATAAGGTGTGGGTGATGCCTACTTGTAGACTCTGTTTCACATATAGGAAACGGATTATATTAAAGTGTGAAAGAGCATTAAAATAATATATTTCTTTATGCTTATTTCAATTTCTTGTAGCCATCAGAAATAGATATTTGCATGTACACTTGTATGAGCTGTCGATAATAAGCTTAGTGACAAGATACTTGTAAAGACCTTTTCTCCTTCAACATTGCACCCTTGAGACTCTGCATTCTACTGAGATTTAATACGCTAGATGCTGTTTACCATATTTCATGTGTTACTTGTCGTTTTCCTTCATTTCTCTACCATCCGATTAGCTAATTACCTTGGTGCTTAAATAATATCCTTCCTGATTCCTTCTTAGAGTGGTTAGACTAATAAATCTAGAAAGACTAACTGGACTAGTCTCCGTATATAATAGTACACTTTAATATCAGGAGCAAGTATCAGGCTGGCATGACTAAATCCTCATAATATATATCCATGGACAATGGACATCACTATACTCCAAACATTACTGCGAAGTATTATCCTTATTCTTATACTATCTGGGACTAAACTCAGCATATTTGTGAAATATTGTGGTGCACCAAAGACAAACACTCTTGGTCAACGTCAGTGCATTACTCGTTACGTTTTAGAGAATGTACCTATGTGACTGGAGGTTGTTGCGTGATAAAGTGGATAAAACACTTGAATGCCAATCTAAAGATTCTGGGTGCCACTCGCAAAAGAATTTCTGTGTAGGTTTTCAGCCACAAAGCCAGATTCGGTAAGAATGAATGCCTAAGGTCAAGCATTTTGATAAAAATAGTTTAATTATTATTATTGTTAAGTAACTGGTAATTTCGAGTCGTAATAAAATTATGGAAAGAATAAAGAACCGGTGACCTTGAACGAAAAAGAGGTCAGCTTCAAATTTGTCTAGTATTCCTTTTACTTTGCTTCCTCTCTTTGCGGTGGTGGAGTTACTTTTACAACTTCAAGGATGGAGCCTTAATACAGCTATTACCACATTAGAGCATGGTTTGTAATTTTATTTGATATTTTTTTAAAGTCAATTACTATATATATTATTTCTATATGGTTAGGACCTAAACCCCCCTAGTTAATTACTTCTAAACAATAACTTATGATATGTAGTTCGACTGAAAATATCGTTAACTAATAGATCGGTTATAACAGCTACTACAAATCGACAGTTTGTAGTTCTCATTAATAAAATGTGTAACCTTGGTGTTAGTGCCAAATTCAGACTCGATTAGTACAGTCTTATCAATAATTCACTCAAGTAGAATAGATTGCTTGTGGTCTAAAGAAAAGCTAGTTTAACATTTTATGATTTCAAATCTAAAAGTATTTTACTTTTGGTCAGGAAACCTCGTGTAAATTATGTAGCCTGGTCAAATTAGTAAAAATACCTCATTCAGTATCGTTAAAAACATTTTTAAATTCCGTTGGAATATTATGTAGAAATTATTTTGTATATGATAAAAATTGGTTCATAGAAACAAACGAAAAGGAAATTAACCTTGAAATATAATGTAAATTTATATTGATACATTTTGATTTTTACAATAAAATGTAATGTAAAATTTTAGCCCATTACCCCTGAATATCCCATAAAAATGTAAACGATGAAAGTGAAGATTCTAAATAAGAAGATGTAAGCTATACAAATTAAAATTTGTGAAAATTTGACTTTTGTATCAATTTTCTTGTCAGCTTCTCAAATTATTACAGCGATATCTATTAACTACTATTGTGAACATTTAAAACCGTTAAGAATGAAATTCACATCTCCGCAGAAATAATTCGCTCAATACAGTATACCACTAATTTTATATACTTTCCACTCAAAATTCAACCTATACCTGTTCGTTAAAACGGGAGATTATTTCTCAGACGTCATCCAGCATCAAAACTTTCTAAATTTCCCAAGCGACTTTCAACAGGTTTTGAGAGTCTGCTTATACGTTTGGGACCACTGGTTGCTTTCTGTTGACCGATACGTTTACCAATGTATTAAACCATTACGTTTACCAATGTGCTAAACTGATAAGTCTACGCATTTGTTATTCTAATTTTGAATTGAATTACATGTTTAAATAAATTTATCGTTCAAAAAATCTGATTTGGGGGTTATGAAACCAAGTTGACAATAGTAAGAAATTAGTTGCGAAGAAGAATTTATTTTAAGTTACAACTCATCTCAATTTCATGCTTTATAGGAGGTTTTTACGTAAATGGTATTTGTCTCTCATTTCCAATATGTTGAGGTAAAAAATAATAGTAATATTTTTTATTTATTTTTATAGGAAAAAATACTTTATTTTCGTATAAATTTATTTTCAGGATAAATAAAAAACTTGATATCTTTCACGTTAATGTAAATCTCTAATGCGCTATCTTTTGTCAGTTAATGAGAAATTATATCTTTTGAAGAAGTTATTGGTTTTTTAAAATATTTATTAAGCTTATTGTAAAAAAACTAGATCAATGGCACACGTTATTCACTCTACTTGGATATACAAGCTTTCAACAAACACCCAGCCTAATTTCTTCTCACAATTTAACAATTTTGCTGATATTTTTCTATAACCTAGTCCAATTGACTATGTCCCTTGTCGTTATTGTTTATGTATTTTACCTCTTTCATACCACCAAACCATAAATGTATTTCTGTAGGTCTAGATTTGGCTCGTTTAGGTTTCTGGATGGCCCCAATTGTAAAATCATTTTGGACCATTGTTGCTCTTTCCTACCCCTTTGTTTCTTACTACTTGTTACTGTCCTAGTCTCCTTCTTCTGATAAATTATAATTTCGTTCGGAACTCCGTGCATCAGATGGAGGTACTATTGCGATGCGCCTTATATGACGTATTTTTAGCATTATATTACGGTGTATAATAGCGTTACACACTCTTGTTTCACATGTATTATGGACTGAAAAGTGAACCTAATATTGGATTATTCTTATAACTATCCGACCATATAGTATTCCATTCCAGTTATTGGCATTAATATTACTGGTTTCTTTATATCAACTCGAAAGAGACATTAATGCCTTTTTAATGCCATATAATGCATATAAGTAACCAATATCAAACTAAGTTATTTTCTACTGACGTTCATCCTAATACACGTATAACATGAACACAAATCATTACAAAAGTAAAGTAATATTTCATATACACTTCTTTTCATTATCTCTAACCAAAATATAAGAATAATTTTTTATTCTTTAACATAACAATTATTTTAGTTCTTCCAACCATTAATTGGAACTCACGTCGGAAAGGTGATCTGGTTCTTGAAATTGGATATAATTTTTAAAACGTATTACCGGAGAAATTCATGAAGAATAAATGATGTACAGAAATAAAAGATTTCATTTAAAAATAGCTTAGAATCTGATCATTGTCTTGAGATCGAGCCATGACTTTTGTAAAAAATGTTATAATTGTTATCTTAGTTTTAATAAAAAATCTTATATTACGTTCAACATAAATCTTATACTTTAAGGAAATATTTCTTATAAATTGATAAAATGATTGGTATTGCAACGACTTTTACTAAAACAAAAATGTATATACCAATATACTAACCGATCAGATATTTACAAAACATTTACCTTCTTTAACGCTTCTTGCTTACTATAAAATATTGATCATTTCCTAGCTTGTCTGTGTTTACTTTAATATTATGCATGTTTGCGACGGGTGGTTTTAGCAAGTGGTGGGGTTTAGTCGGTACTCAAGGCTTTCAACCACTCCAGCCAACACTTGGGGGTTGAAAGGTGTCAAAATGAGACCTGCTAAGGGTAGTCAATATTTACTCTACACTGTTGGTCAGGTCGACCACTCCCTGCGGAAAGAGCGTCTTAACTTTAACCTCTTATTTAGTTTTAGTGAGTTAAACAAGAACTGAATGGAGGCTAGAAAACTGATCTTTGTTTGATTTCAATATTGTGATATCAACTGTAATAGGAGACTTCTGTTGATTTACGCTCCACAAACTTCAACTCGTTAAAGTATTATCATAGAATTATGCTTACTTCAGATTGATCGTCATATAAATCCAAACATTTCTTGTGAAAAAGATAAGTTTACCCTGCACTTGAATCTTTTTTAAATAGAAAATATCTTTGTTTTTGTAAAGTATTATGCTTGGTGAGTCGTAGGAACAATTTATTACAATTTACATTTTCAGAGACTTGTATTTATAAATATTCCATTGTAGAAGTAATTTTTAACATATATTCTTCAATCCCGATTTTAATTCTCATGGTGAAAAAATAGGTATATTTTAAAAACCCCACAGGCACAAAAGGTATCAACTGCACCTGGTAATCATCTTGAGAGTTTCTGTACCAAACACTACAATAGAAAACGATTTTCCTTAGTAAGCTTTTAAAATGTACTGAATTATAAATTCGTGTAAGTCGTTTTGTTACAAGGTTTCAATTTAAAAGATTCGCTGACGTCACGGACAGGAAAATCTACGCGTAATAAATGCTTCTTCAGCAAGAAAAGAATATTATCTTTGTGCATTAGTGAAAACGGCGGTTCCATTATAAAAGCTCTTTTACCTCAATTTGTCGATGTTTTACTTTGCCTTTAAAGGTTTCCGTAGTGACAGTGAAGTTTAATCATATCTATTAAAATACCTTACAATTTTAAAACTTCATTCATCACCCCATTTATAAATGAGTTAATTTTAAAATGATTTTAACAAACTGGAAATATTATTGGTTGAATATAATTGAGTAAGTATTCCAGAAAAAACTACCCTAAAAATAAACATTTTTATGAGATAACCTGTATGTGTAATGTGTTAAAGAATTTTTAATATTAAAAATCGACATTTCTTGATGAATATTTATTTGGACAAATAAAAATTATATTTACGTCTTCAGATGTTATAACCTACAGCCCACTATTGTAAGTGTTGAACCAACAGAGTCTCATTAGATTTATAGGAGTTCTTACCTTATTCGTTTAATTGTGTCCATTTTAATTTCAAGATTTTCTTGATATTTCTATTCAATTCTGAGCCTGCTTCAGAAAACGTAACAATACAGAGCGTCGTGATATCAGGACCCTATATACGCAGTATAACTATATAACGCCACTAAATTTACTATCTTCAACATCAAGGTAACAAAATAAGGGGAAAGCTTTAAACATGTATCTTAAATTTAATATGTTTTCTATTTTAATCTTTAGCCTTTCTACATTGCATAAGTGTTTTGTTTCAGAAACGAAGAGGACCTCAACGAGTGGACAGAACAATGTAAGAGGTCAAAATTCTAATAAGACTACTTCGGTCATATCGCCAGGTTAGAGTAATAACGCTAATTACATCGTCTAGGAAAATTATGTCCGGTTAGAAGAAGACATCTGCGCTGTGAAATTAGACATAAAATGTGAATAATGAAATACATCGTCTCAAGGTGCTGGGAACAAAACATGGCAAACATTTCACCCAAACATCCTTGGTCGGCATCCAATTAAAAAAAGATATATGCTGTCTATTACCCGATGATATGTACAACTAATATTTTAAAGTTTAACTGAAAATGAACACTAAATAAATACCATAACATTACGAGTCATTTTCATGACAGAGGACCACATTCTTAAAATATATATTGAATATATCGTCCCACGGGAACACTTTAATCGAACTGAAGAAATCCGATGAAATAAATCCGAGAACCATCTTTGACTGAACAAGAATAAAAATAGGATTTATTCCAACGGAAGGAAAAATACGGAAGCGGGTCCACTCTACATAAATATTGTCTCGATAAGAAGGAAGATTTTGGTATGGGGTAAAAGGCTACCATTTGTGGGAATATGGGTTGTTTTCCAAATTTTCTGCTAATCCTTACACAGGCTATTTGTTACAATTAGAAGAGAAAGGGTTCATTCTGATTATGATTTACCTGCAAGGTAATGCCCAGTCACACGTATACACACATACAGAGTGAGAGGGAGATCCACTTTCAAAATACGCTTTGCCTACAAGTACATGTAATTGTTATTACATATTCAGTAATCCAACTTATGATTGGGAATAATTGCTGAGTATCGCAATTTTATTCCTTAAAGTTATTTATATTTAAAATATCAAACAAACTAACAAGAATGTAATAAAAACACACAAAATATAACTTTTTTGTGAATAAAAATTCTTTTACCAAGCAATCAATTTGACAAACATGTTGGGTTTAACTGTAAATTTATAGAGATACAGTGTTTAATAAATCAAGTAAAGTTGGTTAAAAAAATAATTTTTGTGAAATAGTGTATAACAATTTGAAGAATAATTTATTCATAATTCCTAAAAAAATAATTTACGCTATATAATAACTAAACGTTGTTTATATTAATTTATAATAAAATTATTTGATGGCGTATTTAAATTTAGCTAAAACTTAACAGTTCATAAATCTATTTAACTATAAAATTAAAATGTTGCAATATTTATTTTGAACAAAAGATAAATAATTTTGATTATATTATTTTAATTTGTGCCAAAAGTGTTTGGTAGAATATGTTGTTTAAGAATTGTTTGTCAGTATAATAAGTAGTTGAAATAGTAACATGATTAATTTAAGAATACATTCGAAAGCTGGAAATTTCAAAGAACTATATCATAACTATTAAGAATATTGTACTCATTTAAAAAAAAGAACTATAAACCACTGTTTTAATGTCTAAATTAAAATATTAGAGTCAAACAAAAAAAATTATTAATTAAATATTGATGAACGTACAAATAGCTATACGCTTCAAATTCATTGTTTTGATCTGTGGTATCTTATTAAATTTTAGATAAAAATAAACGATGAAATAAAAGTAAATAGTTTTGAAAATATGAAACAGACTTCTTTAAATAAACATAATACACTTTAGAATTAAAAAATAGTTCTTGAGTTGAAAATAATACTAAATAGAAATTGGTAAAACTATAAATGTTTAGTAGGCATAATATCGAGGGAATGTTTAAAAAAATTGAATCGATAATTATAGAAGACGAAACAGGCCTAAACATAAAATTTATGTTTATGTATATTCCTATGAATTCTGTATTTTAAGATTTTATTAAATTTATGTTCGAAAAATTAATTTAAATATTATATTGTCAAAACTTAAACGTAACGAAAGGTAAGGAGGTACAAAATAATGAATGAAATTATGTAAATAAACTGCAACCAAGAGAAAATTTAACATTCCTAAATGTTGTCAGTAACGTGAATATAACGTGGAGTTTAACGATTAACAAAAAACCCTTAATATTTTTAATATAACAGCTATCGCTCTACAATTAAACAACAATTGCAATTTCCAATTAGCCGTGTTTAGTTTTTGTAGCACCTAACGACATACAGTTACAGAGTTTCTTCCTGAAAAGGTTAAAAGTAATAAACCCCTAAAAACACACCACCCCAAGTATTTATGCTAGTACAAGGATATACTCTGCTAATTGGTTTTCTCGAAAGCTAAGCATTTATTTCAAGATTTAGGCAGGGAATTAACAGGTTTCGCTTGACAGATAAAAATTTCCTTTTCTATCATTCTTGTTCTACTAGTGTGTATCAGGTGTACTAGGAGGAAAAAAAGGAAGTCAAATGAAAAAGTGTAATGTTGTTTTAGGCCGTCTGCAGACTGCAACATAAGCTATCCTCAAATAGCACAGACAGTAGGAAAATAAAGAGGGATTAGGCCTAGAGTTTAGGAAGGCAATAAGAGTAACCCGTTGCTACATTAGTGACATTACGACCGAATTAACTCAACGCAGCCAATTCACATTTATTGCCTATAGAGTGAAACTACCGAAGATCCGCACAATCAACAAAGTAGTAAAGCGGTGAAGGTAAGCGTGGTTGCTTCTATTGAAGAATTAAACAGTTCTGTTTGCAATTAGCGGGGTGTATAGAAGAACCGATATATTCAGCGGACTTCATGAAAAAGCAATTCTTTAATCATGCAATGTTTATTGATTGGGACGTTTGGAGTACGTTTAGGACGCTCTTACGCTTTTGATTAATAATAATAATAGGTTTATTTGAATTATTGACTTTTGTTTACCATTCAAATGGCTAAGACAAACTATGTAGTCACTTTTTTTGGGCTCGCGGCTTCATGAAATGTAATTCCCCATAATTGTATTGGGTTTAAATGTATTTGAACTAGTATTTTGTACTGAAATATTATAGGATAATATTCAAACCTAATGAAACGTCTATGTGTTGTTTTTTATTGTTTTTATTAATACTATACATACAATATTTATTTTTTATTAGGACGTACCTAAGGAACTGCGACGTAATTTTCATAAAGAGAATTGTGTAAACAGAAATATATGTTTTAACTACTTCAATAACATAGTAACATTTTATTTCCAACGAATCTTCTTCAGAGAAGTATGTTACAATAGTTATCATATATGTTATTGTAACGGAGTCCACTGGAAATTTCTGGCAAGCAATCGAAATGTACGCTAGGATTTATGAAACTTATGGTAAATTGTATGATGGTTTTATTTATCTAATAGTAATATTGTTTGTTTATAAAAAATGGTATTACTTCATTTATTTGTTTAAATAATCAGCCCCACGTAAACTAATTACCTTTTATTATTATAAATATTGGTAATTAATTAAATTTCAGGGATTTTTCTATGGGAACAACTTTAAATTATATTCTTATTAAATGCAACAAATGACATTTTCTTTGGTGATAAAAGGTGATCCCTATTTGGGTTTCTTAGAGCGGTGTTTAAGGTAGGTACCCAGAAATATGCTTGAACCGTCAATTATTTTCCTTAGTTTCACGGCATTATTAATGTTTATAGCATAAATCGAATTGGGACTGTAACGTATATACAAATCTGTAACACTATTTTATGGATTGAACCCAAAAACTTTAGGTCACTAATAAGGTTCTCTACTTTTAGATCGCTTAAAGAAAAAATAACTTTAAAAATTGTAAACCTAAATGGTTAAACTGTATAGTCGAACTCGGATTATAGACTATCAACAGTATAACTTTTTAAACACACTCAAACATACATTGCTTTGGGTTTAATAATCTATATATTGTATCTTCTAAATCAACAGGACGCATTGCTTCGTGCTTAAAGCAATGATAATTGGAAGCTGGGAAGTTTTCCGTCTGTCAGGAGTAGATTAAAGAGAAGCACGTGCTGTTGTGAGTCACGTGATATTTTTACCAAACGAGTTCGGTAAATACAGGATCGGTGTTCCGCTGATACGGTAAACCCCATTTGGCACGGTTGTGCAGCGGAAAGATAAGGCTGTCATGCTTTACCAACACAGGAAGCGTGACAATGGGTCTGTTTTGTAGTGTAAACACAGTGAGTTTTTGCAAAACTTGAATAAAGTTTTTTTAATAAAAAGTGTTTTTATTTTGCAAAAACCTTTTTTTATTTTCTTAGGTATATCATTATTGATTGTTTAATACCAAAATACGTTCTATTTAGTAATGGGTCCTTTAATTTTTAACTAAGCCTATAAGTTTTTATTTTATTTTTTAACAATTCTTACTATAGAAAATAAAATTTTATATAATTCAATAAACAAAGTAATAAGAAAAAACGAACAGTAATACTAAACAGTAGAATTTTGTTAATGAAATTTATAATACATTTTGTTATAATAATTATTTAGTTTCTATCACTAGCTGGTAAAAACCTAATTTAGAAGACTACATTTAGAGTGTATGAACAAGGTACATATTTAGATATACACATATACACCTACATATGCATATATTCTTAATTATATACATGTAAACCTAAACGAACACATAAATTCTTGCATATCAACATATACACCTTACGTATAGACATTCGCTTTTATACTCTATTAACCATCTATATACCTAAATATATCTTGTATTTGCTTGTCACTTACACTATAATGTACTTTAGCAAGAATCTTACTTTGTATATATGAGAGTCGACTTTCGAGGACTAATTACCTGTCGTCATATATACAAAGTGAGATTCTTGTTTAAATACGTTATAGTGTAAGTGATTATATACATATATATATATATATATATATATATATATATATATATATATATATATATATATATAATAGACGTATTATATTAATATATATATATATATATATATATATATGTATGTGTGTGTGTGTGTGTGTGTGTGTGTGTAAGGTTAAATTAAGTTACATATACCACTTATTTGTGTAGAATGGGGTACCACTGTATAATATTGTATATGTGTTAGTAGTATCTATATTTACTTCTTAAAATCTAATTGTAAAAAGTAAGCTAAATTTTTAATTTTTAGTTTATTTCAAATTGTATTGTATAACTTCTCTTTCTTTATAGAGAAATATACAATTTCTAACTGTAGTCTTAGTATAAAGCCGTTCGAAAGGTCCAGAATATTTTAAGAGCAGTGTAGGAAGTGCAACAATGCAGTAATGTAGTATTGTGCTTTATTTTATTTGTTGTATCATACTATCTATTATTTCTAAACATACTATTTGGATCTAGAAAAGTTTTCAAAAGTTGACAAAATGAAACATTTAATAATTCAGGTACATATGTATTTTCAGTTACGATATCTTTTCTAACAAGTTTCTACACAAAAACCTTTCAGCTTTTATTGGAGGGAGGAGGTAATTGTTTTTTTTCTAAGGGATGTTCCATATTCCTCGGGGTGATGGGCACACGTGAGTATAATGTGGCATATAACTGACTTCAAAATAAAATGTCACAATGGTACAATATCTTAAAAAGTAGTTTTTGATAATCCAGGCACAGCAAGTTAATAGCCAAACTTCAATCACGCACTGTAATATGCTATTATTGTTCCTGAAAAGTTTGTATGTTATAATAAAGATGTATTTAAAAGGGTAACATCTCTTAACTTATATAGATAGGTATACGAAACAGTCTTGTGGTTTTTACTTTGTTAAAATAAGTTTTTTGTTGATGTTTGTTTCTTGGATGAGGATTTCAATGTCTAATCTACGGAAATATTGATCGCTTAGAAAATTTAATGCAACATAAGATAACAGAATGAATACAGTTCTAGAGTTTCTTAGGTTATGCAGCAGGACTTATTGATAGTCATTGGGCTTACAATGCATTTATACAGGATGTTCACGCGGATAATCGCGAAACAATGCAACGGTTATAGTTAAAAAACACATACATACAGAAGGGAAAGAGAGAAGGAAAAAATAGATACATTCAATGTCTGTATTTATGATTGTGTTTTCTATACTACTAAACTTATGTTAAAACTCTAAGATACAAAATACAAAATTATCGTTTTTCAAGCTTTTCCAAACAAGTAGATATACAAAATGATAAATTATTTCAACACGTATTTATATAACGTAAACATCAGAATTTATACGACGTGGAAGGGAATGCGTTTTATTTTATGCACCATTAAAATAATTTCTATAAATAAAAACCGTTATATTCCGTAGCGTAGTTTTGTGACAAGAACGAGGGAGTGTACTTCAACAGGCCTAACAAGTTGTTTGTCCCTAAACATTCTTTCCTCGTGTCTTCCCTCACATTTCCCCATCCATCAAATCCTCTTTTATAGGGATTATGATTTGTTTCGTTTAATTTTGTATTCTTTCACATTAAACTGAATCTTTTTATTTTATTAAAAACATCAGATTTTACATTGATTATAGGCCTACGTCAGTTTTAGCTAGCAAGTTTGGTGAAATCAGTTTTAAATTACAAATGTTAGTCAAACGTATACTTCCTATGCTACAATATTGTAATTTAGAGTCTAATATTTTAGGAGAGTCTTAGGATATTTTTAAGGAACTAAATAATAAAGTTAAACCTAAGTGTTACTTTGAAGTAATTCAAGTTAAAAAATACGTTTCTGGAAATAATTGTTTTTTTATATTTCAGTACGCAACTAGTTTGGTATTGCGAGAGAAATTCACTGTTTTATTACGAAGAGTTTCAGAGCCCCTTAAATATGTTTGAGACTTTTCCTGAGCCAATTCACAATAACCTTTGGAAGCATAGCATTATAAATAGCCTCTAATTTCAGGTTTGGGTTTTATAATGATATAGAAAAGAATTCACGACTTCGATAATGAGTGTGAGAATTATTGTCTTAATGCTGCCACTAATCCAACTTGTTCTTGCCCAAAGTGATAAATATTTTGTAGGACTTATGCTAAATTCCGTACACAATCCATAATCACAGATTGTAAACTCGACCCTGTTGTTTTTATATGTAGATAGAGAGAACAATTTTTTATAAACTTTGTATGACAACAGGTCTAATGTTTTACCTGATGGTAGATGTACGTTAAACTGCTTTTCACGAAAAAAATGATTTAGTTTAAGCAAATTTTAAAACAATTATTTCTGGTTCCTACGACAATTAACACTCACTAACAGATTATTCATAGGAATTGGACAATTAAAACCGGGCAATTAGATCACTGCCAAACTCTATCGCCTACAGACTCGCTTCGTTTGTAGTCAATTAATGAAAGGGCTTGGAAAAAAGCTGAAACGAGCTACGAGAGTATTTAACTTCGAGGTTAAATGTTGGTGTAAATATTTATTAACTGAGGTGAAAAATGTAAAAGAAGCACATAATACACAAGAAAGAGAGCGGAGGGTCGTAGAGAGAGTGGAATCAACGTTACTATATTCAACATCCAATCCCAATTTGCATTTCCTCTTTCTGGTATATATTAAATCTTTACATATACGAATAGGGATCACGTTTGAATAGAACTGGATTTGAATGTATTAAATAGAACACAGAGGATTTCCGTTCACTTGCAAATGGTTTTCAGTACGCGGTGACCTTTTAGGAAATTAAACACGAATCTTTTGAAGTTCTGTTTAGATTTTAATGCCTTTTTATATAATACGAAATGCTACTGAATAGTTTTAGATAGTACCTTGTTTTTGTAAGGCGATCATACAGTACGATTAATAGCTTCCACGAAGGATAGGAAATGTTAAACCTAACGGTAAAGGAAACACGAAGATCGAGGGATAGCACTGACGTGGCAGCGTACTAGAAATAGACTCCGACCTACCTCTATCATTACGACGTGCATAATAGCTACACATGTAGGCAATGGGAAGTGACACAGATAGAAGTAAAGTGATTTTACCTATGTTTTGTATTAGAGAACGTAGTGCAGCCTACCTTTATTTCTTTTGTTCTCAAAACATTAGTATAACATTATACCAAAGTATACGTACACGAATAAAAATGCTCGTACATATTTTATATAGTAATTGGGTGATACTGAATATATTTCTAAGAAATATATTAGGCTAATTAGAGCTTAAATATTGACAACAATTTACAACAGTAAATATTAAGATAGTTCACTTAAAATCTCACTACACACTAGTTTATCGAAACATATAGACTAGTTTCGACGACAACTATCCTTCATCAGTGATTGGCTACTACTTCAATTTGTTTGGTAATAGCCAAACTTTTACAAAGGTGATATCGTAGTCAAAACTAGTCTGTATGTTTAATTAAACTCGAGAATAGTGAGATTTTGATTGACTATTTAATTATTTATTGTTGCCCCAAGAATAGGTTGAGCGACTGTAAATGGGAACAGCAGTTAAGGTCGACATATGTACTAGTTATGATGGCAAGAGAAGCGTGATTATGAGGTGTTCTGTTTTGTATGCAAAGAGATATATTATATCTTTTGGTAAGAGTATATTCTGAAATGCGCCATCAGTGACATGAATAGATTGCGCCAGTTGCATACTCCGACTGTCTGTATAAGGGAGTTTAATACAGCTTTGGCAGATTTATGGTCGATGCGTTTATCCTCAAACGGCCGGTCAGACGGTGACTTGCAGTCCTCCTTATGAAAACTTTATCAACTATCTATTCAGATACCCATAAAATTAGGACGTCGTATAGTTCATGTTCCATTCAACTATGAAACTTAGTGTCCCTGACACACAATTCACACTTGCCAATCAATTATCTATTTGTTTTGTTAGGCGGTATTTTATCACCCAGAAACTCAACATCATATAGTCTACCATTAGATTTTTCATTACTTCACCTTTACTTTTGTAAGATTTATGATACGTTTTTACCCAATAAACCTGTTTAACACCACATTACAATAATAACACTACCACACCTGTTTACAAATAATCGACAATACTTCCATCAAACACGTATATTTATTGGGAAACCTATGGCAAAAAGGAAAACATTATAAGATTGTAACATATTGGAAAAAGAATTAAAACCTTCCATGAGTGCAAAATTGAAAATATCCGAGAAAATGATGAAGATGGATGTGAAAAATGACAATCAAATTGATATATTTGAGTTTTTCACAAAATGAGACTATTTTGATCATTTGATAATAAAATCTTATTTGATCCTTGTGTTTCAATATATTTAGCTTTATTTGGTTATGTTTAAAAGTTTTGAGGCATGAAAACTATGAGTTACAAAAACAGTTAAATATTGTTAATTTATCTTATTCCTTAAATTTAAAAAATTAGGGTTTTGATTTTTTAAATTAGAATAATTGCATATAACATAATCCTAAGTCTCAAACGACACACAAAATAATATTATTTATAGTATAATGGCTCTAGGAATCGGTGCATATCTAAGGAACTCATATTTGGCTTACTGCTTAATACAGATTCCCACCTATTTTCTTTTCCCGTAACAGAAAAACTAGAGGGGCCGTGAGTATATGCAGAGAAAAGTATGAATACATCATCGAAAAAATACATTTATATATTCGTATGTTATATTATTCATGTATTAATGGGTTCAGATATTTTGAATAAATATTAAGTGGAAAGCTCGTATGGTGACAGATTTTAGTACAGAACTAATTTTCAAAGTTTTTTTTATCATGATATAGTGGTATTTTAACATCAAAATACATTTAAGTAAATTTATATTGAAACTTAAATTATAGTTAGAACCCGATTTCAGGGGAAATTATTGCGTCGGATTCAAAGTTAACTGAGATTGAGATTGATAATTTCTTCGCAAATACTAAAATACTGAGAAGCAGTGTTTTAATATAAGAAATGGTAGTTGTTCTCGTTTATGATTCAATACCTTTTTAAAATTCCAAAGGAAGAATTTTACAAATAAACATTTTTGTAACCGAAGGCATCCCTTATATACTAAACCGAAAACCCAGGATTTTTACTACAAAACTTTAGGACGCATTGTATGAATAAGTTTTATACTGGTGGAAAAGTTTTATTTTCTAATTTCTTTAAATCACTTCTTACCCTGAACCGTTACTTTGGATTGTTATTATGTTCAATCAAAATTATATTCTATAAATATGTAAAGCAGCTTTCCACTATATATGTTTTTTGCAAAGCAGTATTTAATATATTTTTTTATTAAGTATTTTTAAAACCGCCTCAGCATTACTCTAATGCTTGAATATTTTACTGTAAGTTCTTGGATAAAAAACAACGTTAAATCCACTCTCAGCCCACTGATAAACTTTTAAAGCGTTAAAGTGTTGATTCACCCTATGTTTAGATAAACATTGCCCTTAATACCTCTATTATAAAGCCGTCCTAGCTTTTCCTTTTCTCTTTAAACCAACATAGGTTTCGTGTCGTCTTTCATGAAAGATCAAATATTAAATTACAATGTCAAAGGTACACCTTCTTCGTACTTTATGTTTTGTGGAGGATTTGAAATATAAAACGAGTTTTAACAATGGCAGGGTATGAAAAATGAACTGTGATGAAATCTTTTTTTTATTTCGAAACGTTGAAATATGTCAACCTCTAATGGATAGAATTTTATGACCAGCTGATGGTGTGCAATGGTAGAAATATTCAAATATGTTGAACACAATTCACCATATTCAACCCTGTATCTCTCACACAACTCTTAGGCAGAAAGCTCCTATGATCTCGTCAGAGAGTAGTCTTATGGAAGTTGAGCAACTCATCCAACTATATTAATATCCAAATCCGAATATCAAGGAATCAGTTTTAATTGGTATTTTCTTTCTTTGTCTTTTTTCATCATTTTACTTCATGTTGTTGTAACGTGAAATGTATCAATTTAAACATAAAGTATATATGAGTAGTGAAAATGAAATGAATTTATAAAAGTTAAAAAATGTACATACGTTTATAAGAAGTAAATCCACTTTTTATACTTTGTGAGTGTGTACTTTATGCTTACTTCATTCATGGTTTAGAAATAGAGGCACCCCTAGCTCTCTTAGATCATCCAGAGACTTAAACCTCACAAGCCCCTTATCCATAATTTCTTTACCTCATCAATCTTTTCCCACCCCTTCACCAAATCATTCTTATACATAACACGGGTCAACCACTTTTCACTGGTGAAAAATTTGAAAAGGTATGGCTAAGCCTAAACCCAGATTGCCCTGGCAGCCCAGATTGCTGCCAAATAAGTTTCCTCCTCCCCACATTCTCGAAGCTGTTTTATATACAGATCATATCTTTTCAATTAGAGCTTAATTGTCTCGCTCAATGAACGGTTTCCCTCTTCGAGAATCATCTCTGCGGGTGTCTCCTCCTAAACATTCGTACCCTGTACCTTGTCGATAAATACGACAAATATTCCTAGACAAGGTCACACTTTTATACTAGTACTTCTATTTTCCAGCCCGTATATAAAAATAAAGTATTATTTCAGGACTTATCCAGAGATACTTGAACGTAAATCCCTGACTCCGGAAAGGAGAGGTAAACACCAATAACTCCACCTGTTTCTCCAGGAATTGCAAATCATTAAAGCCTCACACTGGGAAAAAGCTAATACCTGGAGGACGTTTGCCAAGTACTTTAATAAAGTCTTAGACAAACCACTACCCTTCTCCGAACAAACTACCCTCACCCTCAACAAAGTTCATAATCTTTTCTATACATAGATATCCCTATAAAAACCAAATACTGTATCTTGTTTTGCTCATGCTCCTACGTCTTGTCTGGACATATCTTGCTCTTACCTGGTAGCCAACCCCGACGTAGACAAGCCATCAATACCAGGATATCCTCTAGGTCCTTTTCTATACCACAACCGCTGAATCCTTTAAAGTATGCATACTTGCAAAGTTCATTCACGCTCTCTTAGGCAAACTTTGTGGCATTGCTGAAAGCTCAAAGCATCGACACATCCTAGCTCTCAGTGATTATAATCATCTTCAAAACAAATTCTAAAACCATCCTTGATACCCTATACGGATATACCCTTCGTAGCTTTCATTCCATTCTCGTTAACGTCTAATGTAACCTCAATAGTCTTGAGCAATTTTCTTAATAGTAGAATTTAATTTGGAACAACCTTCAGTTTTTATTATAGGTTTGGTCAACTATAGAAGATTAGTTGATATTTGCTGAAAGAGAAATGCACCATAGGGAAGATGCAGCATGAGACCTGTGGCGTTTGCATAGATACATTTGTAGTAGAAGTAGCGCGATCAATGTACGATTCATAATAAATTCCTCAACGCCAGAGATGTTTTGGCAAATAATTATCAGGTATGCGTTCACTTTAGCCATTCGATTCCATTTATATGGTACTCAGAACTCAGGGTTCTGAAGGGTACTGGACGCGCTGACCAGTAGAGATGGACACCCCTGAAGATGGGACTGTTGTAATCCTGGGCCCGGTCAAGGGCTGTGCAACCATTAAGGTGTTCGGCATCCATAAGTTCACCCCCACACAGCAGACACTCCGGGGTCGGTAGCACATGGATGCAGTGGAGGTGCCCAGCAAGGTAATCATGACCGGTCTTCAATCTGAAAGCTACAATGCTAACAGATCGTGGCAAGTTTTGGTAAATTGGTATACCCGTTACAAGACTTCCCCACCATTTTCCTGCTGAGAGCTCGCTCAATCGACCGTGAGTCCATTTTGTGGTGGACGTCTTTATTAGGGACCTGGAGGAATGTAGTGAACTCAGATGCTCGGGCTGGGAGAGGCGTTTTCCTTGCTTTGCTAGTTGATCAGCCTTTTCATTGCCAGTGATGTTTACATGGCTCGGGATCCACTGGAAATTAAGTACCCTCCCGGCATTTATGAAAGCATTTAGTTTTTCTTCTACATTCTATGGTTCTACTACAGTCGGTCCGTGAGTTCCCAGAGAGATTCATGATGGCGGTCTTAGAGTCAACAAGGAAAACTGCATTACCTGGAGCAGTCAGGTTCTCAAGTTCAATTGCTGCAGGATATATGGCAGCTACCTCACTGTCATAGTTGCTAAGGTGGGCTCCGGCTGCAGATAATCCCTCAAAATATATGCAGTAGTATACAGCACCTGTTTCGCCTGTCCAGGTATGGATGATCCTGTGTAAATTTGCACATTTCCTAAGATCTGAAAATTTATAAAATTTAAAAATTAAGTTCATATAAATTTGAGAATATGAGCTGCATTACTCTTTCTCAACCTAGCAATGAAAATGCTACTGTAATTATATCAAGGGAAACCTAATATAGCTAATTTTAGTAGGTCGGAACAATCGCGGAGAACACCTGGTCCATTAAGAAGGTCCTTTAGCAAATACGTTTTATAGCATGTTTTAAATTTTAATAATAGGCACATTTATTACATACGAAGCTGAAGTTCAAACACATTAATAATTAATGAGGGAAATCAAGACAGTGTGAACTAAGTTAATGCGATGTTATTAGACGTAATGAAGGAGCCGTGGGGTAACACAGTGTGACTAATGCGCCGTGAAATGTGCTTAATGTGTCATCATTTTACGCACATCCTTGCTACCGGATCCGGAACCAAGTTGGGGAATTACAACATACACAGTGTTTCTAGAATTCCAGGTTTTGTGCAAATTTATTTGCAAAATCGAAAACCCTAAAACTTTTGAAAGTGAGATGCACATAAAAGTATTATGGGGAAGGAGATGATGTGGAAATGAATAATATAGTGTAATAATGATAGAATAATTAAATAAATTATATTTACGTAAGCAGGAGTCAGTTAATCCTATTTTGCCTAGCAAATCATGATGCGATAATATAAAAAATTTATATAAGTAAGCAGGAGTCAGTTATTCCTATTTTGCTTGGCAAATCATGATACGATAATATAAAAAATTTATATAAGTAAGCAGGAGTCAGTTATTCCTATTTTGCTTGGCAAATAATGATGCGATAATATAAAAAATTTATATTTAAGTAAGCAGGAGTCAGTTAATCCTATTTTGCTTGGTAAATAATGATGCAATAATATAAAACATTTATATAAGTAAGCAGGAGTCAGTTATTCTTATTTTGCTTGGCAAATCATGATGCGATAATATATAAGTAAGCAGGAGTCAGTTATTCCTATTTTGCTTAGCAAATCATGATGCGACAATATAAAAAAATTATATTTAAGTAAGCAGGAGTCAGTTAATCCTATTTTGCCTAGCAAATCATGATACGACAATATACAAAGTTTTCTATTTACGTTAGCAGGAGTCAGTTAATCCTATTTTGCCTAGCAAATCATGATACGACAATATACAAAGTTTTCTATTTACGTTAGCAGGAGTCAGTTAATCCTATTTTGCCTAGCAAATCATGATACGACAATATACAAAGTTTTCTATTTACGTTAGCAGGAGTCAGTTAATCCTATTTTGCCTAGCATATCATGATGCGATAATATACAAAGTTTTCTATTTACGTTAGCAGGAGTCAGTTATTCTTATTTTGCTTGGCAAATCATGATGCGATAATATATAAGTAAGCAGGAGTCAGTTATTCCTATTTTGCTTAGCAAATCATGATGCGACAACATAAAAAAATTATATTTAAGTAAGCAGGAGTCAGTTAATTCTATTTTGCCTAGCAAATCATGATACGACAATATACAAAGTTTTCTATTTACGTTAGCAGGAGTCAGTTAATCCTATTTTGCCTAGCAAATCATGATACGACAATATACAAAGTTTTCTATTTACGTTAGCAGGAGTCAGTTAATCCTATTTTGCCTAGCAAATCATGATACGACAATATACAAAGTTTTCTATTTACGTTAGCAGGAGTCAGTTAATCCTATTTTGCCTAGCAAATCATGATACGACAATATACAAAGTTTTCTATTTACGTTAGCAGGAGTCAGTTAATCCTATTTTGCCTAGCATATCATGATGCGATAATATACAAAGTTTTCTATTTACGTTAGCAGGAGTCAGTTAATCCTATTTTGCGCCTAGCAAATCATGATGCGATAATATACAAAGTTTTCTATTTACGTAAGCGGGAGTCATCCTATTTTTATCAGCAAACTATGATGCGATAATACAGAAAATTTATATTTATGTAAGCAGGAGTCAGTTAATCCTATTTTACTTAGTAAATCATTTACGTTCAAACCACTTTTTACTTGGGAAAATCATTTTGAGTATTGTGACAAGTCATAAATAATATAACTATATATATATATATATATATATATATATATATATATATATATATATATATATATATATATATATAACTAATATATATAATTGTAAATTCTTGTATTTGTATTTTGACTTAGTTCTTTATTAATACACAAGGAAACATATTGCAATATATATATATATATATATGTAGTTGAAAATACGTCCTTCTATATTTCACTGTTTTTCAATGATCGACAACAATAATTATAATTTTTTTTGTGTGTGTGCTAAACTCATTTTCTATTACCGTTAAAATCATTCGTATAATACCGAAAATATGTAGGGACAGAAAGAGAAATATATATAAAACTTGAGCTTAGCTGAAACGTACAACTCCCATCAGCCATGACAAGGTAGTTTTGGCAGTGTAAACTTACACTCCGCTTTGCCTACATTTGCATAAATTCTAACAAGGTAAAATGCTGAGAAATATACCTCGCCTTCTCAAACGTTTTACGCTGATCTCGTCTTAAATTCATGCTCTGAATATATTTCCTCGCTACTAAAGAGTAAACAGAATTAAATCTCGCAAACTGAATTAAAATAAACTTAATGAATCTCGAGGCGTTCGGAGTGAATAATTCAGAGAACCCCGTGTTACCGGAAGCACATTCCGCCGCTCAATCCGTATCCGTTAACTTCCGGTTTTTGCTCTCCGAGAGTTGTAATCTCTGTCCGTTTATTATCCGGTCAATAACTAGTTTTAATAAAATTAAAATTTGAATGATAGAATGACCTAACATAGTTGAAAGAATTTGTCAAATAATAGTATATACCGGAAGTAAACGACAGGAAGTTCCATCACACACTTAGTATTTCCTTTTCGGAAGCAATTTTCGACTACAAAGATTTGTAATTTCTATTTATATGAAGTGTCATTTAACGTTTTGATTCAATGTCTAGAATATAATCTAAATACGTAAGCCGCATTTACAAATCAATATAATCAGTGATCTGTAATTAAACAGGTTTTTAATATGTTAAATCCTTCTTTTATCAATTATTTAAAACAAAGATATTAGAATACGTCGCCATATTGTGGTAGCCTCGTTCTGTGTTAAATTTTTCATCAAGAGGAGAAACTCTATATGAATTTCCACTTAAGTTTTTGACCTGGGTTTCATAAAAAAAGAGTACAATTGAGATAACTACAAAATTTTGAATGTGTTGGCTCTGAATGAAAACGTAATCACAAAATAAATCCTTCAAATCCTAAAATGTCAAGCCTCGTGACTTTAATCCTTTATCCGAAAACACTTAAGAAGGAAACTCCAGTGAATCTACTAGGTGATGGTTGATGGAGAAAGCGCTATCTTCATGAAACCTTTTCTTAACGCATCTGATGACATTCATTCCGTATATTATGATAGAAACTTCACTAGATGCCATGAATATTCCTGTCGGCTCTCCTCTTCCCGTAAGTAGATCGTAGAGATTATACAGCTTGTCCTCCTCAAGAACTAGTCTTGCTTTTAAGATAAGGGCGATTTACGTGATCTGATGTAAAGCTCCATTAACAAGTGTTCTCGTGAGAGAAGAAGGACGGATGGGAAAACTTAAAGAAAGGAGAAGAAGAACACTTCCTGTACAAGACAGCAGAGTCTAAAAACAAGAGAGGATATTTCAATATCCAGCACCCAGGAATATATCCTCAAACGTATAACATCCCGAATTAAGCGAGTAGTGCCATTAGTCCCTAGATAAGGAGCTTGGCGCCATGACTCATGATGCCAGTAGCCTAAGAAATTAAACCCAAAAATCTAACTGTAACTCTGGCACTTCTAGGACAAGATAATTCTTCAACCAGAGCCTACGCTTCCACTAAGTTTTCAGAAGTACTGGCTTAAACAACCCTGTAAATTCAAGGCCTCTAATTTTACCTATTAAAATTTTTTATGATTTTGATCCACCAGAGTCCTACCTAATTCCGTAAATATAAAAAGGGATGGAAAGTATGGCAAACCTCTTTATGACGTCGAAAGATGTTGGGGGGCTATTTATAATTTAGCATGTTAAATTCACCTTAAACCGGTGATTCCCGAATAGTTCTTAGGAGCGTTTTAGGAATTAATTCCTAAAAGTAGGGGCTTGGTGCAACAACCAGTATCTGTAAGAGGCCATAAACCTTAACTAAGTCCACGACAGGACATCAAACTATCTTTGGGAAAGACTACACTGCAAACAGACACTACGGTTTCGACCGCTTTCGAGAACTACGAGTTGTGAAATTGGACCTCTATCCATCCTCAATTGGTCTTACGTACATGCATGATCCTCAGATGAGAAGTGGTTTTAGAAATCGATCTCCGCTCATTACCTCTTGAAGTACAGCTGCAGAATAAATATAACATAAATCATAGCATCTGTTCCCCCAGAACAATACTTTGATTTTCAACAAAATCAAACACTGGGTGTCGCCAATAGATAAACATGACGGATGGATATGAATATGTTTGGGGTAAATGGAGTAAGAATAATTGCGTGAGTAGGAGGCATGACTTTTTTTAAAACGACTTTCTCCTTTTCTGCCATAACGAACTTTATACCTGACACTACTAGAACATTTTTCTACTTTCATCACTAATGGACTGTAAAATTTATCAAGTATCTTGCTCAAGATTGTGATGAAGTTTTTATCATGATCACAAAGAAACCTCTACTTTATCAAATCTCTCATAACAATAAACGTCTGACAAGGATCTCAGCCATTACATAACATACTTACAGATTACATTTGTTGTTACACGGAAAGCTTTGCCTCAATGCTTAAAGTATTTGCCGCTTGTATCAACAGTTTATGTAAGTAGTACAAAGAAAATCTTTTTCTCGGATATTTAGAAACAAATTTCAAGGTTCGTCGATCAAGGAACAGGCTTCCTATCGAGATTCGGAGTTTGCTGAATCTAAATCCTATTTCGTACTTTAACTGTGTTAAGACGGAAAATTAGATTTCACATAAGAAAAATACTGCTCGAGGGGAATGGAAACGTAGCAGGTGTCCACTATATAAAATGATGTTTTGCTAGGAAAGAGATTTTAGTATAGAGTGAGAAGTTACGAAACAAGTAGCGAGAAGAAGAGGGAGAGAGACGAGAGGCGAGGAAGCATTGGATTTAACAACCCTGTCTTTACCCACTATCTATATATTTCTTTTTATTCTAGATAAAGTCCTACAGTATGACAGGAAATGTTTTTTATTGTGATATAATTTTTATGATTTAAAGAATAAAACGCATTTCATTATTATTTTCATTATTAATTGAAATATGCAAAACAAATTGTACATGAAATTAAGTTTATGATTATATTTCTATCCACTTATTTAGAACAATGAAGACATAAAGTACCGTTATCACAGCGGCGTATGTTATGTAATACATTTAAAATTTATACTCAGAGATAAAAAACATAAATATTGATTGAATGGTATATAAGTGTGCGCGGAGACTTTTTGTCTTCTCTTCCGTCTCGATAGGGGGCTACCTCAGATCGTCTTCTATGGCAAAATAAATTTTTTATCGATTATATTCCCCAGATTTGTTATTACTGTTGAAATTAATCTAATTAATTTTCTTTTGTAATAGGATTTATAAAACTTTTTCTTGTTTTTTATTTATCGAAATACATAAATGGTTTCACTTAGTTTTACAAGAGTTTTTCTATTTATTTATTACGTATTATTAGTTTTATTTATGTTTAATAAATTGTATTAATTTTATTTAATTTTACACTTTAATTCCTAATAACGGCACTATTTATGTCGAGTGAAAAATTCTTGGCCTGGCCCAGAGATGGCAGTCCAATCAGTAAAGATTTGTTTTATCCTGCCTGCGCGCAAATGTCATTATTTCTTATGATAAGATTTAATTTTTCCGCTCAAGTAGCTTGTGTACAGGATTTTTTTGTAGTAGAAGTCTTCATGTGGTAGAAGTATTTTTCGTTAAAATGGATAAACTTGATAATCGTGCGGTTATAAAATGTTTTGTGTTGGATGGTTGAACCGCTAAGGAAAGTCACCCGAAGTTACCAAAGGTTTACGGAAACTCGGCCCCTTTAATCTCTACAGTTAAAAAGTGTGCAGCTTAATTTAAACGTGATCGCACGTTATTTGAGTCCCTGAATGACGGCCAAAAACTGCATCGGAAACTATTGAACAAGTGCACGATATCTTGTTGGACGATACAAGAGTGAAAGTGCGTGAGATAGCTGAGGCTGTGGGGATATCAGAAGAAAGGGTGCGAAACATCTTAAACTAAGAGTTAGCGATGCGAAAGCTCTGTGCAAGAATGCGGATCAAAAGCAAATTTGTAAACGACATTCACAGGTACGTTTGGAACAATTTAAGAAGGATTTTATGCGTCGATTTGTCACCATGAATGAGGCATGGGCCACGACTGAAAATAAACACCAGTTGAAACAGTAGGAGGAAGCTGGAGGTTCAGCGCCAAAGAAAGCGAAGTCGATCGCATCTGCTGCAAAGGTCGTGGCCGTTGTGGTTCGGGATGCCAAAGGGATGTCGTTAATTGATTACCTTGAAAATAAACAGAACAACTACGGGCGAGTATTACTCCAACCTTCTTGATCAGTTGGATCAGTTGGAGAAGGGGGCTGGTTTGAAAAAATAAAATGTCATCTTTCATTGTTACAACGCATTTGCTCACAAACGTGTGTTGGAATTGGAAAAATTGCGAGATTTGGGTAACGATTTATTCGACCATTTCCCCTACTCTCCTAATTTGGCACCCTCGGACTTTCATCTCTTCCCAAACCTGAAAATATTTATTTCTGGAAAGCACTCTGTGTCCAATGAAGACGTTTTGAGGGTCATCAATGAATATTTTAACAGCCTTCCAGACTATCACTTCCGGGAACGAATACTGGTGTTGGAGAAACACCAAGTGTGGTAAAGTAAAGGGAGATTATGTCAATAATTAAATCTTATTTAAATTGAAAATCACGATATTTCATTGTCGGGCTGAGAGCATTTCACCCTAACCACATACTTATTTTTAAATATTTTTTTAAAATAGTAATTTTTGCTTATATTAATTTCTTTTATATGTTTTAGAAATGTTAGTACTACGAAACGCAACTAAAGAAATTAATCTATCTCTTTCTCTCTCTGTTTCTAGTATTTATTGCCCCAACCAGTTGGGTATGAAAACGTAGTAACATGGCCTCGTCTAATACCATTCATGGCCAGTAGAATTCATAAATACAAGAATTTTATATAGTCACTCTAACACACACTCGCACTCACAATCACACAGTTATATATATATATATATATATATATATATATATATATATATATATATATATATATATATAATAATAATAATAATAATTAATAAATTAAAAATGTTTCAAAAACAAGAATACTTTTAATGCATATATTGTTCTAAGCTTTTCGCCGATAAAACAGTATCGGCATCTTTTTACCGGCAAAAAGCTTAGAATAATATATGCATTAAAAGTATTCTTGTTTTTGAAATATTTTTAATTTAGTAACTATATTACAAGAAATGATATCACCATATTTAATATATATTTTTTTCATTATATATATATATATATATATATATATATATATATGTATAAGTTTTACCAGAATCTCATCTAGTGTTGACGAGATGAACCCATCACATGAAATATGAGTGACGTATGTATACTGTTCCGCCCTTTGTATAGACGAATACACCCCCTGACGCCCCCTGACGTCAATCCGCACATACCAGAACTAAACAATGCCATAACTTTTGTTCACCATACTGTCAAAACAAGATATCGATAACGCATTCCCACACTGAAGGTAGATTCAGGGTATTATTGCGTTGGTTAGGCTTCATTTGTTTCTTAATTTGATGTGTAACTGATCACCCCTTGCTTCCCTCACGTATAACTCTAGTGCTGTAGCTTTCCACTTGAGCAATCTGTCAGTGATTGGAAATCAATGGTATGACGTACCCCATTGTCTTATCTGAAAAGAGTAAAAGATTTTCGTTTTTTTTTAATGCAAAGTTTTAATGCAATCCTACCTGAGGTAAATCCATTCGCTTGGACAATGTAAGATTTGTTTACAATCTCTACAAGAAACGCTATAAACGTCACGGTTCTCTAAATAGATTTTGTCATTGGCGTTACCAAAAACCTTATCAATAGAGATGTGAGGCTTATAGATAGATGGTATACCATGCTTCTTAAACAATGTCCTGATTTTTGTCAGTAGAATTTCTAATAAGAGTTAAAGTATCAGACCATTCTTCTTCGTGTCTCTCCCGTCCACGTCAACCAATAGGACACTTTGGAGATGCAACGCTTTATCAGTGACATAAACTTTATAGCCATTGCTTTTAAGCCTCTGTTTAATGGTAATACGTACATGAGCCTCTAAAGTCTGGATTCTGACTTAGTTGTGATTCACATTTCTAACTACAACTTCAATCATACGGAAATCTCTGATCTATCTCCACTGTAAAATATTTGGGTCTATACTTTGAATGATAGAATTTTTTTAATATAGATTAAGAAGAATATTAGATATTTTTATTAAATATATTTGGAACAAATTATATTATATTTATTAAAAGTCCTAATCATCTTCTAAATCAGTTGTTTGAGAATAAGGGGATAATTATTTTGATAAATAAAAGGGTTTGTAGCAATAATTTAGAAAAAATTATTGTTGCAAATGAAAATAGGTTTTATTTTTATATTTGGTGATTGAACATAACTGTATAAATTATAGCCTGTCTTTTTATTATTACAAAATGGTGTATGGAGAATTTTGACTTTTTTATAAGTTTTGAAGGTTTTATTTTTATTCTAGGTTGTTTATTTTTAAAATTCTCAATAGACACATCTTCCGAAGTCACTTAAAAAGAGTGACTCTGAAACGCGTCAACAGAACAGAATATTGTAACGTTAGGATAGCCAGAAAACTATACTTAAATATATAGTTTGTTTTTATGTAATATTTTTAGGTAGGAATACATTTTGTTTACGTATTATGTTACATCAAAATAGCCTGTTACATCGGTCATCTTCTTTTTATATAAACATTGCGGTTCTAAACTTATTTTCACTCAATAAATAACAGGAAATTGATAGAAATTATTTATTTAAAATGGATCTAGAAATATAAATTGTAACTGAAACATATATTAAATGATTCCTGTAAATAGTGGTATCAGAAAAAATATTATAACATTAAACAATATACAGTATTGTTTTATTTATTACAGAAAAACGATTTCCTCAGGGGAGAATAACATAATACAAAAATTAAATCCAATAGTACATGTTGTTATTAATCATACAAATGTACTTCACGTTTGTTTATAAAACTTAATGCTAACTATGTTTGGTAAACATTTTAACCGTTGAACTATACATGTATCTGATACCGCAACAGACTTAGGTCCTGACCGACTGATATTATTCTATTTCCCTTTAAGAAAACATCGCCATATCAATAAATATGAATTAAGTTGTAATATACTACCACCACGTGTAAGAAAATTTCCCAAGGTTAAAATTTGTTTATTAAAATTAAAATAAACTGTATCATAGTTAAACAGTTATAATTTATGTCATAACCCTTTAGGTTAGGGTACGCGCAATGTTCAATAATAGTGAGAGTGCAACCCCTTCCAAGGCTCCTTCCGCCCCGAGGGCATAAATGTAAAACAATTTGTGATCGGGACTAAAGGACAGCGAACATCATACGGCTATCTCTGACATACAGTGTCAGAGATATATACGCGTGTATATATATATACACGTGTATATATATAATATATATATATATATTATACCACTTTTTGTAAATTAACATATAACACTTAGATTATCACTAATGTATGGAGGTATTACCAATTTATATAGAAAAACATTGTTTAAAATGAAATCGAGACAATCACATTTTATTAAAATTATTCTTTAACTCAATACATTTACTGTGCCAATAGTCACATTATAAATCAGTTATTTTAAAAAACACTTGACTTCTGAAAATATAAGTGATACTGTAAAACTGCGTATACTGGTAAATGTTAGGTTTTAATAGTAAATCTTAAAATCTTCGAACATGAGTTGTTAAATATAATGGTTTTATAAATCAAATATGATTTTTCGGGCTTTTAACATTAGAGTTTAGGAGATGATAGCTTTCACCAATACTAGTAAATGTTGGTAAATATAAGTGTTGTTTTTCAGAATAAAACAATGTGATATCCAAACCATTTTTCTTTCTAGTATCAGGCACGTCCATTAGAGTTAGATTAGATAACATTTACCGTGTTCAATATTTACCGTGCCTTTAAGATAAAATCTTAGATTCACCAAGTGTGTAATGACGAATGTTCGAAATGAACGTTCCTGTCAGAAAAGTTAGAACTTTTAACTTTAATGGTTGTTGAATCTTGGGTTTTACTAGAAAATATTATGATTTTATGAATATATGATCAATATACGAACTCTATATATGAATTAAAATACATTATCAAAATTATATATATGCACGTGGCCTCGTGTTAATTTTTAAAACACTTATTTATATTAACTGTTACAATGACAACAATACAAAAATGTTACATTCAATACTTTTTATATTTAAAATTTAACCCTCTCAAGTTTCCGGCTGTAAATAAATAGTTTGAAGATTTCTTTTGTCACTAAATTATCTATACAGCGCACTTTTTTCTATATCTAATTTTTTGTTTAACTTGTGAATCATGTTTATATAGATAGAATGTTTGCATAAAAACTTTAAATATATATTTCATTAAAACAATGAAAATATTCAAAAAAATGGTAATACATTATCGTTCCATCTTCAGTATTCTAGCTTGATATTAAAACAATCTCGTTTTAAAAAATCGTTTATAAACGAAAGTTTTAACATTTTCCTTTCTGAAATTATAATCTAAGACGACATATAAGGTGTAGAGTGTAATTGTTCAAACAAGCATTATCATGATGTAATTGTGTTATTGTTAACTTTGTCACCCAAACAACAATATTTATTCTTGTTTATTTCCTCCTCATTTCGTTATTATACTCATGTATATATCGTTCGCTAATCCACCTAACGAAATCCTTTCTGTAAACCAAATCGAGCATTCGTACTCGTCGCCATTGAAATCACTACATTATCTCCATTGCTTTTACTAGTTCAGGCAACAAACGAAACCACATTAGCATTCAAAGAGAGATCAAAGTGGAGTATTGTTGTAACTCAAAGGTATTTGTATCTGGGTTACTTGTTCTCCCCACACTAAACATTTTATTATTACAGTAAAGTTGGAATATAGCGTTTGTAGTGAATGATGGACCATTAGTTAATTTTTGAAATATGCCATGAATGGCGCCAACGTTTGAACACTAAAACAACTTAAGAAAAGTTAAATAATGAGTTTTTGTTTTGAATTTGGTTTTAGTAAGAAACACTTGCCACTTATTGATGCCGAAATCAAATAATTTCTACTGTATTTAAAAATATCCTATTTAATCCAATTTAAAGATAAATATGTATATAATGGATATTTAATATTTTAATGTATATTTGACATATGTATATGTCGTTTATTCCGGAAGAGAGAGTAGCGAAAATCTATAAATCTTGACCGAGAAGTATAGGTTATATAGTGTAATATAATAAAATGAAATAAAACAATTCTGATTTTCTAAATCTACTGAAAAATAATTTTAACTCCTTATTATACTTTTGGGCAAAGCCGTGGTGGGTAACAGGTAGTGAACCTATAAATCGATACTCTAGTTTATATTTTACCAAAATAATTAATAGCATTTTAAGCAAATTGACCTTTTTATTGATTTAAAACATTTTTTATCTCAAAGGAAATATGTCTTGGTTCACTTCTGGAACGATTTAAAATATTTTTCATGAAATAATTTACACTGTGCTATCAAATAAGGACGTAAAATATCTATCTTAAATTAATAATTTGAATGAAATTATTAATATAATTAAACACCACAATGATTTTTAAAAGTTTTAAGATTATGGGTACTAAAACGGATGATTTTGTTGTTTTTCAAAGCGAGGGTTGAAATTGTATTTAGTAAAAAAATATTTGGTCAAATATTTTATTTTATGTATTCTTTACAATATTTTATTTAATACTGAACTATCAAGCAGATAAGATAGGAATAACTAGTATTTTAAGCATAGTACGATTATATGAACCGTCCAAATATAGTCATAAAGTACTTTGAAAATTTGGATAATGATGATTTTGGCAATCAGCAAAATGCCTCAAGGTATGAAGAAAACTAAAATAAAAATTCTTGTTTATGAAAGTCTCATATAATTGTGTATACATATATATATATATATATATGTATTTTAAAACAACATAGGTTATTCAAATACAAGAATATTTATTAATTTGAATAACCTCTGTTGTTTTAAATTATTAAACAAGAAAACGTATTATATATATATATATATATATATATATATATATATATATATATATATATATGTATGTATGTATATATATATATATATATATATATATATATATATATATATATACACATTTTTGTTTGACCTGTATGTTTACACCTGTATGGATTTTTATACATTTTTTTAAAACGGAAATATAGCAACGTTTTGATACGTAAAATAGTTCATAAAATGCCGAATGATAAAAGATGATTTACATCGATATGTATGTGATTAGTCCTACTTGATATATGGGTTATTTACAGTAGTGTTTTTACGTTTAGTGGAGGGATTTCGGAAATTTTAATGTTAGAATGAGTGAAATCTGGTACAAAAGGAGGGTATTGTTTGTTGACTAGGCGCAGGCCAATGAGATTTAAGCAAGCACAATTAGTATTATATAGTAAGGCTAGTCGTAAGTTGTTTAAACCAAAAAATAGCCTACCACTGTTAGTGTGAATTATTTACAATTGAAATATATATCATCTTAATAGCTATTTGAAGTGTTTAAATATTATGAATCCTGTTAAATGTATTTATTTTTAATTGCGTAAAAAATTAATAGTTAAGCTACATAATAATTTCAAATCGTAAACCACACAAACACTCGACAGCTGTGCAGTTGATTTTTGTTACCTATGTTGATACACTTCACTAACAACTCTGTACTAATACACGTGGTCTTTAACCATTCGATGTCGAGTTTGCCGGTAGTGATTTATAATGTTATCAGTGAGACAATATAAAGCCTGGCAGTCCCGTAGGTGTTTAATATTCATTCTAGTAAGACTTCACAATGGGGTTGTTTCATCCGCTGCGAGGACATTGCAGTGAAAATGGACTCTTAGGTTGTCATGCGCAGTCTCTAAGCGCAAACAGACCACAGCTTTACTTCTGTCCTAGTATCCTGGGAGACCAAAGTAGAAAGGGTCTCGTTTTATTCTGTGGTCAGGATCTTCAGAGTTATTTGTGTGGGATGAGTGACTGCAGTACTTATCAGATTCTCGTCTCTACTTAAATTGAGTGAAAGAACTGTTTGGGCAGACTCAGCTTTTTTGCTTGGACTCAGTGTAAGCTCCATAGTTGCTAGAAATTCCTACGTGGCTGGATACCTATTGTAGGGATATCATAATCCCAGTTGAGATGGATTCAGTCAGTCTAGCTGCTTTAGATCGTTCCCAAGCTGTCAGAATGTTCAATGCAGCTAAGTGTAGCAATTATTCTCTGTGAGTGAATCAAGAACACCGTCTCTCGGATCTAGGTTGTTAGTTTGCAGATGTCCAGAAGCTTGGTAGACCGTCCTCATAATAACTAGTAATCCTTCCCCCTGGCAATGAGTTCTCAGATAAATGATAGTACCGCCCCACTCCAGTTGCTCTTGTTTCAGGCAAGTATGAGCCGTCAGTGTAAACGTGAAGCATTCATTTCTCGGATAAGTATTGATTTCTAAAGCGTTCAAATTAAGCTCAATGTAGGTTGCTTCTTTCTCTTGTAAGACTGATAAGGTCAAGATGTTTTGTTGAAAGGGCGCCCGGCTTATTGATCAATAGTTGATACTTGCATATGAAGGTATTTGTATGAGTAAATGGTTAAATTCTACACTCCATACTGAATTACCTATATATAACTTTTCAAATAGCTATTTCATAATAACGGAACGAGGTTTCACATTCCGATGGTAAATATTTCATAAAACGACGCTTTACATACTAAAACATTGGGGTGAAAATCATTATTTATTCATTTTAAGCCAATGCTTCAAACGTTTTTTTCAATAAATATTAAGAAGTTGCATTTTAATTCAGTATACATACTTTAGAATATAATATCAAAATAAACCCACAGGGTGCCACTCGATGAATCCAATGTTGTCGTTAGGAGGATTTACGCATTAGAACTCCTCCCATAGAACATATATAGGAAATGAAAACAGAATTTTCTAAGAGTATGAAAGAGATATATTGGTCCCTTTTTACTGGGAATGTGGGAAGGGAACATTTTGGCGTTGTGTGGATAAGGTTAAAAACCGGAAACAGATGACTCTGAACTGTAAAATGGGTAAGAAGGGGAATCGGTAAGAAACAATGTACGACTAGCTAAAACCTTGCTATTGCTACATTATATTCAATCCCTAAAATTGCGTAAGAGACTGTGAAAGTTGAACAAAATTGTCGAAAAATTCTGAGTTTGGTAATGAAAGGTGTTTTACCTAATACAGAATTCAAAAATTTCGAAATGAATTAATTATACCGTCATTATATCATTAAAATTGAAATCCATTTTTTGTATTATTGCAGTTAGATATAGTAATAACTATATATATATATATATATATATATATGTTGATACGTATTCCTACATGGATAGAAAAATATGATGAATAGCTATTATCTGGAGTACATCCGTTCATTCTGCAGTGCATAAATTCGCAGTACCGATGTTTCACTAGAATCTCATCTAGCATTGACGAGGTGAACCCAACAACAGTTGAAGATCGAGCCAACTATTGTTGGGTTCACCTCGTCAATTCTAGATGAGATTCTAGCGAAACGTCGGAACTGCGAATTTATGCACTGCAGAATTAACGGATGTACTCCAGATAATAGCTATTTATCATATATATATATATATATGTGTGTGTGTGTGTGTGTGTGTGTGTGTGTGTGTGTGTGTGTGTGTGTGTGTGTGTGTGTTGCAACGTCCCCTCCCTCCTTTATTTGTTGTTTATTGTTTGATATCCCTTTCTCGCAGAATACCAACATTTGTTCTTGTTTAAAAACTTATTTATAAACAAACGAAACATCTGCCAAACACCCCGCTTGTTAAACCGTGCTAAAATCCCTGAGTTACGTGTATATTTCCCGCTCGTAGGGCCAGGCCCAAAACAAGCCTATTCCCGCTGACTACTATTTAAAATAAGTATAAAGTCCCCAAAATTGGTTTATCAATTATGTATGGTCTAGATATAGTCACACATGTCATTTCAATAGTCAGCTGGAAAGAAACACATTTAAAATAATACACAAAATATTCACAGAGTCTTACCACCTGATGATGATCTGCAGAGACAGCAAGGGAACGTGCAAAATATGATCGTGTTTAAATTACCTATTTTAAAAGGCTCCTGTGTCCTTTTAAACACAATCTGCCAGTAGATAAATCTCTGGACTTTTATACAAAAAACCAACTAATCTTTAGGCTAGCTCACAGAAGTTAGTTGAGAGAAACTCTTTAAAAACATTAGGTTTTAACTATTATCATTTAGTGAAATTTAATTAAACTTGTTTACTGATTTAATAATCATTTTCATATTAGTTGGAAAAAGCTAAACAGTTTTTATTGATAATTCGACACAGGATGAAATGCAAATACTGTTGATTTTTATAACATATTTAATTTTATTTATTTAAATAAAAAAGAAAATTTATAATTTCAAAGACAACACAATTATATTAACAAAACAATTCACTAAATAACTTGTTGTTTTTCATCCTTTAAAATCTTATAATTTCCATTTATATCAATTATATTTACATAAACATAAAATTATTTTCCAAATTACACATAATAAAAATTTATCTTCTATATTGAATTGGTAAATTCGTATTTATGACACTTAATTTTTAAATTTATAATATCCAAAAAATTCTTATTTCCTTGAAAATAAATGGCTCATGGCCAAAAACTCTTTGTAAGTTTAATATTTATCATTTGAAATATTCTGATCACATAAATTTATTTTATTAAGCATAAAATTTATTTAAATTTTATAAAGAGTGAAGTCATTGTTTAAGCTTGAATATTTGTTTGAATTTAATAAAATTAACTGACTAAATTTGACGTAAATTGGTATCGAATAGAGAAAATGACTTGCCAAAGATGTTCCTGCCGGTCCTAGAGTCCCTCGTCTGCATTCCCTGGTCCTTGAACATCGGAAGTCGCCATCCCTGGTTCGTCGGTGGTGGTTTTTCTCCATTCCCTCGTCCTGGAGGCTGAGTTGGAGCCTTCATTCCTTGGTAGTCCTAGATGTCGGAAGCGTTGAGGTTTGGTCCATCTGGCCTGATGGCGGTCCTACTCGCGGTCCAGCATAGCGTTCCGCGGCACCTCATATTAAAAATTTATTTCAGACTGTCTCTAAGGTCTTAGAGACCTAGTATATATAGCGGTGAATTTAACCTGCCTCAAACCGCCTGCAATACTGGCTATCTTTGGATTTATTCCTTGTACAGGCAAGTCGGGCAACGAATCTGTTTTAGCTTGCAGAGTTTGATTATCATTTTTGGAACACTGAAAAATGTCTATTTTATTAAAACTGCTGTAACTTTTTTGTTTTTTAAGTTTTTCAAATTTTGTTTCCACTAATGTTTATTCTGGCTTATTCTGGTTCTTTTAAAATGTCGATGAAAGTTCTACGTGGTTTGGTTCTTAAGATAGCTTTTTTAAGCACTTTGAAAATTTTCGCCTCACCCCCGATGGTCAAATTTAGCTATTTATTACAAATTTATTCTTTAATACCTTTTAATTTAGCTTAATTATTCTATTTAAGGTTTTAATTAATTTGGCACTCTTTATTATTTGTATAACTCCAAACTTGATTAATTTAAAAATCAACTTTATTACTTAAAAACAGGAAATTATTTATTTCCTATTTGTCACGGTGTGCCAGACCGTTACAGTGTGTGTGTGTGTATGTGTGTGTGTGTGTACGTGTGTGTGCACACGTTCATTCATGTTTCCACTAATGTTTATTCTGGCTTATTCTGGTTCTTTTAAAATGTCGATGAAAGTTCTACGTGGTTTGGTTCTTAAGATAGCTTTTTTAAGCACTTTGAAAATTTTCGCCTCACCCCCGATGGTCAAATTTAGCTAGTTATTACAAATTTATTCTTTAATACCTTTTAATTTAGCTTAATTATTCTATTTAAAGTTTTAATTAATTTTGCACTTTTTATTATTTGTATAACTCCAAACTTGATTAATTTAAAAATCAACTTTATTACTTAAAAACAGGAAATTATTTATTTCCTATTTGTCACGGTGTGCCAGACCGTTACAGTGTGTGTGTGTGTATGTGTGTGTGTGTGTGTGTACGTGTGTGTGTGTGTGTGTGTGTGTGTGTGTGTGTGTGTGTGTGTGTATACGTGTGTGTGTGTGTGTGTGTGTGTGTGTGTGTACGTGTGTGTGTGTGTGTGTGTGTGTGTGTGTGTGTGTGTGTGTGTGTGTGTGTGTGTGTGTGTGTGTGTGTGTGTGTGTGTGTCTGATTAGATGAATATATTATCAAATTATGTTTTTGTCATTGAGAATAATTGGAAATGTTTAATTTTAGATTTTTCTTTTAATGAAAAAAAAGTTTTAATTTTAAAACAGGCAATGGAGTAAAAAATTTCTCTGTATGTACGCAACGAAAATTACATTTTAAATGTATTAAATGGAATAAATAAATAAATATTGAAAACAAATATATTTGGTAACGTCATCTTTGCAATATCACAAACTAATCTTTAATACAAAAGCGGTAAGGCAAATAAAATAAATAATTTGATTATGTTCGTTACTGATATAAAATAGCATCAAATATTTCAAAAATTGATTTGTTACTTCTATTGACGTCGCGTCGGTTACAAAAATACCATTGCAACCCCACGTATTATATTGCCACTTGCTAAGTTGTTATTTATTATCCTTGTGTAAAGGCGGGGTGGAATTTGTTTTATTGGATTTCGTTTATAGAGAGCAGTAAAAACACAAAACTAGGTTAACCCTTCCGCGAAACGTTTCACTCGCACAGCCATAAGATGCCATTAATCATCATTTCATCCGACATGTTGACATGTAGAACCATTCGCGTACGATTTACAAATCGAGTTCGGGGGAATTTTACGGGGTCATATAAATTGTTGTTTTCTCCACTGGCACCTGAAGCCAGTAGTTTAAATCGGGTACTAAGTAGGCAGTTGCCTAAGGAGTAAAAAGAGTTCCTTTTACTCGGGTAGTGATCAGGTAAGGGTAGCCGCAAGCATATCCCTTTCATTGGAGCAGTGGTCAGGTAAGGGTAGCGAGCAAGCAACTCCCTTTCATCAGGGTAGCAATCAGATAAGGGTAGCCTGTAAACAACTGACTTTAATCGGCGTAATGGTTAGGTATGGGCAGATCGGAGGCCACTCCCATAACTCGGGATAGGAGACTCGTCCTTACCCTTGTACGAAGTAGGTAACTCCCTAGTAAGGGTATCGAGAAGGTAAGGGTAGCGGGTAGGCAACTGCATTTATTTGGGGTAGCGTACAAGCAACGCACTTTACTCCGAGTAGCGGGCAGGCAAAATGATCCAATAGGCAACTACTTTTACTATGGGTAACGAACAGGTAAGGGTAACGGGGAGGCAACTGCGTTTACTTGGGGTAGCGTGCAAGCATCTTACTTTACTCGGAGTAGTGGGCAGGTAAAAGTATTGAGTAAACAACTCCCTTTACTCAGAGTAGTAGGCAGATAGGGTAGTTGGGAGGGAATCCCCTTACTCTGGAAGCGTGCAAGTCTAGTTTAGGTAAGAAAGCCTGGACACGGGATCGCATAGTTTTCCCTGATTCTTAGTACTGGGAGAGAATTGTGTTATTGTCTTACTTTAAATGATTTGGACAACTCTTCCTACTCCTGCTTTTTACTTGACGGTAAAACGAAGCAACTAACGACCTCGTTTAAAATAAGGCTTACATTAGGTACGGAAGCCTGAATCCCTTTATATACCCAACAAGGTGGTTCAATGTTGCTCACTTTTTTTTACTCATATAAAAAAAAACACCTTTCCCACGTATGCGATACATTTTTCTATCTCATCGTCCTAAAAGACACCAAAAGCAAACCTTTACGTTGGAGGTTCCTCGGGTATATTTTTATCTGAGATGACTTCACACCACAACGTACAGAGTTAAAGTCGAAAAAAGATTTGTGAAATATAACCAGGTTCATCCTAATAGGACGATAAAAACCATTCATTATAGAACGCTTGTAATTTTATTTATATGCTATAAAATCTAATGAATCTGTTTGAATGAGATTTACGATTCATACTGATGTTGCTTGGAAACAAATAATCAAATATTAAAGAAAGGAGTGAGATAATAATAATGATTGATCGGGAAAGTAACAAAGAGGGTTTTCGGAATGACTTCTGATTCCTCCTATTCTAAAGTATTCTCATATATAAATCTCCCCTATGGAAAATCCCACAAAAGAAAACTTTTTTATAAAATATACTAGTATAGAAATCGTGCCTATATTTAACTCTACTAGAAAATCCAATGTAAAAAACTCTCTTATAGAAAACTTCTACGCAAAAAACTGGAGCTTATCCTCCAGAAAAAGCTTCAGATAAAAACTCGCTTATAGAGAACTCTCCTGTAGAAAACACCTTCATAAAAAACTCTGCTATAGAAAACACTCTCTTAAAACTCTTTAATATTAGATTATGCTATAGAAAACTCTCCAATCATACCTAAAAATGAAATTTATCTCCAACATGATTTCAGAGCCGCCAAACCTTTAGCGGCTATTATAACGCCATTGCTTACCTTTATTACATTTTTAATTTAATTTTTAATCGTGAATGTGTGATATTGAACTAAAACTCCTGAATCATACTATGTTATTTTTAATATAGCTTTAGTAAATATACAAAGTGTCCCAAGTTTATATTTTATTCGAAAAATATGTTTTTACATGATCTTGGAAATTTTAATTTTCAAATTTTCCTATAAACTTTATTTGAATATACATATTTGAGTATGATTTCTGTTTAAATTATGTGTACGTTTTATTTTTATTGTTATAATTCTACTCCAGCATCATTCAAAAATTTTAAGTAAAGATGATTTTAATAGCTGTCTAACGGTAATCGGACGAAGGGATCCACACTCCGTTACACCGTAAAAGCAATATTTATGTAATAAACGAAAATCAATTCCTAAAGAAGCTATTTAGAATTTGAACAATATATATGTTATGTAATAATATAACATATATAACGCATAGGTTTCTTTAGCGCAATAGCGCATGCGGTTTGGTGAATAAATACTGTTTGTCATAAAGTTGTAATAAAGTTTATCTGGGATGGATTGTGAATTTGTGTTTAAAACCACTTGATCTGTTTTAGAATATATTCCTTACAATTTATTTAATAGAGTTATTTAATAATAATAATAATAATAAACCATTTTCATACCATTAGTGACCAAGAAGGGCGGAGTTAGCTGCTTAGCAAGGTGTTCAAAACGGTAAATATCTAAATAGTGAAGACGTTTGAAGAAAATATCTATTTCTAGGTTTGAAATATTTACAAATGACAACTTATAAGCGATAACATAAAAGTGTAGGACAAAAAATACATAAAACGAAGCATTGCATTAAACATGTGAACAGATCTACTGTTAAAGTCTACTTCTCTTGTTGGTTTTATTGTCCTGAAACATCCGAACGTACATTTCATTTTAATTAGGCCTACGAAAAGATAAACATAATTACATTAGCAGAGAAAATATTTAATGCAAGCTTCTGTTGATAACCAGATAAATTGTCGAATCATGACGCAAAAAATATTGAAGAGCAGGTTTCAACTAAAATTCTTAATATACTCATCTTCATTTATGTTTCTATATATTTCAGTACATTTTGTCTGCCTTTCCTAACCTTAAAATATATTTTTTTTTTCTTAATGCATTTCGGACTCTATTTTCAATACTTAAATCCCACTATTTCAAGTACAAAATGAGTAGGATTTATATTGTGAAAATAGAATGTTTCCTAAACGCTCCAACAGAGGAGACTATTGTAAAGTAAGGAATAGGGAGAAAAATTTACTCTAATATATAGGTTTTAACTGTTTGAATTTTTTAAATTTATATTCGATAATTTTTACAATAAAAACCTAGAGAGTAGTTTACAATAATTACAAAGTTTATTATAGGGACAGTAAAACTTTAATAGACTGCAATGTTTTTATAAAAGACAATATATTTGAAAATTGTTTAAAGTGTAAAATACAATTACAATCACAGTTGGTGCTGAAACTTTGGTCAATTTAACAGAACTTTAAATAATTAAATACACTCTAAGTTTCCTTTGACTGCACGGAAACTTTACCTGAGTTAATGCATACAAAAGTTTAACTGCATACTCAATCAGCTCCACTGACAGCTTCTGAGAACAATAGCGACCGTTATTATGTTTTATTCTCAGTTTTTACGAGCTTAGTTACAAATATGACGTTTTTCATAAACTGTATATCAGGCAAGCAACAATGTCAGCTTGATTTTATATATGTTACCAATAACGTGTAGGAGAGGATCACTGTATGTGTCCATTCCTTAGTCCTTATTCCACATGTCTTCCCTAAGGTGCTACTGAATGACACTGATGTTTTCAAAGACCTGTTCACACAGCCCCACGTAGTAGCATTCAACGCGTTATCATATTCTTGTGTAGTCATTAGTCTCGCGTTACACCTCCCATTGGTGTAGTCTCGCGATGCCATTCTCCCATTGGTGGAGAGCGCTATGGAATCCTACTAAAACTAATGGAAAATGATAGAAGACTTGAATATGCTGTTATGACATTTTTGATATATATAATGACTAAAATAATAGATTTTATTGCAATTATTACGCTATTGAAACGGTATGGGGGCACATGAAGGGGAATGTAGCATCATGGAATATAACTATCAAACTGAAATACGCAGAAACTGTTTATGCAGGCCGTGAACTCCTCCTTCCCCGATTCTTGGAGAAAACTGTGTCGATTATGTTAAGAAGGAAATGGACAATGGTTGGTAAACCAAAGATCTCTGTTACATCAGTGGGTATGAAGGGGTAACAGATCTAAATTACTATAAAATTCATAATTTACGTAAATAAACCTTAATGCTAGCATAAATAGTTTGCCAAATTTATAAAAATTGTAAACCATAAAAAAAATATAGAAAATAGAAAAGAAATGTATTTCAAATACGGCATTAAATTCTTTCATACCTCAATCAGTTAAAAAACAAAATAGTTGTTCTATGCATATAAAATAATGGCATATATATATATACACACATATATATATATATCGGTTTTTAATAAACGGTTAGCATTGTTGATATGAAAACGTAACATAACATCAAATAACACTGTAGATACTGGACACAACTGACGACTGTTGAAGAAACATTGATTAATGAACAAGTTGTCAAAAGATTGTATCTCGGCAGACGCGCGAGATCGACGCGATACTGAAATTGTAGCGGTAATATCGCTGAGTCTGAACACTTTGAGACTATTACCATTTGGTTAATGGTTCAGCAAAAGCAGCGAGTTCGAGAGACCTGCGCTGCAAGGAACTGCAGTTATTTGAGCGCGTTAATCTGTGGCGTTGTCACTATACGAACCGCACCTTATTCTACAAAGAGTGAGTCTTCCTTATAGTCCGATAGAGAGGAAATGAACTTGAAGAATGCGATATGAAACGCACTGTTATTATATATTAATCAAACTTCAAAACGTTCATGGCAGGTAAATTATTTGTAGAATATTTCATGACAAATGTAAAACCTATTTCAAAGGAATTACATTTTTTAGAAAATAAATTACACTATTATTATTTGCCATATGAAAGGTAGCAACCATGTGGTAGAGGTGGCCAGGTGGGTAGGGCTGCCAGGTGGGTATAGTTACCTAATTTCTTAGAGTTTTGGGTTCGATTTTCGGATGGCCTACGAATGTTTTATGCTCTTTAAGCACTTGCTCTGTGAAAATTAAATACTTCGGATGCTCATTTATTTCTAGTAATTAAGGTCAAAACGAAAGTTAATAATGAGTATTGAACTGTATAAACTAAACAAAAGAGATCTACGAATTTTGTTCTATACCTTGTCGATGCTATAACTACTTTATAGTAAAATAAAACAGTGTTACGTAAACAAGTTATAGAATATCCCTATAAAAGATTTGTGGAAAAGTAATAAAAAAAAAATTTTAATATTAGAAATATCACAATTTTCGGAGGGATCATGTTTCTTTGGATTCTTGGCATAGCTCAAGAATCTACGGAATTTGTCTTCAAGGAACAATTTACTAGGACAAACAAATTTAGGCGTGGGTTTGAAATTATTATTTTTTTAATACAAATACTTTACAATTCAAAAAATTAAAACGCAAAACTGATCCAAAATCAATAATTTCTCGTTTTTGTATGTTGTAGCTCGTCAATTAAATCTTCCAGTGGTTTTAAAAAGATTACCATAAGCACCGGCAAAGACAAGTAGGTGCTGATTATGAGTACAATGACGCAACTCAGCATGTCGCGCAAATCGCTCTAAAGCATTGAACCATCAGGGTGTACTAATAAAACCTTTTATCCCTCTCAGACTTCAAAACCTTTTATTTGATAAAATATACCGTATTGGAAGCAATAAACAGAGTAATAAAACGATAAAACAAAAGACTTTATTGTTGTTATAAATCTTCTGAAAGAGTGGACAGATTTAGGGCTTTATAGTCTGAATTGAAATAAACGGTGTTTCTGAACAATTTATCGGTGAAATTATAACGATTCTGTAGTGACACAAGACTTATTGCGGACAACTCTAATGCTTCTGTCAAGGGTTAAGGCTTTTTCAAACTCTTTATAATTTCAGATACGACAGCAAAAGTTTGCTGATTTTATTTTCGTAGAACGTAAATGTTAGGAAATATGAAGTGGATTATTCCCATTAACAATCCGTAAAACGTCATAACATAACGTACAGAAATATCTGATTTTGCAAATATTACAGTGGATCTCATACTATATACACTGGGGTGTGCGAATGAGTATATTACTAAATAAGTATTTTTTTTTTAATAGCTATTAATTAACTTTTTATATATATATACATGTACATTAAATATATATGTGAATATACATACAATACACACACACACACACACACACACATATATATATATATATATATATATATATATATATATATGTCAATATATATATATATATATATATATATATATATATATATATGTCAATATATATATTAATATATATATATATATATATATATATATATATATATATATATATATATATATATATATATATATAAGAATATTAGAAATTATATTGAAAATATAATATATTTATATTACATAATCATCTTCTTCCTGCTCTTTACTACGATGTTAACACACTCCATACCCGCAGGAAAATAATGACTTATCCCTTGACATCTTACTCTGGTCCGATACTAGTAGGTCATGAATAAACCTCTCAGAAGAAGCAACTCCTGAATTTTTAACAAACATTAATTAGCCTCCTATAAGCCTAGTTAGGCTTTATTCAGGGTTATAGATTCTTTGAGAGGCACGTCTGACTTAACTACTATAATTGGACACCTAGTGATACTTACTTTAGTTAATATAAAATGATATGCTAATTGGAAAATAACAATTTTTGTATATATTTTTCAACCTAATTTTTAATTATTTAATTCTTTTCATTTACATTTATTAGGTATTCTATTTAAAATATGGCCAAAACCCTGTTTATATTAGATTAACTTCATCTTTTTCTTATTGTATAAAAATAGCATATAATTTAAATTTAAGACTCATTGTTGCTGGATGAACATAACCCCCCCCCTCCTAAAAACCTGTATATCTGTTACATGTTATATTGATTATTTATTTCCCAATAGCTATTATTTATTCTCTCTACTAATATAACATTAATATTTCTTGTTTATTCTCCCTATATTTTGTATAGGCTATATACTTACCAAAGTAATATATGTATTTATTAAAAGTTTTAATCACACTTTCGACTCATATTATATTTATTTACATAACCTCTCTTCAACTCTTAGAACGGTTTAATGAAGAGATGATTTTTAAAAATTAGTGTTTCATTTAATTAACCGTAAGCCTCCTTTCGTGTAAGTTATTTGTACGGAGTTCCTCCTGCGGCTATTTTACCTTACATAAGACTTTGGTGGGGTTAAATTATTACTGTTTTTGTTGTTATTAATATTTTAGTGTTGTATTTTTTTTAGCATTTAAGTTTTCCATTTTACTGTTGTTCCATTTGAAGAGGAGAGAATTCGTAAAATGCTATGTGGTGTTGAAAAGGAGGAAATTCAATAAATACTTTCTACCTTAAAGTTTGCTAGACAGCTCTTTGATGATTCTGAAGAAAACGAGTCTATTTGCCAGATGATGAACCTGACAAAGAAGTCAATGAAATTTTAAATGAAAAATGATGACGTAATAGATGAATCTAAAAATGACCAGTTTTTTGAAATGCGGTAAGGTTTTGACATTTTAGAGAGAATTCTGCTAAACATCCGCCAGGAAGCGGTTACAGTGCAGTTTTACAATAGAAAAGAACGTTTTTTTAGTAAAAAACGAAAAATGCTGTGGTATAATGAACCAGGAAGGCAAGGGAGAACAACAAAAAGAAACAAAATTCTCATGAGAGTGGGTCAAGTTTTTATTTTTATTGTTAAAAAATAATTACAAAGGATTTTTGAAAATACAAGTACGTTTTAATGTTCATATATAATAAAAGAAGTGTTTGAATAATTGTCACAATTAGTTTAAGCCTTTCGCGAATTCAATTACTTGGGTATAAACAAATCTTATTAATCCCTTACATACTACACTAGCACTCTCTATCACTGTAGAGTTGTCCACGGTAAAGTCATATGCCCTAAAACCATTTCAGGGCTGCAAAGAAAACTCCATTTTAATGCCATGTCGTGAGCAAAAAAACCTCTCCCCGAACCATAAATGGGTTCCATGCGTTACTGTAAATCCTTTGTCTCACCCCTACTGTGCTACATCAAACCTAACTACCCCTTTTCTTTCAACCCCCGTTACAGCTTCATCCTATACAAAGTTTTTCCAACCTCATTTTATCAACAACAATTCGACTTTATGCTCTTAACTCCCACCCAAATTCTGCAAGATACGAACTTTCTCGACAAGTACTCTTTTTTCCAAACCTAAAAGATCCAGATATTAATTATAAAGATTTTCCTAAACACATAATTAAAAAGTCTTGCAAATTTTCATTTTACACAAAGGTTTTAGTAAGCTGTTTAGCCTAAATAACCAATTACCAATCAAGCAGATAATATTGAACATAGTTATTATTTTAAACTTACATGAATGTATACAGTATTTCATTTATATATGCATATCCTAATTTATTATTGACAACAAGGTTTTCGCTATAGCTTTTCATTTATGACGTCAGAATTTAGTTGCATAATTCACACAGCATAAAGCGCTGGGTTGGCACCTGTACTGAGAAACGAGTGTCTCCCTCCTGATTCCTCAACATTTACAACACTTGCATAAAAACAATTCCGGGTAAATAACTTTAGGCCCCGTCAGAGACCGGGGTTACTGTAATGAATAGCCCTGCACATTCGTTCCATCACTCACCCCTACTCCTAACACAAAGGGTTTATTATGTTCTTCTCGTAGTTAAAGCAACCCTTAACCATCCTTCTACGGACTAAGTGACAAAGAAACACACAAAAATAATACAGAGATTGGGTTGGAAATTAACATCTATATTACACAATCACATCGTAAATATACTACCTACACAAACAGCCACGTATATAGCGTAAACACCTTCTAACATTCAAATGCAATATAATTTAAAACTAACAAAAGAAGCAAACAAAAATTTAAAACTGTGTTCACCATAAACCGGAAAACAATCCCTGGTGAAGGTATTCTGTTTACCAAAACTGTGCGTGTTATAGTACCTAAAAATTGTCAAATTAAAACGCTAGGTCGACTATTTCTACAATTTGTAGTAACAAAAATCCCCTTGGATTTAATAATTTGCAACTTACAAGTTTAACAAGAATAAAGGTAGTTGGTAAAGGGACTCTTTAGGCTTTATTTGTTGGTTTCACAATTCGAAATGAAAAATTACACCCTTGTGTAACCAAAAAACTACATCCATATATATGAGTTTATTTAAATTTATCTATATACTCACAGATATAAGAGTAAATTAACGTTAAAGATACGAGTAAAATAGCTTTGTCCGTTGCTTACATAAAAAGTAATAATTGATCATTACTTACACAACCCCATTTACCCCTTGTGAACAATTATGCATAGTAATACTCTCATGACTATACCGTTAAAAAATTAAATATTTACCCTTGGAAGTACTTTTCCTTCGATTCACATTTACACTAATTTCCTTCAAAGTTAATCTTTTGACTTCTGATATTCCTATTTCCTTAAATCTGGGCTTGAGGTTTTACCCAAATGATTTCATACATCTTAATTCTCGCGACATGACCAAGCTTTTGCATTGTCTAATGTTTATAAAAATTTCAATTTAAAAGCTTAGTTTCAACCCACCTAATGGTATAGATGATCAGATACTATTCATAAATCATCAGAACCAACAAATCACCCCGAAAAAGTTACACAGTATTATTTAAAAATAAACTTTTAAAAGACATGGAAGGGTAATATAACAAAGAACGTGGTTGGAAACTTACTCAGCCCTTTGTAAAGCGTTGTAAAGATTTATGACATTTTAGTTTCCTAAGTTATGTATTATAAACAAGCTGTAAAAACTCTTTAAACACTGGGAACTTGTAAGAGTTGGATTATAGCGTTACGATAAAAATATGCTGCATCGTTTTGAACCCTCCAGGATTTCATTTCTGCTAATTAAATGAATAGCTATCTCAAATAATTTATTTATAAATTATTAATCAGAGTGTAGAAGGTCCAATCCACAATTGTGTCCAGATGTTTAGGATTATCAATTATTTAAGTATCAATTACCCTGCAAAAACCCTACTTACTGTGTTTCCGTTTCCTGTCATGTTTTGTCCGTACGGCATTAAATAAACGCCAGTGTGAGACGCGTCTCCTGAGAGGGATCAGTAGGTTGTGTTTTTTTTTAAATATAATATTATATATAGATAAGTGTTAATCCTAAATCTCAAGGTGTACAACAATCAAACATTAGTAAGTTTGAGGGTTATTTAGAAAGGTTTCTTACAAATTCTTTAGATAATAGTGGAAAGCAAAAGAAGTTACTTGTACAGTGACAGAGACTCGGATGTCCTAAATAACAGCATCATAATGGGTAAGTGTGGATTATTATAAGAATGTTGGCGGCTTTATTAAAAGTTATTTTCAAGGATTTTACATTCTTAAAATTCACTATTTCTTGTACATACTAACAATTTGAGTTAGACAACACATAATTACAATCCAATATCATGATTGGGGTTTACTCTTTACATCGACAAGACGTTTGCTCACCTCTTGTATTACTTAGCCTACATTAAAAGCCCAAAAGCTTCTCAGTTTCCTCAAAGAATACTTATGTACGATATATTTCAGTCACTCATTGACAGTTTGGAAAATGAAGTTCATATTTTATAATTGTCTACTTAATGTACTTCCGTTAAGATGTTATTTGTTTTGTGTTTTATAAAATTTATATGAATTTAATATTGTACACCGGAAGACGATACATACTGGTATCTAAACGACAAAAATATATATTAAATATATTTTACTTTTAAGTTTGTCCATAGTTGTTAGCTGTAAGGCTTATTTATTTCTTCATGCTGGGAACGTGTATGTATTAAACTTAAGTTTGGATGTATTAGGTTACATTAGGTAAAATTTGCCGTCCCTAAGGTTTATCAAGTAGGGGTATACTTTTAAAGTTGGATGTGACAGTGGACAGTGATCAGTGGATAGTTCAGTATTTACCATTATTATTTCGAACATTTAGTCATTTAAAAATATACAGGTTATTTAAGTTTGTTTCGATATACGTATATATATATATATATATATATATATATATATATATATATATATATATATATATATATATATATATATAGTCTAGGAAATTTTGTTTCGTTTTATCTCTTCGTCTATCGTCTTGATAGTTATTATTAGAGATGTAGAATTTAGTTATTTACAAAAAAATATAACATTTTTTGTAACTAATTTAATAATTTTACACTACTTAACTAAGTGAATACGTAATTGTTTACTTGGAGACGCGTTTCAAAACGATCGTTCCATTTTCGAAGCTAACCTTCTACTAACGGCTTCTGGCTCTTTACAAACGGTATGAGAGGGTTGGATTTATGACCTTAGGTGAGGTGTCGGCGTCTTGTGTGATGTATTTGAAAAGACTATTGGCTTCAAAGTGTGTGTGGTCATTAAGTTTATTTTTCCTGTCTGTTGCGTAGTGTTTGTAGATTTCATATTTTTCTAAGGTTGTTAGTTTTTTACTCTGTTTACGATCGTTTTGAAACGCTTCAGCAAGTAAGCAATTACGTATTCACTTAGTTAAGTAGTGTAAAATTAGTTTAATCAGTGAATTCAAGATGATTACATCAAGAAACTTCAATTTTTTGTAAAATTAAAAAATGAATTCTGTTCTAAAATTTTAGAAAAAATAAACTCAAGAAAATCTTGATGCATTTTCTAGAATTGTCTTAGAAACGAACAAAAAAACCGGGAAATGGAACTAACAGATTAAAACTGAAAGACAATACTTTCTACCAAAGCAATTCGAAATAATCATTTTATAAAATAAACACAAAAATAAAATGCTTTAAATGGTTAGGAATTTGAAATGCTGACTGCTTTTAAGCTCTAATATTAACAAATAGGAAAATAACCGACAACATATAAAAAAGATGGCTATTTACAATAACTTATCAAAAGAAAATAAGTACGTAACGTAAAAGCGGATTTGAAACCTGGATTTATAAATACAAATAGACTCCCAATTTGTATATTTTTTCCTAAATCTAATATATAACGTGAACCATACACGGGTACATTTTGAACTGTATTTAAATGTTTGGCAATTGCCTTCGCTACATTTGCGTGGCATTCGGAACACAAATGAAATGTTTTTTGTAATAGATTTAACCCAGTTCTCTTTTTAAGCGTTCCCAATAAACGGTAACTAATAAAACCACCCCTTATACCCTCCCCCACGAAAGGGTAATAAATAACAACTTAGCAAGTGGCAATATAATACGGGGAGCTTTAACGTTGCTTTTGTTGGTTCGATTCGTAGGAAAAAACGTTGTTAAAATTTTGTGCGCGCGCTCATTTATTCTTACAAATAACTTTTATTTTGCTATTTTCACATCAGAAGGTTCGATTTCTTTCATAACTCATTAAATGTTTAAGTAGGAATTGAGCTAGCCTTGTGAGTTAAGATAATTATTCATTAAAAGTAAGAGCAACACGAACACATAATAAAAATATTCATATTAATTAGAAGCGTTTAAGTTAAAGAGTCATCCCAAGATTTTCTACTAGATATTACCCGAAATGGTTTACAAAGGTTAAAGTCCAATCTATATGTTAAAACTATTCACCACTAAAAATGAAATTTATTTTTCCAGAATATGGAAGGCCGTTTAGATAAACAAAATTTTTAAAACAAATACCAGGGGTAAAAATTGTATCAAAGTAGGAATATTATTACCGTTGATATTTTTTATCGTCAATAGTAACAAATCATTGACTAGAATTCAATCTTTGTTGTTATATTTGCCCAAACTAGGGGCTGTTTCTAATTTGTTTTCAGTCAAACAGTTCGTAGAACCAAAGTTAAATTTTAAAGTGTTTTAAATGAGAATAATTGCTTATAGGTTAATCGACGTTTGATAAACTTCTCATTCAGTATTGTCTTATTTTGTTATTAAAAATTTATGTTTGTTGTATTTAAAATCATTCATGAATTTGTTCAAAGAAACGTTTATAGAATGTAGTAAATAGTTATTATTCCATTATAAGAGGGATCTATGAGTTAAAGTATCTGACTCTATCACTCTCGCTCTAGACGCACGCTCAAGACTGAGTCATTAATCCCATTCTCCCTCTTCCGCACGCACTCTCTAACATTTCACACTCTTTTTCTCTTTCCATACAGATCTTCTATTTTCTCTCTTTGTTTTCCGTTTGCAGTCTCATACTTTTTTCCTTTACTTTACTAATTGCCTACCTATCTTGCTTCCTCTGACATTGTCTCACCCCTTTTTTCTGTGTATCTTGTAATATCTTTATTTCTCTTTCCAATTATCTCTCTCTCTCTCTCTCTCTATATATATATATATATATATATATATATATATATATATTTATATATATATTTATATATATATATATATATATATATATATATATATATTTGTCAAAATACAAATACAAGAATTATAATTGAATTTACAATTCAAAGCTTTTCGTTGGCTAACAGTACCAACATCATCAGGAATATTAAACAATTAAAATTAACATATGTCTTTGCTAATTTACATATTGACATATGTTAATTTTAATTGTTTAATATTCCTGATGATGTTGGTACTGTTAGCCAACGAAAAGCTTTGAATTGTAAATTCAATTATAATTCTTGTATTTGTATTTTGACTTATGTTCTTTATTAATACACAAGAATACATATTGCGATATATATATATGCTTTCCCTCTCATTTCTCAATATTTTCCTCTACGTCTTTCCACATTCCATTAAATTATCTCTCTTTAATCCTCTCTAGCTCCTCCTTTTTGTTTCTCACCTTCCCTCTTTCCCACTCATATTATCCACCTCTCGCTCTCTCTCTCTCTCTCTCTCTTTCTAGAAGGTTTTATAAGAATTTGAAAAAAATACATTTTATATAAAACTTTTTGTTAATGCCAAATACCATAATAGCAATAATAATTTGCTAGTTACAATATAAATAGCTTAGAAGAAAGAGAAATATAGATAAGAGAAAAACTACACACTCATGTGTCATGGAGAATCTATCAAATTTTTTACGTAAATATAAAAAACAAATTGTCAATATAAATATAATTCGACTAAAAGAAACCGCATGAAAAAAAAGTTTAAAGTGAAGCTTCAATATCTGTCACAAGTAGTGTAGCCTACACCCAAAGCAATAAATAATAAACCTGCACTACACTGTTTTATTATATGCATAAATCTCAAATTCCTAGTTCCTAATCATTTTTATTTACCTCTATATTCTCGTTCTTATTTTTGTTCAAGATATAAATAGTTGTAACTGAAAACATCAGATTGAAAACACTATTTTGGGCACAGCACAGTAGCGACAACAACGTGATAAATAATATATTTTTTAAACCACTTAGGCTAAATGATTTACAGTAGTATGTAGTGTGTAGTACTAGTAAACGTAAAAGCTCTGCGTTTGGAATTCGAATAGCTCTAAAGATGTTTGTGTGCTTCATAGACACCCAGCTTACCTCAAACTGTGAAAATGAGTACCTAGGGTATTAATGGGCTGTTCAACCTTACTGGCGGCCACATTATCTTCCACAATTTCAGTATTGTTAAAGTAATCTCTAAAATATTGTTAAAGCTCTCAAATTGGTAAAGAGACATTATTATTACCATAATTTATTTAAAAATTACCATATTGTGACGAAATTTAAAATTTGTTGTAAATTATTACATTCTATAATATTTACAGTCAGATCAATATTATAACATTTTCCAATTCTTATAACCAACTTCAGTTAAGTAGATTTAAATATAACATTATGCTGATATGGATAACCCATTAATGAAGCATTGGTTTAAGCTACATATCAATAACAAAGAAAATTTAAGGTAAATTATGGGATTGTGTTAAACCTTTAGTAATGTGCTACCGTTTAACGTAAATATAGCTCAACCTACTATGTTAGACACGTTTTGAAACTTTATTAATTTGTTCCCGTTTAACGTAAATATCACACAACATACTTTGTTAGACACGTTTTAAAACTATAATAATGTGGTACCGTTCAACGTAAATATAGTAAAACATACTATGTTTGATACGTTTTAAAACTATAATAATGTGCTACCGTTCAACGTAAATATAGTAAAACATACTATGTTTGATACGTTTTAAAACTATAATAATGTGTTACTGTTCAATATAAATATAGTACAACATACTATGTTTGATACGTTTTAAAACTATAATAATGTGTTACCGTTCAACGTAAATATAGTACAACATACTATGTTTGATACGTTTTAAAACTATAATAATGTGTTACCGTTCAACGTAAATATAGTACAATATACTATGTTTGATACGTTTTAAAACTATAATAAGGTGTTACCGTTCAACGTAAATATAGTACATCATACTATGTTTGATACGTTTTAAAACTATAATAATGTGTTACCGTTCAACGTAAATATAGTACAACATACTATGTTTGATACGTTTTAAAACTATAATAATGTGTTACTGTTCAACATAAATATAGTACAACATACTATGTTTGATACGTTTTAAAACTATAATAATGTGTTACCGTTCAACGTAAATATAGTAAAACATACTATGTTTGATACGTTTTAAAACTATAATAATGTGTTACCGTTCAAAGTAAATATAGTACAACATACTATGTTTGATACGTTTTAAAACTATAATAATGTGTTACCGTTCAACGTAAATATAGTACAACATACTATGTTTGATACGTTTTAAAACTATAATAAGGTGTTACCGTTCAACGTAAATATAGTACATCATACTATGTTTGATACGTTTTAAAACTATAATAATGTGTTACCGTTCAACGTAAATATAGTACAACATACTATGTTTGATACGTTTTAAAACTATAATAATGTGTTACTGTTCAACATAAATATAGTACAACATACTATGTTTGATACGTTTTAAAACTATAATAATGTGTTACCGTTCAACGTAAATATAGTACAACATACTATGTTTGATACGTTTTAAAACTATAATAATGTGTTACCGTTCAACGTAAATATAGTACAACATACTATGTTTGATACGTTTTAAAACTATAATAAGGTGTTACCGTTCAACGTAAATATAGTACATCATACTATGTTTGATACGTTTTAAAACTATAATAATGTGTTACCGTTCAACGTAAATATAGTACAACATACTATGTTTGATACGTTTTAAAACTATAATAATGTGTTACTGTTCAACATAAATATAGTACAACATACTATGTTTGATACGTTTTAAAACTATAATAATGTGTTACCGTTCAACGTAAATATAGTACAACATACTATGTTTGATACGTTTTAAAACTATAATAATGTGTTACCGTTCAACGTAAATATAGTACAACATACTATGTTTGATACGTTTTAAAACTATAATAATGTGTTACCGTTCAACGTAAATATAGTACAACATACTATGTTTGATACGTTTTAAAACTATAATAATGTGTTACCGTTCAACGTAAATATAGTTCAACATACTATGTTTGATACGTTTTAAAACTATAATAATGTGTTACTGTTCAACGTAAATATAGTACTACGTACTATGTTTGATACGTTTTAAAACTTAAATAATGTTTCCCGTTCAACGTAAATATAGCACAACATACTACGGTAAAATCGTTTTAAAACTTTAATAATGTTTTCTAGTTAAACGTAAATATAACACAACATACAAAGATAAGTTTTAAAACTAAAATAATGTGTTACCGTTCAACGTAAATATAGTGCAACATACTATGTTAGAAACGTTTTAAAACTTTAGTAATCTGTTAACGTTCAACGTAAATATGGCACAACATACTCTGTTAGAAACGTTTTAAAACTTAAATAATGTTACCCGTTCAACGTAAATATAGCACAACATACTGTACTATGTTAGAAACGAAATTATAAACAGTCTATCTTTTTATCTTTTCTACTGTCACATATACATAGCAAATGGAACATAGGAAACATAAGGTTTCGCTCTTTTTGTAGGGAATTTCTACATCAACTGTAATAATCCACCGGAATAAGAAGCAATAAGGGACTGGATAAGATAAATTGTTATTAACCGCAATAAGAGTTTTTAATAATAGCTTAGGAACTAATAACTAATAACGTAATAACTATCTAAAATTAAATTTCCTGGGCATTCGGAACTCTAACGAAATATCTGAATTTAAAAACGATTGAAATATATATTTGTCATAGTAAAGAAACCCATGACTGATCTTGAAAATGTATGCAAATTAAACATTGCTAGCTCCCGAAGTCTATGGAATCCTGAGAGGAGGTCAAGTATAAAGTAACAACGTACTATTCCTGGCAACATCTTTATGGCCGCCTTTTCACAACCGTTCATACATAATCTCAATTTTAACGATCGATTAGTTTCTGCAAAACATAAGAAAGGAGGTATACTAATAGCTTAGGATATAAGTAAAACTGTTCATAATTGTAAAGTGCTGCCGTAGTTGACTGGAGGAGACTATTGAGGTAACTATATGGCATGATGCTATACAATGACCTAGTAGCCTAAGTGATGATGACTCTGTATGTAAATGAGCTATGTATAGTTGAGTGAATTTATAAAGAGATATGTAACGTAATGTATCAATCCTAATTAGCGGTGTTATAATATATATATATATTAAATATGGTGATATGTTTTCTTGTAATATAGTTAATAAATTAAAAATATTTCATAAACAAGAATACTTTTCATGAATATATTTATTCTATATATATATATATATATATATATATATATATATATATATATATATATATATACAACACACATCATACACAACACACAGAAAACACTGCATAAGAGACAAACGCGAGCGCGCGCAGACACACACACACACACACACACACACACACAAACACACACATATCACGTGAACAACTCACTCACCAAAGATCCACATGGAGATTTATAAACACACACTGGGCTACAGTAAAATAAAAGTGCATAAACCTAATATGCGATAGGTTTTCATTTAATATTATTCTTTCAATAAATTACGTAAAAAAGTTCCTAAAAGTATTCTTTTCTGAAAATCCTAAGACTTACTTTTGCGACATTTAAAAAAATACTAAACTTCTTTCAAAGTATAAATTAATTGAAGGAAATAATAAATGAGTTTAGCAATTATTAAGAGGCCCTTCAAGTCGACGTTATGACAAGCCTTGAAATAGGCTCAAAGAACTTGAAATGATTTTTTTAACTTTGCATGTACTTCGCAAGAGAGTTTTTAATTTTGAGAGGTACAATAAGTGTAAGTTTAACAACTTGTTGAACTTTCTGCAGCTTCATGAAGGCTTTTATGTTACAAAAATTTGCATTTACACTTGATCAACTTGAAATGAATGTTTTTTTAACTTGAATAAATTTTACTATTGTAGTGATTATATTCTTCTCGGAATGAATTTTGTTGGAATACTCCAATTTATAAAGTATGTCTGAAGGGCATAAAATATTATAATTACTTTGAACTACAAGTGAGTCGAAAACTTCCAATTGAAAGTGTTTTGAAAAGTATCAAATACGGTTTTATTACATGAATTTATTAAATTTAATAAAATAATTTTTCAATTTTATCTCGGTGCTATAAAACGTTTTTCTGAAATACTACTTAATTTTATAAAATGAATATGACTACTTTAACGTAATAATAAAAATCTAAATTTGTATGACCTTTTAGAAAAGGTTGCTTTTAACGGTCAAAGCAAGTTTATGCGAAAATGAAATTCTACACTGATATCATTGCTTAGCTATATTAAACCCCCCCGCAGCTGTCCAGTATTTATCAAACTCCACTTATGTAGTTACCTTCACACGCCCGCAGATGTTTTCTATTGATTCTTCGCAGTTGCAGCCAATTAGTGGTCTCACACAAAGGCTTAAACAGTTTGAACATTAAGTAAATAAAATTACAGGCCATTATTTGAATAATAATCTATATAGGATTAGCTATGGTTTCCTCTGTTATAGTAATTATTTATAATATTCTCCTCAGAATAATTGAAAAGCGACTTTGCGCGTCGTTTAG
>JBAIZL010000006.1:84413397-84463397 GCA_036971475.1 Prosapia bicincta | reverse complement strand
TTGCCCAAACAAAATAAGGTCTGAAATGTTTTGATTATGTGAAACAGTTAAATAGAAGCGTTACGCAAACAGTAAAAGCTACGAGATAACATTAACTACCATATGGTGAACAGGCAAATTACTTAAACTGGTGTTACATAATAAGCTTGGTATGACTCATTAAATACAGTCAACTATGTGTCGGCAATAAAATACATTGCGTTATACTTGCTTTATTACCTATCTGTGGATTAAATACACTCCATAAAGTTACTTTTATAGACAAAGTGTTTATGGATTCGCCAACCGAAAGGCACAATGGTTGCATTTACACATATGTTTCAAGGTATTGAGTATATCTTTCACTTACTATAAAGAAGGTTTTTGAAAGATTTTCTACATCTTTATTTTTACAGTTATTCATTTCATGTTATTTAATAATAATTAGAATCTGTTACTTTAAACTTCAAACAATTTGTATACATTCCAGTCCTTAGGCAAGAAATCGTTTTACATTGCATTTTGAATATATTTATTACTAAGGCAAAAGATTTTTTAAATAGAAATCAGAGAAATTTAAATAGAAACTTCGTAATGGGCTCTTTATATAAGTTATACCTACACCACCCTATATTACTACCTGGCTCTCCCTACACACGTAATACCTGGCTCTTCCTATATTACTACCTGGCTCTCCCTACACACGTAATACCTGGCTCTTCCTATATTACTACCTGGCTCTCCCTAAACACGTATTACCTGGCTCTTCCTATATTACTACCTGGCTCTCCCTACACACGTAATACCTGGCTCTTCCTATATTACTACCTGGCTCTCCCTAAACACGTAATACCTGGCTCTTCCTATATTACTACCTGGCTCTCCCTAAACACGTAATACCTGGCTCTTCCTATATTACTAACTGGCTCTCCCTAAACACGTAATACCTGGCTCTTCCTATATTACTACCTGGCTCTCCCTAAACACGTAATACCTGACTCTTCCTACATAACTACCTGGCTCTCCCTAAACACGTAATACCTGGCTCTTCCTATATTACTACCTGACTCTCCCTACACACGTAATACCTGGCTCTTCCTATATTACTACCTGGCTCTCCCTAAACACGTAATACCTGGCTCTTCCTATATTACTACCTGACTCTCCCTAAACACGTAATACCTGACTCTTCCTATATTACTACCTAGCTCTCCCTACACACGTAATACCTGTCTCTTCCTATATTACTACCTGGCTCTCCCTAAACACGTAATACCTGACTCTTCCTATATTACTACCTGACTCTCCCTAAACACGTAATACCTGACTCTTCCTATATTACTACCTGGCTCTCCCTACACACGTAATACCTGGCTCTTCCTATATTACTACCTGACTCTCCCTAAACACGTAATACCTGACTCTTCCTATATTACTACCTGGCTTTCCCTACACACGTAAAACCTGGCTCTTCCTATATTACTACCTGGCTCTCCCTAAACACGTAATACCTGACTCTTCCTATATTACTACCTGGCTCTCCCTACACACGTAATACCAGACTCTTCCTATATTACTACCTGGCTCTCCCTAAACACGTAATACCTGGCTCTTCCTATACTACTACCTGACTCTCCCTACACACGTAATACCTGGCTCTTCCTATATTACTACCTGGCTCTCCCTAAACACGTAATACCTGACTCTTCCTATATTACTACCTGGCTCTCCCTAAACACGTAATACCTGACTCTTCCTATATTACTACCTGGCTCTCCCTACACACGTAATACCTGGCTCTTCCTATATTACTACCTGACTCTCCCTAAACACGTAATACCTGACTCTTCCTATATTACTACCTGGCTCTCCCTACACACGTAATACCTGGCTCTTCCTATATTACTACCTGGCTCTCCCTAAACACGTAATACCTGACTCTTCCTATATTACTACCTGGCTCTCCCTACACACGTAATACCTGGCTCTTCCTATATTACTACCTGGCTCTCCCTAAACACGTAATACCTGACTCTTCCTATATTACTACCTGGCTCTCCCTAAACACGTAATACCTGGCTCTTCCTATAATACTACCTAGCTCTCCCTAAACATGTAATACCTGACTCTTCCTATATTACTACCTGACTCTCCCTAAACACGTAATACCTGACTCTTCCTATAATACTACCTGGCTCTCCCTACACACGTAATACCTGGCTCTTCCTATATTACTACCTGACTCTCCCTAAACACGTAATACCTGACTCTTCCTATATTACTACCTGGCTCTCCCTACACACGTAATACCTGACTCTTCCTATATTACTACCTGGCTCTCCCTAAACACGTAATTTCTGGCTCTTCCTATATTACTATCTGGCTCTCCCTAAACACGTAATACCTGGCTCTTCCTATATTACTAACTGACTCTCCCTAAACACGTAATACCTGGCTCTCCCTACATACGTAATACCTCGCTCTCCCTACACACGTAATACCTGGCTCTTCCTATATTACTACCTGACTCTCCCTAAACACGTAATACCTGGCTCTCCCTACATACGTAATACCTCGCTCTCCCTACACACGTAATACCTGACTCTTCCTATATTACTACCTGACTCTCCCTAAACACGTAATACCTGGCTCTCCCTACATACGTAATACCTCGCTCTCCCTACACACGTAATACCTGGCTCTTCCTATATTACTACCTGACTGTCCCTAAACACGTAATACCTGGCTCTCCCTACATACGTAATACCTCGCTCTCCCTACACACGTAATACCTGGCTCTTCCTATATTACTACCTGACTCTCCCTAAACACGTAATACCTGGCTCTCCCTACATACGTAATACCTCGCTCTCCCTACACACGTAATACCTGCCTCTTCCTATATTACTACCTGACTCTAACTAAACACGTAATACCTGACTCTTCCTATATTACTACCTGACTCTCCATAAACACGTAATACCTGATTCTTCCTATATTACTACCTGACTCTCTCTAAACACGTAATACCTGGCTCTCCCTACATACGTAATACCTCGCTCTCCCTACACACGTAATACCTGCCTCTTCCTATATTACTACTGACTCTCCCTAAACACGTAATACCTGACTCTTCCTATATTACTACCTGACTCTCCCTAAACACGTAATACCTGACTCTTCCTATATTACTACTTGACTCTCCCCAAAAACACGTAATACCTGACTCTTCCTATATTACTACCTGACTCTCCCTAAACACGTAATACCTGACTCTTCCTATATTACTACCTGACTCTCCCTAAACACGTAATACCTTACTCTTCCTATATTACTACCTGACTCTCCCTAAACACGTAATACCTGACTCTTCCTATAATACTACCTGACTCTCCCTAAACACGTAATACCTGATTCTTCCTATATTACTACCTGACTCTCCCTAAACACGTAATACCTGAATTTTCCTATATTACTACCTGACTCTCCCTAAACACGTAATACCTGACTCTTCCTATATTAGTACCTGGCTCCCCCTATAAACGTAGTACCTGACTCTCCCTATATACGTAGTACCTAGGTTTTCGTATATACATAGTACCTGGCTCTCCCTATGTACATAGTACCGAGCTCTCCGTATATACGTAGTACCTGGCTCTCCCTATATACGTAGTACCTAGCTCTCCCTATATACATAGTACCTAAATCTCCGTATATACGTAGTACCTGGTCCTCCCTATATACGTAGTACCTAACTCTCCGTATATACATAGTACCTGGCTCTCCTTATATACAAGGTACCTAGCTCTCCCTATATACGTAGTACCTGGCTCTCCTTATATGCATAGTACCTAGCTCTCCCTATATACATAGTACCTAAATCTCCGTATATACATAGTACCTGGCTCTCCCTATATACATAGTACCTAAATCTCCGTATATACGTAGTACCTGGCTCTCACTATATACGTAGTACCTAACTCTCCTTATATACATAGTACCTGGCTCTCCCTATATACGTAGTACCTAGCTCTCCGTATATACGTAGTACCTGGCTCTCCCTATATACGTAGTACCTGGCTCTCCTTATATACATAGTACCTAGCTCTCCCTATATACGTAGTACCTAACCCTGAGTATATACATAGTATCTGGCTCTCCCTATAAACGTAGTACCTGGCTCTCCCTATATACGTAGTACCTAAATCTCCGTATATACATAGTACCTGGCTCTCCCTATATACGTAGTACCTAGCTCTCCGTATATACGTAGTACCTGGCTCTCCCTATATACGTAGTACCAGGCTTTCCTTACATACATAGTACCTAGCTCTCCCTATATACGTAGTACTTAACTCTGCGTATATACATAGTATCTGGCTCTCCCTATATACGTAGTACCTAGCTCTCCGTATATACGTAGTACCTAGCTCTCCGTATATACATAGTACCTAGCTCTCCGTATATACATAGTACCTGGCTCTCCCTATATACGTAGTACATGGCTCTCCCTATATACGTAGTACTTAGCTATCCGTATATACGTAGAACCGGGCTCTCCCTATATACGTAGAACCTAGCTCTCCCTATATACGTAGTACCTAGCTCTCTCTATATACGTAGTACCTAGCTCTCCGTATATACGTAGTACCGGGCTCTCCCTATATACGTAGTACCTAGCTCTCCCTATATACGTAGTACCTAGCTCTCCCTACATACGCAGTACCTAGCTCTCCCTATATACGTAGTACCGGGCTCTCCCTATATACGTACTACCTAGCTCTCCCTATATACGTAGTACCGGGCTCTCCCTATATACGTAGTACCTAGCTCTCCGTATATACGTAGTACCTAGCTCTCCGTATATACGTAGTACCTAGCTCTCCGTATACACATAGTATCTGGCTCTCCCTATATACGTAGTACCTAGCTCTCCGTATATACGTAGTACCTGGCTCTCCCTATATACGTAGTACCTAGCTCTCCGTATATACGTAGTACCTGGCTCTCCCTATATACTTAGTACCTAGCTCTCCGCATATACGTAGTACCTAGCTCTCCGTATATACGTAGTACCTGCCTCTCCCTATATACGTAGTACCTGGCTCTCCCTATATACGTAGTACTTAGCTCTCCCTATATACATAGTACCTAGCTCTCCGTATATACATAGTACCTAAATCTCCGTATATACATAGTACCTGGCTCTCCCTATATACATAGTACCTAAATCTCCGTATATACGTAGTACCTGGCTCTCACTATATACGTAGTACCTAACTCTCCTTATATACATAGTACCTGGCTCTCCCTATATACGTAGTACCTAGCTCTCCGTATATACGTAGTACCTGGCTCTCCCTATATACGTAGTACCTGGCTCTCCTTATATACATAGTACCTAGCTCTCCCTATATACGTAGTACCTAACCCTGAGTATATACATAGTATCTGGCTCTCCCTATAAGCGTAGTACCTGGCTCTCCCTATATACGTAGTACCTAAATCTCCGTATATACATAGTACCTGGCTCTCCCTATATACGTAGTACCTAGCTCTCCGTATATACGTAGTACCTGGCTCTCCCTATATACGTAGTACCTGGCTTTCCTTACATACATAGTACCTAGCTCTCCCTATATACGTAGTACTTAACTCTGCGTATATACATAGTATCTGGCTCTCCCTATATACGTAGTACCTAGCTCTCCGTATATACGTAGTACCTAGCTCTCCGTATATACATAGTACCTAGCTCTCCGTATATACATAGTACCTGGCTCTCCCTATATACGTAGTACATGGCTCTCCCTATATACGTAGTACTTAGCTATCCGTATATACGTAGAACCGGGCTCTCCCTATATACGTAGAACCTAGCTCTCCCTATATACGTAGTACCTAGCTCTCTCTATATACGTAGTACCTAGCTCTCCGTATATACGTAGTACCGGGCTCTCCCTATATACGTAGTACCTAGCTCTCCCTATATACGTAGTACCTGGCTCTCCTTATATACGTAGTACCTAGCTCTCCGTATATACGTAGTACCTAGCTCTCCGTATATACGTAGTACCGGGCTCTCCCTATATACGTAGTACCTAGCTCTCCCTATATACGTAGTACCTAGCTCTCCCTACATACGCAGTACCTAGCTCTCCCTATATACGTAGTACCGGGCTCTCCCTATATACGTACTACCTAGCTCTCCCTATATACGTAGTACCGGGCTCTCCCTATATACGTAGTACCTAGCTCTCCGTATATACGTAGTACCTAGCTCTCCGTATATACGTAGTACCTAGCTCTCCGTATACACATAGTATCTGGCTCTCCCTATATACGTAGTACCTAGCTCTCCGTATATACGTAGTACCTGGCTCTCCCTATATACGTAGTACCTAGCTCTCCGTATATACGTAGTACCTGGCTCTCCCTATATACTTAGTACCTAGCTCTCCGCATATACGTAGTACCTAGCTCTCCGTATATACGTAGTACCTGCCTCTCCCTATATACGTAGTACCTGGCTCTCCCTATATACGTAGTACTTAGCTCTCCCTATATACATAGTACCTAGCTCTCCGTATATACATAGTACCTAAATCTCCGTATATACATAGTACCTGGCTCTCCCTATATACATAGTACCTAAATCTCCGTATATACGTAGTACCTGGCTCTCACTATATACGTAGTACCTAACTCTCCTTATATACATAGTACCTGGCTCTCCCTATATACGTAGTACCTAGCTCTCCGTATATACGTAGTACCTGGCTCTCCCTATATACGTAGTACCTGGCTCTCCTTATATACATAGTACCTAGCTCTCCCTATATACGTAGTACCTAACCCTGAGTATATACATAGTATCTGGCTCTCCCTATAAGCGTAGTACCTGGCTCTCCCTATATACGTAGTACCTAAATCTCCGTATATACATAGTACCTGGCTCTCCCTATATACGTAGTACCTAGCTCTCCGTATATACGTAGTACCTGGCTCTCCCTATATACGTAGTACCTGGCTTTCCTTACATACATAGTACCTAGCTCTCCCTATATACGTAGTACTTAACTCTGCGTATATACATAGTATCTGGCTCTCCCTATATACGTAGTACCTAGCTCTCCGTATATACGTAGTACCTAGCTCTCCGTATATACATAGTACCTAGCTCTCCGTATATACATAGTACCTGGCTCTCCCTATATACGTAGTACATGGCTCTCCCTATATACGTAGTACTTAGCTATCCGTATATACGTAGAACCGGGCTCTCCCTATATACGTAGAACCTAGCTCTCCCTATATACGTAGTACCTAGCTCTCTCTATATACGTAGTACCTAGCTCTCCGTATATACGTAGTACCGGGCTCTCCCTATATACGTAGTACCTAGCTCTCCCTATATACGTAGTACCTGGCTCTCCTTATATACGTAGTACCTAGCTCTCCGTATATACGTAGTACCTAGCTCTCCCTATATACGTAGTACCTAGCTCTCCGTATATACGTAGTACCGGGCTCTCCCTATATACGTAGTACCTAGCTCTCCCTATATACGTAGTACCTAGCTCTCCCTACATACGTAGTACCTAGCTCTCCCTATATACGTAGTACCGGGCTCTCCCTATATACGTAGTACCTAGCTCTCCCTATATACGTAGTACCGGGCTCTCCCTATATACGTAGTACCTAGCTCTCCGTATATACGTAGTACCTAGCTCTCCGTATATACGTAGTACCTAGCTCTCCGTATATACATAGTATCTGGCTCTCCCTATATACGTAGTACCTAGCTCTCCGTATATACGTAGTACCTGGCTCTCTCTATATACGTAGTACCTAGCTCTCCGTATATACGTAGTACCTGGCTCTCCCTATATACTTAGTACCTAGCTCTCCGCATATACGTAGTACCTAGCTCTCCGTATATACGTAGTACCTGGCTCTCCCTATATACGTAGTACCTGGCTCTCCCTATATACGTAGTACTTAGCTCTCCCTATATACATAGTACCTAGCTCTCCGTATATACATAGTACCTGGCTCTCCTTATATACGTAGTACCTAGCTCTCCGTATATACGTAGAACCAGGCTCTCCCTATATACGTAGTACCTAGCTCTCCGTATATACGTAGAACCGGGCTCTCCCTATATACGTAGTACCTATCTCTCCCTATATACGTAGTACCTGGCTCTCCCTATATACTTAGTACCTAGCTCTCCGTATATACATAGTACCTAGCTCTCCATATATACATAGTACCTGGCTCTCCTTATATACGTAGTACCTAGCTCTCCGTATATACGTAGTACCTGGCTCTCCTTATATACGTAGTACCTAGCTCTCCGTATATACGTAGTACCTAGCTCTCCCTATATACGTAGTACCTAGCTCTCCGTATATACATAGTACCTAGCTCTCCTTATATAAGTAGTACCGGGCTCTCCTTATATACGTAGTACCTAGCTCTCCCTATATACGTAGTATCGGGCTCTCCCTATATACGTAGTACTAACCTCTCCCTATATACGTAGTACCTAGCTCTCCGTTTATACATAGTATCTGGCTCTCCCTATATACGTAGTACCTAGCTCTCCGTATATACGTAGTACCTGGCTCTCACTATATACGTAATACCTAGCTCTCCGTATATACGTAGTACCTGGTTCTCCCTATATGCATAGAACCTAGCTCTCCGTATATACGTAGTACCTAGCTCTCCGTATATACATAGTATCTGGCTCTCCCTAGTTACGTAGTCCCTAGCTCTCCGTATATACGTAGAACCGGGCTCTCCCTATATATGTAGTACCTAGCTCTCCGTATATACGTAGTACCTGGTACTCAATATATACGTAGTACATTGTTCTCCCTCTATACGTAGTACCTGGTTCTCTTTATATATACGTAGTACCTGGCTCTCCGTATATACGTAGTACCTGACTCCCCGTATAAACGTAGTACCTGGCATTCTGTATATACTTAGTACCTGGTACTCAATATATACGTGGTACATTGTTCTCCCTATATACGTAGTACCTGGCTCTCTGTATATATACGTAGTACCTGGCTCTCTGTATATACGTAGTACCTGGCTCTCCCTATATACGTAGAACAAGTCCTCGTAATATACGTAGTACCTGGCTCTCCCTATATACGTAGAACAAGTCCTCGTAATATACGTAAACTAGGCCCACTTGGTCCGGCTTATATACATAATTCTCGACTTTTCTTATATACGTACTGTCCTCTTCTCATATGGACAGGTTGGGGATCCTCCCATATCGACAGTACTAAACTCTGCTTATTTACATAGTTTTTGAATTTCCATATTTACATAGTACCTGGCTCTCCAGGTACCAAAACAGTATCTGGTGGCAAAACCGGTTCAACGTCCACCTTAATGTAATATTATGAACCATAAACTATAAACAGATGTGATAGTAATAGCTCTTAACCGTCGAATTCTAACATAAACATGAAGAGCAAAGAGAAAACAAAGAGATGATACAAGAATTTAATGTGTCTCTATCTCGTTAGTAAACGAGTTCTTCTCAACTGAAAATATTCTACAGCATATTTAGTATTCAAGAGATTGAAGTACTAGGTCCTATTTATTGTTAGAGCTATTACCCAAAATAACTAACGCCATAATAAACTATACAGTCTATTATACACACACACACACACACACACACACACACACACACACACACACACACACACACACACACACACACACACTCACACACACACACACACACACACACACACACACACACACACACACACTCACACACACACACACACACATACACACACACACACACACACACACACACACACACACACACACACAAACACAAACGTTCGTATAACAGAGAGAAAGAGAGATTTTTTTAAAATGTAACAGATTTCAATTTTTGACAATAACCAGATACGTGCTTCCGTGATCAATAAAGATTTGAATGCTGCAACAGGACCGCAGAATTGCAGAATGGCACAAAGTGACTAGGATTTAGCGTGACAATAGGAGTAATGACGTGTGAAATGTGCCTGCACACGCTACGACAAATCCCTGCAACAGGACAGCAATCCAGGCAAATTCTTCTACTGATTCCGTCCTTTTTTTTACCTCTTGTTAAAAATAAAGAAATAATTACTTACACTCTTTAAACTAATTAAGTAGTCAACCAATACAAATTCGGCAGGCCTACTATTTGTATCATCAAATGCCTAGTTTCTGAGGTTGAATCAAGAATTATCTTAATCTGTTGTACAGGAGCCTAAGTATTTCCTTTACTAATTAAATCAATATTTATCATTCTAAGTATATATTCTGTTGATTAGGTGGTAATAACTCATAAAATCAAATATTATTCGAATAAAAATAATGTAAATTAAGTACTAGGTTATGTTAAAAATGTTCAAATAAGACATAGAATTTTTATTTAACACATTAAACAATTTGTTTATTTACAAACCTCCAAAGACTAACAAAACCCCAATTCTGAACCGAAAACTAAATTTAAAATCTCATTAAACATTAAACATTACTAATGTATATAAATGGTCTGGGTTTTAATAAATTGATTTGTTCTAATATATATATATATATATATATATATATATATATATATATAGAGAGAGAGAGAGAGAGAGAGAGAGAGGCTATCATAATTCATTTTACATACCACTTTTGAATTTAAGCGCGTTTCTAGCTTCATTGAATCATATTTAGTCATTTATTGAACATTAGTTATAACTTCAAATAACTTGCGGACTATAAATATATATTATTGATGACGAATATAAATTCAGTAACGAAAATAATACTATTAAGGACATTCCGCTTTTCAAGTAATAGTTTAAGTATTTCAGTTTAATAGAAGACGGCAACCAATTGTTCATTAGTCAAATGCAATGTCGTAAAAAACTCTATCTTCGTTAAACCTTCACTGGTAATTGAATCATAAATCACTGTTTCCCCGACGAGTACCAAATTAGGAGAATTGCTAATAAAAATGAACTAGGATGATACGTAACGCAGTCACTGTGCTGATGGACAAAATCACAGTATCTTACAGTATGAGCGTGTAGTCGCATTCATGTTTACTTCACATCCGCAGCGCAGCGGTATGAAAGAAACCAAACTGTATAAAAATAATTTTTATATTGTTACTTTTAGTTTCTTGATTTATTTTATATTAAATTTTATTTGTAAAATATAATTCTATTTTTTTGCCTAATATGACCTTTACATATTCATATAAATAGTTAGGAAGTCGATAAAATCATTTCATACGTTACATAGCTATGTGAAAGGCTTTAATGAGTTTTTCCCTATTTAGATAGTTAGAGCTTAACTTGTGAGGAATATTATAGGTCTAGCTTAGCTCAAAATAGTGAACTCAAGATCTCACGAAAATTTAGTTTTTAATAAAAAGTCACATAACAAACTAGTTTCGGCGACGAAGTCGCCTTCCTCAGTGCTTAACTGCTACTGCATTCTATGGCTACTACTACTACCGTTTATACCTGTTGTAAATTCTAATATCTAATAGGGTTGCCGAACTACTAACAGAATAAAAATGTATCATAACCTCAATTAAAGTTCCTTTATAATTTTTAATTATTACAATTTAACATATTTAAAAATGCAATCTTCGCCTCTTTATGTTATTTAAAACAAAATACTTTATTTTAATTAATTAAATCGAATTTCGATTTGATTTTTCAATCTAAAACTGGAAGCAAAATTAAACTTAAGGTAGCTTGAGACCTTGAGATTATATCACGCACTAGAATGATTTTGTGAGCGTTTACGCAAGGTACACCAATTTAACATTTGTGACGAAAGGGAATTGCGTATTTGAAAAATTAGTATTGGAAAAAGACATTGTAATTGAAGGGCTATTTGAAATCCATAAAACTCTTATGTTTCTGGCTACAACAAGAATTTATTTTTAATAAAAATTTTGCATTTTCTAACTTTAAATTTGTAATTTTTTATACCTATAAATATTTGAATTTTGACTTATCTGTTGTATTAAACAGGCCATAACGAATCAACCGAATTGATACATTTATATTTAATGATTCAATTTATAATATATAAATACAAGTCAGTATATTATATATGAACTACCCATATTATCCCAGTTATATTATATTAACTACCTATATATACCGTTAAAGGAAACAAACTACCCTTTCTAAGACATATATTTTAGCTTACTGCTGATGTATATAATACAAATTAAAAATAGGAAGTGAATATATATTCGCCTAAATTAATTGAACCGCATTCCCTTAACATTTATTTCACTGTTTTTTTGCCTCAAGTAGCATAGCCTACGAATAATAAAAACTGCTGTTATTTTGAGTCATAGATATCTACGTAACTCAAAATATATAAAATACTCCTGAATAAATAAGAAATTATGTTTCGGAATTATTTAAACATAATCTCCAAACAACCTCTAATTGATATCGAAAATAGGTGTTAGTAATAGCCGACGTTTTTGCTTTGATTAATTCATGTGACTATTGTTAGATATAAGAATCCTAATGCATACCTATATACATTTGTAACCGATAAATAAGTTTTGTAATACCTGTTCTAAAGTTTTAGCAATAAAATTGCAACAAACCCTGGTGAAGGTAACCATTGTGCATGTCCTGCATCCAAGATGGGATCCTTTTATCTTAACCAAGAGTTCATTAAGAATAATATGCAAAAAGGACTTATGCACATTAGGTAAATTAAATTATTTTATAAATATTGTACAAAATATTCTAGATATTACAAAGGGATTTATTTTAAGCACAAAAGAAAAAAAAATACTTATCATAACCAAAACCAATTAAATTATGAACGGTTAAACACACTCTATTATAAATATTAGTTTGGAAACCATTCAAATTTACAATAGAAGCAAATATAATTTTAAAGTAACTGAATACTAAATAAACCATTCCGTAACTTCCTGGCAGGCCTGTGATCTTGGAGTGGTTGCGGAGCGTTATGTAAATCGAGAAACACTTAACTAGACCGGCTACAGAAATATGAGATGTTCGCAAGACACAATTTGGAGAAATTTCCCCGCACTCGGAGTCTGTGTAAATTGCAAACGCCAGTTTAAAAAGGGGATGAGGGTGGAAATGGAGAATGCGTTTAGTAACAGCGATAATATAAGGGAAGTTGTTTATTTCAATTTGTGTAAGCCGTTTTCAATCTTGTTGAAACGAGGCGTGAATGTCATATGTCCTCATATAGTACTGTCTGAAAACCTGCAAAAATCAGGTTTCATAGAACGGCTTTTAAATCTTTCCAATACTTTGTAAGCTATACCTACTAAAGATGAATTAATCGTAATGTGATTGTCACATTACATTTTAAATAAATGTTTCAAATAAAATTCTGCTGCGCCTTAAGTAATGGCTAATTTTTTTAATTCACAAGTTAATTACAGGTATTCATTTTAAAGAGAGAGGAAAATATTATTTAAATTTATTCTAACATCCTTCTGTCCATAATATGCAAAAGTTCTGAAATATTCAAATGTTTTTTGTTTTAGAAAAATAACAAAATATAATATATTTCAGGTGTAGATTTTTAAAGACAATCATTTTGTTTACTGCTTCCTATCAAATATTTACATTTTGCTACATCTTATTAGCTAACATTTTATAGTATTTTCTCGCTACCAATATGTCATAATGATAATTCGTTAGGAAAATTACTTCTCTAAGATAGTATTTCTCAAACTGCGCTACACGCACCTCTTTCCGGTAGCAAAATGTATAGGCGTTTATGGTACCAGATCCAAATATTTTTTAAAATTATTTCACAGTATTAAGCTAGTATTGGCTTTACAAATTTGGATTGATGTTTTGCGTAGTAATTAAGTTACTAACAGAATAGTAATTGACTTATGCTATACAGAAAGTATAAAGTATAACTTTTAAGGATGTCATAAAATAGTCAAAAAGTAAGAAACGTCCTGAATTTTTTTTAAGGGAACTAGGGAAGCCTATAAATTATTTTCACGATTTACAATTCAAAATATTTTTTTTTAAACTATTCAGAACTCTAGCTTACCATTCTATCCCAAGTCAATATCTATATCATTCGTTATTTATCGGGAGATGAATCTCAATCTGTTTTAAGGGGGAGCAGAGAAGTTCCATAGTCTTACAGACAGCGTAGTACAGGGTGTTTTGTTTTAAAAGATTTAAAAGGTTTATGATTTGATCTAACAAGACTACTTCTGATAGTGTCCTCCTTAAGGTCCTTCACCTAGCATCTACCTATACTTGAAGTATTTATGAGTTATAATGTAAGGCATTAACATAGGTATTGATGTCTCAATGCAATTTATTTCGTCAGGACATTTATTCAACAGGACACTTTTGCATTTGTGAGAAGAATTCTTTAAACACGTAAAAGTGTTATGTCAGATGATTTACGTAAATAAATGTGTTTTTTTTAAGATTAGAAAATAAAAACTCTTAAAAGATTTGAAAAGAACACTTTTATACCAAAAAGGTAAATAACGAAGAAATATTGGACGAGATAAATAAACTTTTATACTCGGTAATACTCGACAAATACGTTTGTGACCTGGCAACATAAACTTGGACATTCAAGAATCTAGGTTACAGGAAGTAGAATAAACCGGAAGGGAAACAATCAGCAAAGAACTTAGTAGTATATTCCCTTCTTGTAATACATAGAATAATGTAAGGTTTTGTTAATTTTCTGGCATTAATAATGAGTAAAGTATTTCTTTTAGTTAGAGGAATAGACTCATTTGTTTTAGTTTTTAGGTCACAATGCTGTACTTCCTATAAGAAGCTTTGTAAATAAATCAGAACAAGTAACTACTATCTGTTTTAAAAATATACATACTTATGACAATTTGCTAAATTTCAGAAAGCAGTTACCGATTTCAATCAAATTAAATACATTAAACAGAATATATGACCAAATCTTACGTATCTGTATTGTTACGATTTTCACTAAACTAAGATAAAACTAGAATGGTTAATAGTCTCTACAACTTTTCCATGAATGGTGTTTTAGTTACTGATTATGTCTAATTTACGTAACAACTTGATATGCAATTCATTTGAAATAATTATTGTAAAAAGAGCATTTTTTTCCAAAAAAGTATACATAATATAGTTGTTATTTTTAATTCTTACAATGTGTTTGTGTTTAATTGTACATGAAATACAAATTTGTCTATTCTTTCTCTCAATTTCCCTGGCAGCCGACGTGAGCCTACTGTTATCAGATAATACCTTTCCGCTACTGTAGTAGTAATACTCAACTGCAGCTTGTTTGCTACTACCAAAATTAAAAACATTAGAGTTAGTTGTAATAAAATTGTAACTGAATGAAGGAAAAACTACATAGTAACTGTAATGGCTTAAATACAATAAATTTCTTTAATTTTCGTTTTTGGATGAATTTGTATTTTAAGGAAAGAAACTCTTTACTTTAGCTTTACGTTTGTAAGTAGGTCGTATTTGATCTTGTTTTGAAGTAGTACTTGTTGAACATCTGAAGGTCAGAATATTAGCATGGTATTTATATAAGAAGCTTTATAACTTTAATGACAATTTATGTATAATTCTATGCATGAATGTATAAAGCAACAACCAGACTCGTTTGTTTTAAATCATGAGGTAATTGATGAAGTTATTATTTGTTTCTCAATTAATAAAGCACCTGCGTGACTTGAGATCCGAAATGCATGTTTGTTGCTTTCTACTACTTTAAATATATATATATATATATATATAAATATATATATATATTATATAAGTCAATATAAAAAAGCAGGCGGGTTAGTGGTCGGTTTTTAACAAACGATATTCCCTTAGTCTGAAGTATAGGGTTACCTCATGAAAGCTGTATAAGCGAGTTGAAGAGTTTAATCCTTTCCCAAAGTATGGTATAGTTCGACTCCAGTCCATAAACAATTATATTATTTTCAGCACTTTGTTTCAAGGATTTCAAGATGGGATGGTGAAACATTTTAATAATAAAGTTCTCAGATTTTTACATAACAATATTTTCGGTTCGTGAATTTTGAACAAAGAGTTAAACAAATATTAACCACAGCCCTTTTGGTGATATTGTGAGATATTCCCTACAGGACGTACACTTCATTGGAGTCCTGGAAATCCGGTCTTATAGAACGTGAGATGAGTACGGTGGCAACCAATTGTTATCGAATGAATATAATAGCAATAAGGTTGCAACACTGGCTTGTTTCCAGCCTCGATGTGGGCATGCTTCCATTGCATAATATCTTCCTAAGTGTGAGTTGATGTACTTACAGGGCACCCTACCTACTCCACTATTAACACTACAAACTTATCGGTAGTGTTGATACTTGATCCGATAAAATCTTCAAATAATAATTTGGTTTCAATACCGCACCATTAATGTTAACTTTGGGGTTCGGTGCATGCAGAGACAACTCTACCTGCTTCAGCCATTTCTTCGGAAATGTAGGATTGCAGTAAATACAGACAACCAACAAACTACCTTCACCAACAAACTAGCTTATCCTGTACCAAAACTCTTTCTAAACAACAATCCCATAGCATGGAAAACCACAGTGAAGGATCTAGAGTTTGCGTTTGACAGAAAGCTTTCCTTTCAACCCCTTCTCCTGCGTGCCATTGGAAAAGCCATTGGCGCTCGCCAAAGGCTCTTTTATATCATTCACGGAGCTGAAAACCCGATCCGAATATCCATCAGGCTGATGATGTACCAAATGTACATCAGACAAAACATAAACTACTCTGCTCCCGCTTGGTACTTCTGAGCGATGATTCATAGAGAAGGCTGCACTCTTTACAAAACGTTACGCTCAGAACAATCACAAATTCTTCGTGTTATGTGAGAAACACTGTAATAACCGTTGGAACTAAGATCCCAATCCTAGATAATTTTATTATCAAACTTACTTCATCCCTCAAAGATCGAGTAGAACGCTCCTCCCATCCGCATCTGTAGGCAATATTTACAGATCCGGCACCGCTTCCGATGCTCAATAATCGACTCCTTTGACTCGTTTACGAGCCCCCATAAAGGTCGATCATCTAAAAACCACATCTTACAAAAATTCAAGTAAAATCAAATCTGTACAATCAACAGTCAAAATTACATAAATGTTCAACACCAAACAACCCCGTGCACAATTTAAATATAAATGACTTCACAAAAGACTCTAAAGCAATCAGTGCATCATCCCCTGTCACTATAAAGTGAAGTTAGTCAAATATTAAACTGCTGTAAATAGCTATTATCAGACAGAGCACATCACAGGGGCGATAAAAGAGAGCGTCGTGGTTTTAGGACGATCACTCAGTATTGATTTCCATCGCCTACGGTAAAGAATAATTCTTGAAAATAAATAAATTAAAATTAATAGATTTCTCGTCATGTCCTCAGGTTTATCCACGGAGAAAAAACGTGAGAGTGAATAAATTATTGGATGTTTTTATGAAAATGAAAATCAAAGCTTTCTAATTGAAATTAAACATTATAAGAACAAACATCATGGTTTTTGTTTTATTGAAGGATGTTAGTTTGTAATTGTGAATATATGTATCCATTTATTCTGTAATAATTAAATTATTATTTTTCTAATAAAATATTATGGCTAAGATATTTTATAAAACGTCTTATAATTAGCTCGGTATTATGTAATACTTCAACTTACAGGGAAGTGCAATGGAAATGACTTTTATAGGACTACGTGTGTCTGTGTACGAGCATGTACAACTTTACATTTTGTGTTTTTATTTGTGGATTTATTTCAAAACGTATATGTAATAATAGGCGTTCATAGTAGAAACCATAAAATAATTAAATGGAATAGACTAATTAATTTAATAAACCAATATAGATTTTACAATAATATGTTCCTAGCAATAACAAAGAAATAACGAAAAGTGTAACATAGGTAATTTACAATTTGGGGAAATTGAGACCATTCAGATAATTTAATTGATATTTAAAACGTATTTTGACGTTATTAAAATCCTACCACCATTTCTAAATTCTATCGCATTCAACGAAATCCTTTACAACTCGGTTTTCCAATAAAGGACCATTGGGAAAGGGAATTGAAAATATTTAATCACTTGAATGTTCGTATTTCAGCTTGATCAACTTTTTGTATTTCAATTTATTGAACTGCCTTAATTGTATCACAGAGAAAATAAACACCGCTAATTGTATAAACACTACGGTGAAGGGGAAATTTTCAATTATTGTTTGTTTTTAAGTAAATTATCTTTGCTTTGATGCTTTCGGTATTCATTTTGTTTCAAGTTTTGATTGAATTTTGTTGTCACACACACACACAGACACACACACACAGACACACACACACAGACACACACACACACACACACACACACACACACACACACACACACACACTCACACACACTCACACACACACACACACACACACACACACACATACACATACATACACACACACACACACACACACACACACACACACACACACACAACTCTTTACAATCCCGGTAGAGTGTAGGTGAGCTCTCAGCACTAGTCAAGTATTATAATTTTTATATTTCCTTTCCTGCAACGTAACCCTACATTTATCCCTTATCAGTCCCATAACTACAATATCAGTCACTTTGGTTCATCGTCTTAGAACTATAAATAAATAAACATTGCTTGTGTATGCATGTGTGAAGTTTTCTCACGTGATACAGTCATTTGTTTTGAAACACACAAGATGTTCGAAAAGGAACTACCTACCTGTACTAGATGTACAGGTATGTAAAACTTTAAAGGTGGATAAATTAAAGAGCTGTCCAAAATCATATGTAATGAAAGAAGCTACCTTAAAGGTCTTTTTATTGCTAATAGTTTATAACATGGGATACATCTGTTGGTTTACACGCTTCTAGGTGATATTCCAATTACCTTTAATAATTTGGCAGGTGTAAGTCTCTCTGTCGCATCGATGATTTTATTGGTAAAACGTTGAGGTCATGGTTGTTTTAGGAAGCCACAATTTTTTATGCAGAGTACACAACGTTTTTTATGGAGCTCCACAGTTGAAAGTCCAAACAGGTCAGGTCGGGGCTTCGTGTGAGCCAGAAATTGGCCTAACCCTATTCACAATGTCTAAAAGTAAGTATTAAAAGCCGCATTTTAACAAAAACTGAATTTTATTCTTCGTGAAATCAAACCTAAAACAATTAAATCAAAATTCAAAAACTGAACAAACTGATTTCTTTTTCACAAATATTATAATTTAGGGTTTCATGTTTTACCATTTCACTTCTGTTTTTAAAACGTAAGGAACATTTCAAAAGCAACAGAAATTAAAGTAGCATAATTATGATTAATAATCAATTATGAAAACTTGCTAAAAAATAAACTAAAACCCAAAGTTGAAGAAGCGTTACATTGAAGGTTCTGTAAATATTTGTTGCAAAGGTTTATAACTTTTTATTAATTCAAGGAATTATCCTAATTTTATTTTTTGAGTTCCAATTAAAGACTATTTAAGCCAGGATATGGATAGGCACTTGTGTTTAAACATGTGTACTTCTATTTCCCTCTTTCTGAGCCTGTTTTTTCCGGGAAAGAATTCAATTCAAAGTAAACATGGTTCTGTAAACAGATTGGACATAGCGAACTTTGCATTGTAGATATCATTCTTATATAACATTTCTACTGAATTACATCTAAGTAAACCACGGGAGGCATTTTGTCTATTTTAAATTGAGATACCCGTGGGATAAAACAAGCTGATTCATACACTCAATCAAACACTTCAAAAATACAAAATACTTTAAAGTAAAAGAACTATACCAAAATTATTGTTCATTTAGATATTTTGAATAATACATTTATTCATGAGCGTCGTGAATGCTAGTAATGACGTCAATATACCCGTTTGACTTCCACTCCTGTAAGGCTTAGTACGTTATCCCTGGACGTGACCTATTCAGTTCCCATAGCAGTTCTGTTTTGTTTTAGGCAAAGCAATTAAACCAAGTTAATTACAGGCCGGAAGTTGGCGTCGAAACTTTAGTCAGATTAACAAAACACTTAAATAATTAATTACACTTCAGCGTTTTCCCACAGAAAACTTACCGTTTGCGGTGACTTTAACGCGTTCGACATCACCTGTTTTACTGGAAACTTTAACATAATCCTGTAAAGACGTGTTAAACCATTTTTTGCAAGTACAATAAAGACATTAATACTAAACAGTAATATTGTTTACTATTAAAAACTATCCAGTTATAAAGTCATAAGAGAAAAATACAAGAGTAATCTTTTCTCTCTGTGTTACTGTCCACTATTTTGTATGAAAGACTATCTAATAGTTTGAAGTAATTATTCTTCTTTTGTGGGATTTAGGGCAGGAGCCAGTATGAATATTAACGCCTACTTAGAACATTAATACCGTTTTTTAATGTAGGAAATTAGGATTCGATCATAAAACTCTCGTGGTAGAAGATTAACGTGATAATGTCATTACGTGTACAAGACCTGTGCAGGATTTTTTTGTTTAATTTATTGAATGTTTAAGCGTTACAACCTCTTTGTAAAGAGATGTATAAGGACGTACACCTAGATAAGGAAGTATCCTCTAATGTTATTAGATAGAACTATCTAATTAAATTAGTGCATATTTAGAAAAACAATGATATCGAGTTGGCAGGATTGTCTGCGCGTGAAGTAGTCCTGTTATCAATTAGGGTGATACGAGTTGTTCACCTTATACCAGCAATTTCTACTTCCAAAATCCTCTACTAGCCCCTCGTATTTCTGGAAAAGTTGTTGAAACCTCAGCCTTGGAGCACTCGTCTCGTCCCTATGGTGGGTAGAGGATAAGTCGCGACCTTACAGTAAGGTTTTAGGGTTCTAACGTATTGTCACTGGTGTTCAAAAGACCTTCTCAGTTCAAACACTAATCACCCTTGGAGATATAGGTAAGCTTGTATGAACATATTTTATATTATTCTTCTCAAGAATACAAATCTGAATCAATGTAAACAATTTTAAAGCACAATTTATTCCATCTTCAACTTAAGCTCCTTCTTTCCACTTATACGGTATAAAAATAACTAATTATTTGCGGTACAATTTGCAAATGGGAAACTCCTCCTCATATAAAAACAATTAAATGCTACGATATATTAGGTAAATGTACGTTTTATATCTTTAAATAGTAAAAGGAATAGAAGTATTATACGTATACTATATATATATATATATATATATATATATATATATATATATATATAAACTAGGATAAACGGACAGTAACGTCAGTGTACCATTATTAAACGCCTACTCTTTAATAAATCTATAATTAATTACAATCTAGGTTTTTTTAATTTCCACATAGAATTTCAAATTTGTTTACAGGTGCAAGGTATTTTACACGAATATAGTGTCAAAGCCCTGTCAGTGAATGTTATTTTGATCTGATCAGATCCTAATTCCTCAAGAGAAATAGTTCGACAAAGTTTAAAATAAAGAAACAAAAAAGAATTACGTTCGATTTGATTCCACACATTTATGTTTGCATATTTACAATATTAAACAATGTTACAATAACAATTACTAAAATTGGATAAATAATTTCAAATATTTTTTTTAAAATAAAGCAATACTTTGGATTAGAATTTAATCAGTACTGATATTCAGTATATAATAACACTCCTGAACAAAATATAAATAAATGAAAAATTATTTTACAAAATAAGTTGGTTTAGGCGTATAGGTGTACTCGTATTCTAATATCACACAATTTAAAAACGAGTTCTAAATAGACATTGGATTTAAAAATAAGAGAAAGTACTGCATGCAGAACTTGTTACAAAAAAACACATATTGTATAAAATTAATAAGTGGAACTAATATGTAGTTATTAAAAAAACACATGTATTCTACAACATTTATTATTTTAAAAAAGTTATTATGAAAATTTTAAAATAAAAACAAGTAATATAGAAAAATAGTTTTTTCAAAACAATTTCTACTGAGGTCGATGAAGAAACATTTTATTTTGTTAACATTTTAAATAACATTTGTAATTTTATACTTAAAATTATTATAAATATGTAAATCTGTATTAGTAAATCACAGTATTAAGTGACAAAATAGTAAGGAAATTTTTGCAATTTTCCATTTTTCTCTTTATACAATATACGGTCTTGGATTATTATTTTTGTTTGTTTCTATTTATTCGCTTCCTTTCATTCCGTTTCTAATTTACGAACCTGATGATGAACTTCTTGTTCTCAAGCTATCCACCTCTTGTAATGCTTTACTATTGTAAAGAACATATTCAAATAATTTCATATACATCTTTAAGCAGTTTATACTATGGGAAAGTTAGCTCAGCGCTGGTTTTCAAACATGTAGATCTACAGTTCGAATCCGACCAGGTCAACAAATTCTTCAAATATAAATTAATGAATATATATTTGAAAATACTGGATTAACATCAATTGTCATCCATTATAGGTTCCAAAAAATCATTGAACTATTATTGATTGGAAGAATAAAAACTTATTTTACAAACGATAGAAAATGTGTACTATTTATATATATATATATATATATATATATATATATATATATATATATATATATATTGTGAGCTAAAAAAGGAATCCAATTAAGTAGGTTACAAATCAGTTTAAAATCAAAATATATGTTTTAAGGTTTTTCTACGTTAATGAATGTACTTGAGTTTTCGAAATGTAAAACAATGTAAGTTAAAAATTAGTTTAAAATCATATGAAATATTATAAAGTAATATGGTCATGAAAAAAAATAAAATGTACAATAATTAGGTGTTTTTCGTACTTAATGAAACCTAAGCTCTTACAGAGGTCTGCCTTAGAGTGAAGTTTTTTTTGGTTTTCTATTACAAATCAAAATGTTTCATACTTAAAACCTTTTTTTTTTATTAGAGAAATAAAATGTTTAAAATCTTTTATGGCCTAAAATTGCCAACATTTAAATGAATTTACTAAAATATGTAGCAAGGATCATCGAATGCTTCATGTACATAAGTAAGTCTTAGAAAATAAATAAACTTTTGTAAATAAACTGAATGAGAAAATCTAACTTTGTTTGGCCCTAGACATTGAGGTAGATTAATATTTTGCTGATGCGAGAAAACTTATATACACTGTTTCAGTAGACTGGAGTAATGAAATCACTTCACATGTGCGTTAAATATTAATTACAGATACTTTAACGTAACTGATATTTCCCACAGGAAGGAACCGAAGTTACCAGTTACTTTCCCAGCGCATATTTCAATGCTTTTAAATACAACCTAATAGTTTTCATTTATTTCATCACTGAATAATTATCAAGAAGAGAAATACTGGTTTCAATTTACAATCACGATATCATCATATTTACGTTATTATAGCCTTGAATGAAAATTATACTCATAAGTTTATAACTGTGTCAAGTTGACATTGACTATTACGTAGCTTCTACGACCAATAGGAGATGTCTACCTGTTTCGTATATATTAAACGTCATTGAGGCAACGCTACGACAATCCAAGTCCACATACAGCCTTTGTAGCAGCATCGACTTACTCACATCATCTAATAACAAAAGTGTCTCTAAATCCCATTGTTGTAATACGATCCCTTAACGACTCTACTGTTCCTGATGGATTGCGAACAAGACAAGACGCGAGATTAATTATTTACAGCAGACAAGAGTCTGTGACGTCACACATTAGCGCCAGGGATTTATTATCTCAGCACAAAAATGTCAAATGCAAATGTCTCCGTCGTGACGGTTGTGCAAAATAACACTATGCAGATTAAATGTTCCATATTGGAACTGATTAGAGTTTAAATTCATTTAAAAAAAAAAACTAAAAATAAATTATATAAAAATGTAGTAGTGAAAAGAATTTTACATGTGTAAAGGAAATTTATCTAATTAGTTTTTGCAGTATTCTTTATTAGATAAATAATGAAAGGAATGAGAATCCATATATGCTGATGCACCACTTTCTTCCAATTTTGATATAAAACCAAAGTTTATTAAGGCTTTAATGTGTTTCAATAGGGGTACTTTACGGAATACACTACATTAGAGGAAATTGACGTTAATTAAGGCAATGGTGAAAGCGTAATTACAACGAAGGATGAATTCAAAGTTGGGAAAACGCTCTGTTCAAATATTCTAGAGAATAAGTTAACGACTGAAATTATAAGTAGACAAAATGTCTCACTCTAGAATAGCGCACGCAAAGAGCAGTGTCTCAACAGAGTTATTGTTTTTAGCGAAACTGTTACATCTATTTTAAAAAGAAACTTGAAAAGACACAAAAAAGTCCTTCCAAGAAAAGAACTTTCCCATATGATCAAAGTAAAATATTTAATTCTCGAATAACAAAGAGATTTGCTTCTGTCTCCCCTCAGGTGTCTCTTTGACTTTTTAGTTTTTTGTTAAGAGTAAAGGAGGCAGAAAGTATCAAAATTACCAACTATTAAAGATACAACAAATAAATATTATGAATAAATATTTTTTGTATAGTAGAGTAAACATATAACAGTGAACTAGCTTGTGAGAAAATCCCCCTAGTAGAGGATATTAGGGAGAATGGCTTCACCTTGTCTACGATGCAACTCTCTATTGCTGTCTTAAAGAGGTGTATAGCCGTAACGTATGATAAACCTTTTCTGTAGGCAAAAATATTAAAGTAACAATAAAGATAAGAGCTAGTTCCGATAGCTACGATAGAGCGCAGCACCTCGGAGGATAACTAATTCAGTCCAAATTAGAAATAATAAGTTCATGAACAGACAGATGAGACTGAGCTCCTGGATGAGCAGGGTGTGAGCCATGTACTTAGCCGCCCGGTATTATTTTATTACTAAAGTTCGGGAAATGCAGTGTATACAGTATGAAGATATTATGAAGTATTGTGTTACAAAGGAAAAAACGAAATGATCAGCTAAACTATATTTGTAAAATAATCACATTCAGCGACCTGATTATAAATGTTGGACACTAAAGAGTTTGTTTAAGTAATGAAATTGTAACGAAGCTCTCTTATATATTGTTATTTGTGGTCAACAGTGAATCTGAATCCAAGATACGAACCGAAATGGGGACACCTGGACCATAATTACTAACCAGACAGATACAGTCAAACTCTACATGTTTCTGCACTCTATAATGTCTATTATATGTATTTATAAATAAATAAAGTAACCCGTAGGGGGAATTACTAAGAGTTATTTTTCTAATTTATTTTACTGGTTGAAATAGATCCAAGACTCCAGTGTAGAGAAGGTTTTACAGACCACCCACTGTAGAGACGACCCGGCTAATACATACGGGTTATACCGGGTAATACATACAGGTTGTACCGGGTAATACATACGGGTTATACCGGGTAATACATACGGGTTATACCGGCTAATACATACGGGTTATACCGGCTAATACATACGGGTTATGCCGGGTAATACATACGGGTTATACCGGCTAATACATACGGGTTATACCGGCTAATACATACGGGTTATGCCGGGTAATACATACGGGTTATACCGGCTAATACATACGGGTTATGCCGGGTAATACATACGGGTTATACCTGCTAATACATACGGGTTATACCGGGTAATACATATATTTGGAAATGAATTAGATTATTAAATCCATGTAATAAACTTGCACGTAAAACTAAGAAATATAATTACAGGTTGTTACAACTGAGATCCTGTAATATCCCTGATAGGTCTAGCTAGAAAGAACCAAGAAGGATATCTAAGATAAGTGTTAGTGTTACAATTATAATGTAAGGTAATTAATTTTTGGTAACAATTGTACCACCGACCACGGCCCTTGGAGAAAGAAGCGAAAACCCATCCTCCCGAAGATACGGGTCACACACACCCCTTATAAGGAAAATGACAATAATTGGTAGATGGAATCGGGTAGGACTAAGTACATGTCTTTATGATATACTGTAACTGGGAATAGAAGGGTATAAGGGCATTGCTTGACCAGGGTCGCTTATCTAACGTATCACTTTTTTCTACAAGGGTCTAACCGTTAGGTACCCTTGTAAAGTAAAAGATAAAGAAGTTCTATGGAATTATATACGAACATGAACAGTAAAAAGGGCATTAAATAACTTTTGATGACAAATAATTAAGGTAGTGTGTACGGGGATTGGAATGAAGGGAGGAAGGGGTTATCTACTTAATCCGATATTTCCTAACATAAAAGTATATTTTCAAAACAACATTTCATTCCGCTTTATTAGGAGGCTCATTGCCTCAGTCATATTCGTTATCCAAGAAGACACAATTCTCTTGCAGTTCTCAATAATTGCTTAAACTAACAAACACAATAGGAAAAAATAAAGTACATATCGTGTTTTGGGGCCAAAACTAACCTACACTACGTATTTACGGTCAATTAAAATGGAGAACGAATAACCTCATCTTTTCCGGCAAGTTGCATTACTTCAGTAAAACTAATTGGACCTTACAAATACCAGGGAAATAAATGGTAAGACTAGGGTTGGGATACAGCACTTAAAGAGTTTGGTCAACTGCATCCAAGATGCAATATGCCGGAACATGTTTCAAGAATTTACTGATGTAATTAATTTAAAAACGCGATGCAAAGACTAAGAAAAGTGAAGTGGCGTCTTACCTCCCCTCCCCTTATATCTTAAGTTCTTATTTAGGACTAAGTCGCACCTATATATAAAGTTAACAGGTAGTTTTATGTTTTTTCGAAGAGGTGGAAGATGTTTATCGCTGGATTTCGGTAAACCCAATTTATGTGTAAACGTTGATTACTTTCGGAAGAATATTGAAATGTTCTGAATAAAGCTACAAAAATCAGGGTGCAGTTAAATCGAACGCCCGTATGAAAATTGTTTTGGAAAACAAATTGTTAACAATGCTTCCATTGCCATTTCCATACTTTTCTGTAGTGCACTCTGATGAGTATTAAAAGAAGGGTTGGTAGGAAAAGTAAAAGAAACATTTCCATTAAACTTAAAATAATTTATAAAAACAAAAAAAAAAATAAAAATGTCAACAATCGCGCAACCTGGTTCTTCAGATTTTCCATTGCAACAATTAGTTATTATCTTGACATTCATGTTCTCTACAACAATCAAAACTCTGCTGATTTTTGTAATATTTTTCCAGGCAACAATCAAAACACATATCCTATTTCGTTCTACAATAGATGTTTAAATTTCTTTAGTAACAATAACAAATTGGAAAAAACATTTTCCATCAAAATCCCACACTTTACCTTTTTGGTGATCCAAAAAGTCCTTAAAACTATTACTTAAGTTTGAATACCGTTGATTTTTTTTAAAAAAATAATAATGTCTTAAAACAGCAATGTTTTGGAAAAAACGTCTATCTGAGTATAATCTTGCGTTTTTATGTACTTCACTCTGATAAATCTACCCTGAGCGTTCATCACTTTTAACTACAGTGGAAGTAAACTCTTCAGTTTAGTAGAATCCGCTACAATATTGTTTTGCTAAAACTAGAGGTCCTCTATACTCTGCTAAAAAGTAAAATGTTCAGTTATAAACTTTAATTAAAATAATCTGTCTTAGAACAATGAAGTAATATTGGTTATTTTTTTATAACGCCAAATATACACAACAACATTAATAAAATTTCTTCCGTCTTCCATTTTAATGTGAAAAGCAAGCAGATACCCAGTGAACATCTGGATGTCAGTAGCATTTAGAACTATTAGGTCTATTTTTATTTCAGTATCATTAAAAATAGTCTTGTTTTTATAAATGACAACTACAGTCGCTCGAGTATTGAATTTACCTTTGCAAATGAAGTTAGATACATCGATTGGTTCATCTGCAGGAAACTCTTGTAAATCAGTCGCAAATTTACTGAGACTTTAATTGTTTAAAATATATATATTGATATTCCTTTGGTCGATTTCATAAAATCAGTGAAACGTCTTTGATATGTAGGTAGTCTGTTGAAAGATTAGTTTAAAATTCTTCTTGTAACGCCGAAACTGAATCGATCTTCCTTCTAAGATAAAATAGTAAATGATTATTAGAGGTATATAGAAAGAGACCCTCAATATTTTATGCTAGCGGTAGAGCGGCGTACAGTAGTTTAATAGAATGAGTGTTATGTTTTTCACAAATATAAAATTATAACTCCAAATAATAAACTATACATATGATTTCCTGTATAGTGGAAATATTTAATTTAGTAATGTACTTAGGCTACTTTGCCGCAATCAGCTGATTACGAAATGCAACGTTGTCCGCTTTTGTTTAAATTTATCTTCATTTTATTATTTTAATAATTTTTATTAGAAACAATTTTATAATTATTACTAATTAATTAAAAAATGTATTAAACAATGACAGTTTGCCAAATGTTCCTTTATTTTATAAACATATGTTTTTAATTATGTGTATATTAATATAAAATAATAATAATTCTACATAATATATAATGATATTTTTATAAAGTCTTTGACTACGTGCGTAGTGTAAGAAAGTTGATTTTAGATTTACCAATGCTTGAAACGTACACAAAATAATCACACACCTATGTACACATATAAATGCAAACTTTATTTGTAAGCAACACAATATAAAGCAGCGCTAATACCATGATAGCAAGAAATGAAAGCTAGCCTTGGTGAGTGGGGGGGGGGGGTACAGTAGCAGTTGGAGAGTGATGAAACGTCACCACGCAATGTCGTCCTACGCATTACATGTCACATCAAAACTGCTTAAAAATATGTAAAGAGGTTTAACTTTATAAACCAGACTTCTTGAGTTATTACTTACTACAATGGGTACACACAAATCCAGGAGTATACATCAACGCCTCCTAACTTTAGCGAATTCTTCGATTAAATGTTCAAGTGTATCTAACGTCCAGTTGGAAGACTTTGAAATACGTTAAAAATAGGTTGTAGTGTTCATTATTTAAAAGACGGCATAGTTTGTTTATTCTACTTAGATTATTGTCTAAATTATTTGATATATTATTTTTTTTTTAATTATGGAAATTTTAATACAAACACTAGAAGTGGTGTTGGTTGAAAGATCACTTACAATAATATATAGCTGTTAAGTCTACAGCATTGCAAAATATTTATTATGTTTGTTATCTACCTTATGTTTTTGTATTACTTAAAAAAACACCAAGTTAACCCGAATAAGAATTTTCTCCAACGTATACTGCTCTGTAAAATCGAGGATTACTAAACACGTGTTATCTGAGTGTGCAGGATATTAACTGTAGGCCAAATCAATTTGAAAGGTAGTTGTTTCAAAACTAACTTTTTTTTATATAACTTTATTTATGCCTGAATGCAATAAATTCAAGTTGTCCTTAGATAGAAAAAAACTTTAGTTTTAATTTTTATAAATAAATTTAAGTGTATTCGATACATAATACATTTTAAATTAAAAAAGACACATTACGTCTACGTAACTACATTCAAATTTATTTACATTAAGTTTATTAATTAATATATAAATAATTCAGTACTAAAATTAAATTAAATTAAAATGTAATCAATTAAATATCTGTGTTGACATCATGTTATGTTCTTCTTCCAACCATTTAGCGTATTTATTTGTGATTTGACGTAGACAATTGTGTTATTCATGGCAATTTAATTTATTTGGTAAACATATTTCTGCATCCCTGATGTTGATCAAAAGGATATATATATATATATATATATATATATATATATATATATATATATATATATATATATATATATATAATACCAACATATGTATTGTCTATTAAAATTAGGTTCTTTTAGTTTACTAGCATATTTTATATCTATGAGTAATATAAGTTATATATTACATAATTTACTGTACAATTAATTCTTAGTAATATAATAGTTATTTTTATAGATGAATAGCCTATAATTATTTTATTCTTTAAAAGTATCTGTCCTCCCTGAACAGAAAGAGATACACCTAGGTTTTGATGAAAAAACGTGTTTGCAGACATGTGTTTTTCCCAAAAACAAATTTTCATTTTGGTAGTTAATAAGTCTGACCTACGAGAGACAATGTAGTTTTATACAAAACGTGATTCAAAGCCGAAGAACACGATATAACGTACTTGTGTTTCGAAACACGTTACACTTTATTTTACAGATGTGTGGCTGCAGATATATTTCAATGAAAATAGTAGTTTCAGTTTATTCGATATTTTTCCATTCTTAATCCAACTCATCCTAAATGTTTCAAGTCCTCATTTTAATAAACACTCACAGCCTAGCTTCAGGGAACACTGTATAATCTTACACAGTGTCTCTAATTCCAGATTTCCTTCCATCCCTATTGTTATAATTCCAGGATGTTTTAACAACCCCAGGGTTCCTGATGGATTACGGAAGAAAGTGAGGATTAATTATATACGAGAGACAAAGAGCTGTGATTACATATACTAAATCTGAGACGTTTAAAATGTTTGCAAAACTCTGCCTGTATCGTAACAATTCTAGTATTGGACTTAATAGTTTGATACTCATTAGACATTTTTTATGAAATATTATAATTTAATTTTATATAAATCTCAACAATGCAAATTACGTAATTTTATTTAACTGAAGTGGATTGTAATAAACTCCGATGCGTTAATACAGTGGCAAAATTGGGAGTAGTGAAAAGATAAAACAATAATATAAAATATTTCGGAAATAAAAAGATTAGTATTTATTTACAAAAAAAAATCTAAAGCAAAACTAGACGTCTTACTATTAACATTTTCGGTAGCGGTCGCTGAAGCCCAAAGATCCAAAGAAATGAAATTACAATTTTTTCATTAAATCATGTTAAAAACCGAACTATGGTAACATAGCCTCGACCAAGAGAATAACCAAAATATACAATATACGAACACAACTTAGATTTATTTTACAATGAATTTTTGTTAGGCGCATGAATTTTCTGTTCTGGTATTGAATAATTTGTTATTTATTGTTCAGACTTTTGAGGTTATGTTGGCGTAGTAAAGGTTTAATATGTTTTGATTCAGGAATTGTTTTTTTATTGTATTTTTAGTTTAGCTGCTATAGATTCATTAGGGTTTCCTAAAATAAACAACATTGGGGTCGGTGTAGCCCAATAGATCCTTGAGCATTGGTAGTTAGCCTTAAATTGTGTGTGTGTGTGTGTGTGTGAAAAATTTAGTCATTATTTAAATATTCTACAAGTTTCTAAATTTACGTTAACTCTAAATTTACGTTTCAACTAAGTTTAATCGTTTATTCACTTACTTCTTTGTGTTAACATTGAAGTTAAACTGTTTTTAAAACATTCCAACAGAGAAAGACCAGCTGTTGGAGCAATTCATCACTTTCACTAAAGCTTACTATCCTACAAGTGTTACAGATTTATCAATTTGTTACTACTTACTGTAAGTGTAGCTACACACTTTGACGTTACATACAGCAGCTACAAGCATTTGCATTCAAGTGTTTTCTGAAATTAAAAGTATTTATTTTCTCAAAAAGCAAATTGTCTATTAGATATCAGAACCGATTGTATAATGCATTTTTATTATATAAGTATATTACAAAGTAAATATAAGATAAAATGAATCGTTTTTAAGAAAACCGAGTTTTGTAAATACGTAGAAGAAATAAATCAAATTTATGGATAAAGTAGTTATAGAATAATTGTATTTACATACATTCTTTGACCAGAACAATGTTTCCACACGAAAGATCATATTTATCTGTAATCGCCATTCCTTTAATTATGAAATTTATTTCAGAAAGATTTTATATTTATGTATCTATTTTATTTTTGTTAAACCATAACATTAAATTGAAATGTATTTAAAGCCACATCACTCTTATTTACTTCTTCACTATCCCATTCTTAGTAATGTTTTTCTAAAAAAATCCATTTTATAACCATTACTAATAATTTGAGTGTAGTGAGCCGATTTAACTTACACATATTTTTCCATGTTTTTCCTGCTTGATATGTTATACCTTAACTTCATATCTATGTCAAATAAATGCAACTTTATGTAGCTGTAAACGTCTTATGGCTCGGGTGAAAGGTTTTATTAAACGAGCGTGCTAGTAGCTACTTATAATCATTACCCAACAGCTCATGGTTTCCAGGTTCAAAATTATGTAAAATGTTTTTAAACATTTATATTCCATTTGAACCTGGATATTTTGTGAAAGCTTATGAAATATTATTAAATATATAAATGTTTAACGCAGAAATATTTACTTTTAAAACAAATAAATATAGTCTTTGGAAAATGTACAATCAAATATGTTCAACTAGTAATAAGATTCCCATAGTTTCTAAAAGTATCTCCTAATATGGGATTTTCAACTATTTTTTTGTTTATCTCTTTTATTCCTAATTTTCTTTTTTTATATTTTTAATAGAATTATTATTAGGAACCATTCGAGTACGTATGGAAAAGATTCCATACGACTGCTACGAAAAAACTTTACGTCGTCGTTTAGGATTGTCTACAAGAATCAAGTAACAATTTTGTATTTAAGAAGGATTTACAAAAGCCATGTTCCATTCAGTCGTATTAAATAAAAATGTCGGTTCCAATTTGGATATAGAAATTATTTAATGTTACTAAGACTTTGCAAAAGATTGTGAAGAAGAGCAAGGTAAAACGTGCGGTAGATAAAAGAAACCATCTAACGGTCAGCAATAGGGATTCATATCTGGTGTCTTGTAAACCGAAAAGTGTGACACTAAGAGTAGTAATATCGTCATAGTCTTGTCTATGTGTAAGTATAAATAATTTTTAAGTGCTTTTAACCATAATTAGACTTGATACAGTTATAGAAATAAAGATCAGCTTGTGAACATGAGTGTTATTTATGGAATACCTATCTGGTCTCTAAACAGATGGGTCGGTCAATGCTAGCAGCTGTTTTCGTTTTAACTTAGAGGTTGCTTGGAGGTTATGTTAAAAACAAATTTTAAATGAAATTTCAAAAATGTGGTAAATTGATTAACTTATGATTTCATAAAACATCTGTTTACTCATAAATTATGTTGATGTTTATGTTTCACATTTAATGTAAGATTAAATATATCTCTAAAAACACTAATGTCTAAGAAATGTTATATGTTGAATATATGTCTAGGGTTATATACATTTCTTTAACAATTACATAAATAAAGTCATATAATATACTTTCATGGTAATGATATAGACAATGGTTATTTATAATCCATTTACTACTGATATTTATCAAATATAATAATAAATTTATAAAATTTATAACCAGATACAGTGTTAAATAAAATAAGATACATAAACAATAAGATACATTTAAAACAATACATTAAGGAAATTAAAATGTTTACGGATAACAATTTTAAATATTACTTTTCTGAAAACGTTCAAAACTTTTAACACTTTTCCTTTTTGTTTAGGTTCAACAAAGAATAACTCCAATTGATAAAAGTCTATAAAGCCGAGAGACCTTTAATTATTCAACCCTGTAAAAGAGATTAAGATGGAGGACCTTTTTATGTTATAATTAAAACACTAAAAGAGGCTCTTTAAAGTCCTAAGAATCTGAGAACCATTGTATCACAACGTGGCAGAGATAATCTCTTAGTCCAAGGAAATTGAAAGGAACTGAACAGTGTTTGATTCGGTTTAGATTTATTCTAAATCATTCTAAAGTATTGGATTTATTTTTTAGTCAAAATGCTTTCTTTATGAGGTGAAAATCCCTTATATGCTATTTGTTTAATATCTTCAAAAATGTTTAAGGATTATGATAGATCATTGGTTAAATTTAAACAGAAGAGTTTTCTGCATGGTAGAGGAGTTTCCTGATATCGGGTAGAATCATAGCCCATATGGGTAAGGCTGGCGGATGTAGGCCATCTTCCGGATATAGATAGCGACCAAATACTTCCGATAAAAAGCAATCTTGTGTGGAAAACGTAAGAGTGCAATGGATAAAGTAAACGGAAAGGCCGTGTTTAACTTAAGATAAGTGGAGAATCGTAGAATCCAGCTGCGTCATAGAACTGGTAAAATAAAAAAAGGGTACTAGAGAATACAGAAGACTTTGTTGGTTGTGTTATTTAAACACTATTAAAAGACAATACAATAATAATATATTCCCAGTAGGGGCTCATTTAATTACTGAAACACGTTTACGACTCTCACGTCTCTAATCAAAATACACAAAAGGAGTCAGAAGAAATGAGAGGCAATATTAGAAACGCTTGATGAAATTCTGTCTACAGTTTCGACCAAACCGAGCACCTCACGTAGCCCTTCGCAAGACTAACAACTAATTAATTTTACAAACAAATTAAACCCTACAATGCCATAAAAAAATTCAATATAAAAGTGTTTTGTTTTTCTTATTATCTTAATCACATATTCGATATTAGGAATCTTTACCAACACATTTAAGAAAGCTTGTCCATAGTAGTTACACATGTAGTACTTTCCTAGCTAAAGCTTTAAACCCCAACAATTAAGTTCTGTACGAGGACATTGAGGCTTCTAAACGATTTCAGAGTTATAAGAGAATAAACGGCCAGTATATAACAAATACTCGTGGAAGCAACATACGGTTGACTCAAGGATGTTATTGATACATTTGTTGATAAATGATTAAAAAATAATTTAAAAAATCCAAAGAATTTGGGACTTCTTGAGAAACAATTGTATCCAACGTGAAACATATAGACCCTTTGAACTTCAGAATAAAAACTACTTCAACACAAACTGGTTAGTTTTATCGATAAATTAAAGTGGAGCTGCATGGGGGTAGTTAATTAAAATGTAAACAAGACATTATGTAAACACAATGACGTTTCTTGAATATTTTGTTCAATAAAATAATTATACATATTTATAACGCAAGTATAATAGGCAAATCTAAAGAAAAGAATTATTTTTAAAAATAAAAACCACTGTTATGCTGCTCCAAATGATTTCAGTGACAATAGATTTCGGAGGCTGTTGTGAACTGGACGAGATGGCGCAGATGCAAGGGGGTAATTAGATGAACGTTTCACGCTCTAAAGGCAATTAGTATTAAAGTGTACTGGCAGAACGTTTTTCTGACATTCAACTCTTCTAAATTTCCCCTTGTACTGATACGTGCGTTACTTGTTATTAATAGGAAAAATTTATTACCAAATATAATTAAAATGAGGAATGTAAGAAACGAATCATTGCAATATACAACAAATAAAAATCAGGTCGTTTTATATCATTGTTGTAACATAACCTACGCGTCAGATATTACGTTTACATAAATGTTCGATTACAGATCTCATAGCACGTTGTAGGATCATGCGCTCCTGGAGTATCTTCAATGCATAAACAATCCAGAAAATAATATCAATAATAGTAGTTAAGTGAACAAACTCTTGTTTTATTTTAATTAGATTTTCTAACCTTCTGTGGTGGTATCGACACCTCTTAGCATCAAATCAAAAAAAATAATTACACCTTTGTAGAATAAATACCATTTTCTATTAAATTTGGTGTTTACATGTGTTATTACATCCGACTACTGTTTGACTTTTAATTCTGTATTTTACATTTACTATGAAGTAAAAATGTATCATCTAAAAGTTTTTAAATATCACGCAAAACGAATTTAATGTACAAAGGTTTCAATAAAATATGAGATTTTTACATTTTGGACAAGTTTAATATAAACAATATCTTTCACAAAAAGTGACTTTCTCTTCCATGCTACAACATGGTACTAAATAAATCATTACCCAAGGGAAGACGATAACTTTGTTTAACTTTCTCCGGTACAATTTCTTTCTGTAATACTTGTATTATACAAAAATGATCCGACATTTCAATGACGTGGAAACACTTTTTAATAGAATTTTTTTAAAATATGACAGTCTTTAAATACTCTACATTTCTACCTCAAACGTATATAAATCAGATTATAATTTTACTGCAAAATGTTTTAAATATAAAAAGAGGAAATATAAATAGTTAGACAATTTCGAAGAACGTGAAAGCAGTTACACAATTTCGAAGAATACGGAAGAATATTTTACATAAAGATTAGGTTCAAATTACCATTGACTAAAAAGTACGACTTTCATTTCCCTGTCAACAGTAACAAAGCTAAAGATTCCTAACTCTAAATCCAGAAGTATATATATATATATATATATATATATATATATATATATATATATATATATATATATATATATATATAACTAAGTCAAAATACAAATACAAGAGTTATAATTCAATTGTAAATTCAATTATAATTTTTGCATTTGTATTTTGACTTAGTTCTTTATTATTACACAAGAATACATATTGCGATATTAAATTTATATATAATATATAATATATTATAATACATTTATAACAATAATTATTCTAATAATAATTATAATTATAATATATATATATATATATATATATATATATATATATATATATATATATATATATATATAATATATATATATTTATATATAATATAAATTCGCAATATGTATTCTTGTGTATTAATAAAGAACTAAGTCAAAATACAAATACAAAAATTATAATTGAATTTACAATTGAATTATAACCCTTGTATTTGTATTTGGACTTAGTTATATATATATATACATATATATATATATATATATATATATATATATATATATATATATATCAATATATATATATATATTTATTTATTTATTTATTTATATATATAAATATAAAATTTGTTTTCTTGTATAGTAATTAAAAACAACTTAGGTTATTCATATACAAGAATATTTATTAATATATATCCAAAGCTTTTCGTTGGTAAACAGTACCAACATCATCAGGAATGAATCCTACAATAATGCCAAAAGCATTAATGAATCATCAACAATATTGTAGTAAATTTCTAGACAAATTATTACCGCTTATTACGATTTAAATAAAGAATAAAACCTAATAGATACCGAAATAAATGCATGTTTTTAAATTCCAATTTTAAATTCTACTGAATAAAACAGAATTTTCAAGGAAACTTAATATTTTCAAAATTTTCTAAAAGATCAAAAATAAAATTAATTGATTTTAGTTACGAGTAAGGGTATAACAAAATCTTTTTCTTGCGGAAATAAAATAACTCTACTTTTTTATTTCTAATTTTTTATATTAAATTAATTTTTTTAATGAGGTCCGAACAAATTCAGCAGCTCGGAGACCTTTCCGTGTGTAGCTACAGATTCCTTTAGTTGGCCCCAGTTTTCTCTAACTAACACTCTTAGTGACGTGTAATTAATTAGCTCTGTAATTACATACGGAATCTACTTAAAGTCAAAGGTAGAAGGAAGCTCCGGGCTCAAAGCCAAACAGATCTCATTACAGACGCGATGTCTGCAGCTGACTTCATTTCAGTTTCGATAATTATCTCTTTACGTAACGTGCTTCAGTTGAACTAATCGATTTACGTCCGAGCATTTGCAGAAGGCGGATGAATGTCGAGATAAAGTCAGTAAAATGCGTAGCATGAGCTTCAGATAGGTCCCGTCTGCTTTTACGACCAGTTCGGCCGCCTCAGATATTCTTAATACGAGTTATTAAAACCAAATTTTTTCCTTCCTTAAGCTATTGGTAAAGTTTTATTGTTTATTTTATCTCTGGAATTTAGATTCGAAATTATAGCCTATCTGTTTATGACAAACCCCTCTAATAAATTTCAAAATATATAAAGTTATACTATTATTATATATTGTATTTCGGTTGGCCAAGTCATTGATATTGTTTCAGTGATGTGGAGATATCTCTTATTTTCTTGTAGCTTCTTATTTCTTTCTAGTTTGATTTAATATAAATAAAGATTGTTTATTAATTTTACAAGTGTATTATAACGTAGTTAAACGCAGAATTTCATAAAACAAACAATTAATTTTTAGTAAACGTACAAGTAAATGTATTGTTCTTTTATAAAAAATTGATTGTTAACATATTTTTAGCTAAAATAAACCTCATGTAGAAATTACACGATTATTTTAATGATATCTTACTTTCAAAATAATAATTATTGATTATGTCAATCAATATCGTTAGCATTTGAATCTTTAGTTTTTTAATAAAACTATTGTGAACGTTTTCTCCTATTAGAAAAAATGTAATACGTAATGTAAGAAACTATTCACCAGAAATGAGTTTCATCGAGCCTAAACATAAAAAAAGGATATTATTTAGATCAAGTAATTCATTTTTATCGCAAATGTAAGTCTAGTATTATTGTATATATTAAAAAGCTCCGATGCAAAATGGTGAAAGCTCGACTGGTAAACACAGTTATAATGTCTTTCAGATAAATATAATTAATATAGCATTTTGTATTTATAATATAAACGTATTTTACTGTAAAAATAAAATAATATATCAATACTTCTGGGTTAGTTCGGGGAACATAAAAATTAAATTGTAATCAACCTGAGAAATATTTTTGAATGGAATGGGAAACCGCAAAAAGTATAAAATGCAAAACAGTAGCTAATGAAAAATACATACATACATATATATATATATATATATATATATATATATATATATATATATATATATATATATATATATATAGAGAGAGAGAGAGAGAGAGAGAGAGAGAGAGAGAGAGAGGGAGGGAGAGACAGAGAGAGAGATAGATTAAGTGGACTACCAACTGTTGTATGGAACTAAATGTATTGTATTCTCTATTGATAATTATTTCAATAGTTTTATTTTAACCATTTTTTGTCTGGTAGAGATTAGGATGAATACCAAATGTTTTGGCAGAACATATATATATATATATATATATATATATATATATATATATATATATATATGATGATATGTTACTATCTGTTTATAGGAGCCGAGCTATCTGCGCTCTTCACTCGCTCTTCTACTGTTGTTGGGTTCACCTCGTCAATGCTGGATGAGATTCTAGCGAAACGTCGGAACTGCGAATTTATGGACTGCAGAATGAACGGATGTACTCCAGATAGTAACATTTCATCATATTTTTCCATCCGTGAAGGAATACGTATCAGCATATATATATATATATATATATATATATATATATATATATATATTGCAAATTGTTCAATTGCATACATGTCTGGAGAGCAAATCTCTAAAAATTATCGGAAATATAGAAACAGTAGAAAATTCAAACACCTAAAAATTTAAATCATACCAAATATAAAAACCTTAGGATGTGCTTGTTATAGTACTGACAAAGTAAAGATATAAAACACCTCAAAGTATAGAAAATGCTAAAACCGTATCAAGAGCAAATCTCTGAAAATACCAACAATAAGAAATAAAAAAAACATGGGAATTTCCAAAAACGTTTGGAAAAAAAATATAGAATACGTCCGAAAATTTCAAAACGTAGGAAATATAAAAACACAAGCTCCAAACAAATTCAAACTTACATCAATCGAACAATTAGTAAAAGAATACAAGATCGTAGAAACATGATGAAGCATTAATCTTTTCAAGCAATCTTTAAACGTTTTTCTAAAATCGTTTCAAACTTTATGAGTGTTAAATCGATAATATATTTATAAATTGGAAAGGTTTTGAATATAGACTATACGTTTTGAACACGTTGAAAAAAATAGAATTCCTATGACAAATTAAAAATTGTAAAATGTTCTAAAATGTTAAACATAATTTCAATTTTCTATTATTTTTAGTGATGTAAAACATTTTGGAACACATAAATTTATTATAAACTTAAAAATTAAGAAAATCCTAAATCATTAAATACTTTTTTAACATTGGATATTTTAAAAACATCTATGACGTTTTATTTATATATTTACATTTATATTTGTTACAAACTTATACATATCGTTTAAAACTCAAATTTTTCATGTTGTATGATTATTATAAATAAGCCAACCTTGACGAAATTTCTTCCAAATTAAACTTTCTGGAGATACGACACATATAGCTGATGCGTAATCTCGCAACACTTAACTCAGACAATATCTCATACGTTATTATTTATCACAATAGACGTGTGACATTGAAGACGACGCCCGTTTCCATGACAAAATATAACGGGAAATAGCTTTTCATTGTTGCAGCGATGATGGATGCACAGGAAGTGAGTTTGTCTTGCCAACCCTCTTTTCAATTTCCCAAACTTACTTCCCACGGGTTACGCTGATATTTGGCAATTGATAATTTACGTTCAGTCGACTCGTCTGTATAAGCGGAATATATTTTCAGTAGGAAATCGGCTGTTGACTGTGAGGGAATACTTTTTTTCCTATGATATACAACGGCGAGAAATTGTTTAATATATTTTTACTCCTTCTTTTCATTTTTTACGTCATATTTTACTTGTGTAAGATATAAACAAATAAAACCAACTATTTTCTTCAAATGAAACGAACAATTAAATACGTTTAAATTTAATGAGTGAAATGGAAAATACTAGTTTATAAATATTATAATTTAGAATAAACTCAACACCACAACACCACTGTTATAATAAGGGATTAGTAACTTTATCTGAAGAATACTGTAATATCTGAATTCACTTTTATAGGAGGTACTTTAAGTAATACTCACATAGTTACACTTTCATTAACTATCAGCTGTGAATGGATAAAGATAGATGCAACATTATACAGAACGGTTCGAGGCAGACCGATATCCGGAACGTCAACTTCTCAACTAGGAACACTGGAGTGGGGGTTCATGGAACACCTTGATAGTATTTTATATAGTCATAGATGTAGTAAGTTAAATACATTACAATTCCTCCCCTTTAACTTCGAACCATACACAATTTACACTAAATAAGAATTCACAATTGAATAATTAAATCACACGAACAAAAACAACAATAATGCCAGAAATATGTTACGAACAAATAACTTGAATTATTAATTAACTTAAGAACAAAAGTCTTTAAATAGTTCACATTGTTTAATCAAGTTATTCTAGAATAATGACATGATAATAAACTATTTACAAATCTAGCTTCACAACGGGTTTTCTATCTCTTGTGGGATACTTACGATCAGCTGGTCTGATCGACTTGGGGTGGAGAGGTATTCTGAAACGTGATATTTGGTTTTGGACAGGAATGAGCTCTAGGGCTGCTTTTTGATGGTGTACACATGTGTTGAGGTGATTTCATTGACTTGTCATCTGCCACTTTTTCAAATGCATTTGGATCTAACCATAAATCAGATTTAACATTTATGTTTTGTTGCGCAGAATTATCCCTTCCGGTTCCTAAGCCAATTAGTTGATCTATATGGCGTTTTCATACTTTATCATTTACTTCTACTAAGTAAGATACTGCACTTATTATTTTAATCACTTTTTTTCCCTCCATTTAATTTTTCCTCCGTAGTCCCTTACCATAACCGGCTGTCCCACAAACAATTCTCTGGTTTTGCTACCACCATAATTAGCTTTTTGCTTACTTTGCTTATTACCAACAACTTCTTGTACATTTGGTCTGATCAGATCTAGCCTAGTTCTTAAATTGCGATTAAACATTAACTTTGTTGGTGTTTCATTTGTTGTTGAGTGCAAAGCATTCCTATTAGCTAATAAAAATCTATACAGAGATAAATCTACATTTTCATTACCAATAATGTCACTTTTAATTCTTTTCTTAACCAACTTGACAGCATTCTCTGCCTGTCCATTAGTACTAGGTTTAAAAGGGGCGGTAAAAGTATGTTTGACTCAATTGCATTTTAAGAATTCACTAAACTCAAAAGAAGTAAACGGAGGTCCGTTATCTGAAACTAATTGTTGTGGTAAACCAAATCTAGCAAACATTTGTCCTTATTTAGATATAGTTTGTTTAGCAGATGTCGAACATACTTCTTCCACTTCTATCCATTTACTGTGGGCATCAACTACAATTAAATATAATTTACTATTTATTGTACCCAAAAAATCAACATGAATACGTTGCCACACATTCTTATGATACTCCCACACATGTAATTCACATTTAGATGGATTTTGCCGTTGCAAAAGACAAGATGAACAACTATTAGCTAATTGATCAATATTGGCGTCTATGCCTGGCCACCAAAAATAAGAACGAGCTATGCCCTTCATTTTAACTATACCTTGATGACTACAATGTAGTTCATCCAAAAGTGATCTACGCAAACTCTGAGGTACTACCACTCTATGACCCCATAGAAATATCCCTCTTGCGATAGTTAATTCAGTTTGCCTTGGCAAGTACGGCTTTAGTTCAAAATCTACTAACCCTTCACTAGGCCAACCATAAGCAACATAATTGAAAATTTTCTTTAATACACTGTCCTTCTGAGTTGCTCTACTAATTTCATGAAAGATAATTGGTATTTCATTTTCTTTAATATACTGTAAATATGTACCAACATAATTAATATCTTCTGATTCTACAATAAAATCTTTAACATTCAGAGGTAATCTAGATAGACAGTCAGCATTGGCATTAGCCTGAGAATGACTTATTTTATGTCAAATTCGTAATTAGTTAGAAATAACGCATAGCGTTGAAGTCGACTAGCAGCGTATGCTGGCAAACCTTTTTTTTAAAACTAAATATCGCTAACAATGGTTTATGATCAGTGATCAATGTAAAATGCCTACCATACAAGTATTGATAAAATTTTTTTATACCATAAACTATAGGTAAAGCCTCTTTATCAATAACTGAATAACCTATGTCTGCCTTTGATAAAGTTCTAGATGCATAACCAATTGGTTTATCAGAACCGACTCTTTGTATCTGACTTAACACACAACCCAACCCATATGTTTAACTATCAGTGGCTAAACAAATCTCTAATGTTGGATCATAATGAGCTAATATAGGAGCAGATACTAGTTTACGTTTAATTTGTTTAAAACTTTGCTTACATTGGGGTGTGCACTCATATACTGTATCCCTACGTAACAATCTATCTAAAGGTGCTGCTATTGTTGACATATTTGGAACATACTTCCCATAATAATTTACCATACCCAAAAATGCTTTATGTTGACTAACATTAGTTGGAGTAGGTGCCCTCTCAATAGCTTTAATTTTATCAGGAGAGGTGCTTAAACCTTCTTTGTCTATTATATAACCTAAGTATTCTTTAGACTTTTGAAAAAACGCACATTTCTTTTTACTAACTGTTAAACCATTTTGACATAGCCTATTACAAATTTCATTTAATCTTTCAGCATGACTTTCCATATTTTCACCACTAATTAATATATCATCTAAGAAACACACAACGCCTGGAACACCTGCAAGAACAGATTCCATTATTTGTTGATAAATACCAGGACCAGAATTTACACCATATACAGTAGGAACTCTTGTATACATAAATAACCTTTTGGTTGTACTTATGGTACATAGTTTTTGAGATTGCTCATCTAAGCAAATTTGTAGATACGTGGGACAAATATTGGACAAGATTTTGAAGAATATATCTCCCTTCTGTAATCTATTGAATAAATCTTCAATCCTAGAAACAGGGAGTCTGTTTATTACTAACGAATCATTTGATGAAGATGCTCTAAAATCTGCACAAATTCCCAAATCCCCCGATTTCTTAATTATTGGAACTATAGGTGATCCCCATTCACTGTTACAAACAGGAGTTAGGATACCTTCTCGCACTAATCGATCAATCTCTGTTTCTATCTTATCTTTTAACGCAAAAAGTACATTTCTTGGTTTACAAAATTTAGGAATGGCGTTTTCTTTTAATTCTAATTTTACTGGCTTTTCAGTATAGCAACCAAGTTTGTCTGTAAAGACTCTAGGATATGTGTTATACAACTTATTTACAATTTCCGATTCATTGCTTAATATTTTACAGAAAACCTGCGAGTTGTTATTGTAAGTACTACTCGAGCTGTCAGGAATTCTAATTATAACCTGCAACTCTTTTATCAAATCCCTTCCCATTATTGGGTTTGCTCCACTAGCTATAACATATAACATTAACTCTTTTACTTTTAACTCATATTTTACTTGGACTGACAATTTCCCTATGGGTTTTATCAGCTGATGGTATAAGATCTTAAGATCAATTTAGTATGCTTTAGTTCGATATGACCAAAATAATTCTGGTAGCATTGTCCATTTATCACAGAGACACATGCGCCACTATCTACTTCAAAAGTTAATGCCTTGCTCTCTATTTCCAATTCTACTGTTATTGGTTTTACTCTGTCATTAATGTAACTAGGTTCTTCTACTTTATTCAGAGTAAAAATATTAGTTAAGTCTTATACTTCATTATCATTATTTACGCTATGCCTGCTTCCTGACATATTTACGTAATGTTGCTTAAATCTATATTTACCTTTCTTAATTTTATAAGAGCCATTGTTATCTGACTTACAAACTTTAGCTACATGACCAACATTGTGACACTTATTGCACTTATAGGCTTTAAATTTACACTGATTAACCTTGTGACCTTCTTTGCCACAATAATAACACTTGACTCTGTCTCCTCCTCTCCCCTACATTGAAAAGACGAATGCTGTTGATTTTGACCCTGCTGTTGTCTGCTGCTGTCAGTCGCTTGGTGTTGTGTCGACCTTGACCCTTGTCTGTTGTTGAAACTCAGCTTGGTTATCTTCATGTCTCCTGTCGCTGTTGAACTCGCTAACATGGCTGCTCCCCTGTCAGTCATCTCCATATTTATTGCAATTTTCACTGCAGTCTCGTACGTCAGCTCCGATTCACTTAACAGACGTTTCTTTACAGCATCATCCCTCAGACCACTTACTAGTCTATCCCGCAAATATTCAGATAGTTTCTCACCAAACTCACAGTTCATTGATAGTTCCTTCAATTGTACAATACATTCACCAATTGACTAATTCTCACATTGAACCCTCAAACTAAACTTGTACCGTTCCGTTATAACTGACAGCTTCGGGTTTAAATGCTTTTGTACTAACTGTACAATTTGATCAAACGTTTTACTTGCTGGTTTTTCTGGTAAACATAAGTTGTATAATAAATTGGTTGTTTTAAGGCCCATTACAGTTAACAGTGTTGAAACTTTTTTAATCTCTTTGATATCATTTGCATCAATAAATATTTCTAATCTCTCAATGTACGAATCCCACGTTTCCTCTGCACCGTCAAATTGACCTATGTTGCCGATTAGACCTGCCAATCTCTTACTTTAATATTGCTACTTCTGTCATATATCATTCACCTTACTGTAGACAATAAATTTTTCAATCTACTTTAGTTACTAATATTCCCTAATACACCTTCCTGCATTAACGGCATTCATTTTACACTTGACCACGTGCAATACAATAGAGGTTCGAATACAACGACCGGCACATTTTAATTACAGTTTACTTTAAACATAACCAATTATTCTCGTCGCCAATTGTAATATCTGAATTCACTTTTATAGGATAGGTACTTTAAGTAATATCACATCGTTACACTTTTATTAACTATCAGGTTTCAATGGATAAAGATAGATCCAACATTATACAGAACAGTTCGAGGCAGACCGACATCCGGAACGTCCACTTCTCAACTAGGAACACTGGTCATGGAACACCTTGGTAGTATTTTATTTAGTCATAGATGTAGTCAGTTACATACATTACAAATACACTTTACAGAAATTTTCACAACTATAAATCTTTAATCAGAAAACCTTTTCGGAAACAGTGTTGCCCTTATCAGTTAATCGTAACTTACTCTTATCACTCATGACGTAAAACTGATAATGCCAACATGGTTGCCGAAAACATGTTCTATGATAAAATAATCTATATAGTGAGAAATTGTGTATTTCTTATACATTTATTCACACGAGCTAAGCTACGCTAGCTAAGATAATAATTATAAATAATTAATAAATTATTATCTTACAGAACATAAAACTACAAGATAACACTTTGCATTATTTATTATAATACTTAATAACTTGTATTCTGTTTCTCGTGTTTTATTACATTGCATTTACACGAATATAGCAACAAAAATGTTTGGCTTGTGGATGTTTTGTATTTTAGACCAATCAATGTTTGTGTTTTAATCAGTGCACATTAAACATAATAGCTCTCCTAACATAACATCTCCTACAGACTTTGCTGTAATCTCTAACTTATCCTTATGTTGTTTTTTAAAGTATTCTGAAGTCTTGTAATTGAAACCTAACTGGGTTAAAGTCATAGGGCAACTGTTTTATCCAAATTGCTTTGGTTCCAATGGACAAATATTTTGTCTGCTAAGGCGCTCCATGTTGCAATAATAATACGTTTTGCTTTCAACGAAATTTATGTATTTGTTATGTTTCCCCCTACGTGACTCACGTTGCCAGTTCCTTTCCAATTCTGTATACTAACAATGAAACGTTTTATAGATATATGCAATAATGTTTGCAATGAATACAGACATACATTTTTGAAAGGACTTCCAATACAAACAAACAAACATAGTACTTTGACTTTGTAGAACATGATTTCTATATTTATATCTGTAACAATCGGTTCCCTTTACTTAAAAATATCCAAAAAATACAACGGTTTATTATTTTCAGTTAATTATTAAGACATGTGTCAAAAAACTTTTATATTAGAAGAAAGCTTACAATTCTACATTGGAAGCGAGAGCAAGAACTCTTTACCTTAGAGTTATCCCAGGAGTTTAAACTGACCTTGAAGCCACACAACACCTGCACCAGCTGCTCAACTGTTGATATCACTCAAGCAAAAATATAAAACTCATGAACTCCAGAGTGTAAGTAAGGAAAATATTTATATCAAAACATTGAGACAAATAGTAGTAACAATAATATTAATAAGAGAAATAAATAAATAATAGAAATAAAATACAAATTGAAAATATTGGCACAGTTTTAAGAAAAACTGGTAGGGCTCATTAAATTTCAATTTTTAAGTGATCAAAATTAGAGAAAACTTAAAATGTCAAAGAAATACGGAAGAAATTAGTATAGGTTTGTAGTCAAATCTGTACGTTTTAAAACAATGGTATTTTGGAGCAGATATCTCAAATATTTAATAGAAAGCCCCGTACTACCAACGTATATAGCTAGTGTGTCAAGTTTGCCACAGTTAGCAAGCAATGGCTGGAGCTGGTCCAGGTATTTCAAGGGAATGAAGAGCCGTTTTACCGCAACAGATTTTGGTGCGGATGTAGCTGATAGTAAGTACTCCTGATAGTAGGCTCCCCATAGTTCGTCCACACTGCCATTTTACCAACTGTTTTATCATCCCAACAAAGATACCCAACCAGAATCGTTTTTTTCTCTCTTCAATAGTATACTGGAATATTTTACGCAGACTTTACTTCGGGCAACCCAACCTGGGGGAAAAATCTATGTGTGGGCCCATATAAAATAAACAAAATGTATATTTTAAAAAATTGTGTTATCAGACGATCCATTTATACTGATGAATATTGTGAATTATGTAATGAGAATATTAGACAATAGTGTAACGACAGAAAGTTTATTATAAAAGTTTCGCGATTTGTAATGTCCTTTATTGCCTTAAAGAACATTAAGTTATACCACTGAAATTATAAATGTTTTACCAGCCCTACAATGACAGGGGGATACCCAATCACAATCCCATATTTTTCCCTGGAAAAGTACACGTGACTATTTTAAGCAGACTTTACTTCGGTATACCCAACTTGTGGAAAAAAGACAAGGGCCTATATACAATAAACAAAATTTATATTTTAAAAAGTGTGTTTTCAGACAAACAGAACCATTTAGACTCATGAATATTGTGAAAAATATGTGAATAATACACAATAAAATAACGACATAAAGGTAAATATGAAAGTTTCGCGATTTTAATGCCCACTATTGTCTTAAATAACAATAAATATTATCACAGAAATTATCAATATAACTTTTAACCTTGAATTTTAACATAATTATAACTAAAACATTAATTATTACAATAACAATTCAATAACGTTTCCTATTAGTTTGACCTGAAGAAGCATTCTGAGAGGAAACAAGCTCCGGTAACTGCCCAAAAATTACGAGCAGCGAAAATGGTCACTAATCCGACGGTAAAAAACCTAATGAAAAGTGTGTTTTTTCAAGACAAACCTTGTAAAAACAACGTAACCGTAAAAAGAGAATTCTCGTTGCAACCCTCCATTTACCCTTTGGCTATAAGGGCGGGTTATGTGTGCGAGGAAACGAGGTAAGTATTGAATTAACAGTCGGGGTTGTTTAGCGCGATGGGGTAATGACAAGTTTTATACCAGCCACTGAAATGCGTATCTTCCTCATCACGCTGAACGTCCTGTCATCCGTGCATACTGTGTAATGCGTATAACCATAGATGTAATGTTTAATCTTCCAGAACCATCCGTGACTACGGGTATTTTGTCATGATTTCTTACAAACGTAAAATTAAACAAAATCATGATACAAAATAGATTATTATAACATTACAAATTAGATGAATAATTAGGTGGGTAGTTATTGAGATAAAACTTAATTATTAATATATAACTCCTGAATATTACTAGGATAAATTTATTTCCATATGAGTAAAAAATAGAAATAAAAATTATGCTAAAATGTCAGGAATGTCTTAAATTACGCATAATTTAAATGGTTATATATATTTAAAATTCATTTGGATCAAATTGAATCCCACTTTTATAAATATAACATTGTATAGAGTTGGTCTGTTTGGGGTAAGCGGACCTCCCAAATCAAATCATGTTCTTTTTATCCACAGAACCTGAGAAGTTTGATTATTCTTTCCTTTCTACTTTATCTCGCTTGCAAATGGAGGAGGGTACTTCTCCCCATGATCACGACCCCAAGGACTAGATATACGAGGATGAGCCTCTACACGTGAGACATAACTTTTTTCTAAGGGGCTACCCAACTTGGAACCCTCTGATTATTTGGCGACTTCGTATAGGAATACAAATTGAAATAATTTCAATTATTTTTTTAAAGATTTTCATCGAAATTTATACCGCAATAGTACTTAAATGTTCTATCCAAAACTTTAACTTGTACATTGCATTATAAATCAATCGTGTACGTTCAAACACAGTCGAGTATTGTAAACTAAAACATTTTAAATGTGTCAGAACGTTTTTATTTTAAATAATATTTAGTTACGCTGTTAAATAATTTAAACTTTGCTTGAGGAAGTTTAAGTCTTCTACCCTTGTGCGTGACAGGTTGTAATAATTTTACAAACAATGGTATAACCTATATCATTTTGACGCAAAAATGTCAAGGTAGAAGAAATCTAGGTTACTTCATTGTAGCTTTGCCCAGTTTACATCTCCTGGAACATGTTGTTCCTACACGTATTTCCACTCTTTTCTTGAAGCAATATTCCTTCTTGATTCTATATTGCTTTTCGATATTGGGTTTAGTATCAATTCCCCAACCCTATAAATTGTTTCGTTACCATGGTAACAACATTGTCGTTCGCCTGTAATAATAGGATTATGAGAATATGTGAGTGGGTATTGTACCAATATAACGGTAACAAATTCTGTTCGTGTTGATCAAAAACTGAATAGATTTGAGAAGCGTGTCGGGTATATTTCTAGCATCGGCACAAATGCGATAATAGTTAGCATTTCGCTATAAAGACAAACACGCACGCACATACACACACATCACACAATGCATTAGCCTTAAGTACCACAAGTATAAATAGGTTACGAAGGATTAGGTTTTTATTATTCCAGCGCAAAAGATTAGGATATCCATAAAACACATAATTTTAAATTAGATTAAATTTGATTTTATTCTAACGCGACAAGTAAACAAAATAAGTTGATAAGACTCTCTTTTATTTGAATATATCCAGCGAATAACTTCGAGTGATATGCTCAGCGTTTGCAACAGAGCGCATCAT
>JBAIZL010000006.1:84390897-84408397 GCA_036971475.1 Prosapia bicincta | reverse complement strand
AAAACATCGCTATCAAAGGAAGCGCCCGGATTATGTTTACCCTTCATAAGTCAAACAACCATTAGGGAACTTTTTCATAGATGATTTAAAGACGCGAATATGAAGGGCGTCTTCTTTTATTAGTAATGAATGTAATATTTAGACGTTATAAAAAGCACAGTTTTTACGGATAAGTTATTTCCTTTAAATTAATTAAACGAATAATTAAGTTGGCCGTGAATTATCTTGATAATAGATAGATTAATCATACGATGAAAACCCCGCTGAAACCTTCTAATCTGAAATTTGAAAACTCAGAATCGGTGTACAAAAGTACAACCTTATATTGTGGAATTAATGGGGAGTAAAGCAAAAATGAAATCGGTAAGAAGAGTATTGTAACACCAGTATATTATTTTCGTAGCTAGCAACCCCATTTTCAAGGTCATCATCTTCCTTAAAATTTATTTGAATAACTAGACAAATCCTAAAAAGTTGTATGACAAGTCGTTTGATTTTTGGCTTTTATGTTAATTAAATGTCCGCTTATTTCCTAATCATTGACAAAACTCAAGGAATTGCTAAAATTTACATTTGCAAAGGCCTCTAAATAACGTCATGAGTGAATATTGTTCAGAGTGATCTGCCAGTATAGCTAATATAGCCCGGAAAAGGCACAAAGCAATTGTAATATTTTTTGGGAGTTTCAAGTTACTGTGCCAGCACCCGATGCTCCTATTTACTCCGCCATCGTTTTGGAGAAGGCACTCCAGGTCCTCACGCGACAGCAGCGTGTGGCCGTTAGGTCAGGATATTGTAAGCAATTAGTAGACAAAGCTGACCAGGGGTTGGTCGATGTGTCGGCAAGGTGGAATACCTAAAATCATTTTATTATCACCGGCCGGTACACTCGTTTTGCCGATTGGTAATTCGATTTTAAAATCCGGATTGGCAAGGTATCTCTTAACGGCTGCCGGAGATTCGGAACTGAAGACAGGTGGTAAGCGCGGCAGGGTCGTAATAATGCTATTATCGCATGGTTATGTAAGGCGGTGCCACGGTGGACCGGTGATGCTAGTGTAACGAGTGTTAGTTGAGGATATCTACTCGTTACGCCAAAATAAAGAAAATGGTAATGGTGTCGGATGTGGTTAGATGGCCCACGACGAATATGTTAAATTTTACCGGTCAGCAGCAATGTTAGTAGTCATTTTGTTGCTGCACCCATATTTCTTATGCCTTTGGAAACGTTCCACTAACCTCATTACATTTCAAACTGTTTTTTTTTTTGGTTCGAGTGGTTTTTGCCAAAATACAAGTTTTATTGTATATTTGTGCTGTGTTATTATATTTATTTATTTATTAAACAATGCGCTCAGAGTAAAGCATGTATTTATTATATACTTTCCTATTCTTAAGGAAATGACATTTATATTCAAAGACGGATTTATTAAGTGCTGTGCAGAACAATATATTTGTATAACTATTGTTGTTTTTAATGAAGAATGAAAACTTTTTTACATTGCTGCACCTGTTTTTTTTAATAATGTTTGAAAAAATAAGTCTGTATAAAATATTATTTCAATAATTATTGGTTTTTAAATTTGTTTGTTTAAAATAAGAACAACCCACCCTTAAATTAGATTAATAGGGGATTTATATAGATATTCTGGCGTTACATCTACAAGATAGCGTGTTGAAATAGGTCTACTTTCTACCGGGATATAAATGTGCCTACACTTTACACCCCCTTTTAAAGAAAGGAAGGTCAGATAGAATTAGGTATGATTAGAGACAGGTTGCTCCGCTGATACAGAGAGCAGAAGGAGGCTAGCAAAACATGTGTAGGATGCTTTACTGAAGAAGACTCTCTCCCATCCGTGATCAAAGAGGTGTCTACCGATCCGTTGATATAATCTATTCACCGATTTAGACATGGAGAGTCACCATTTGCATTTTCTGATAATGCCAAGTGCTCTAAGATGAATTATTCAAATATTTCTCGTCGATGGGAACTGTAAGGGGTGGTTTATAAAGAAGTCTACCGGGAGATTTGTGTAGGTGAATAGAAGTTGAATTCATCAAATATAGGTTTGAATACTACTAAAATGAAATAATTTATTATTGATTACCAACCAATTTACCATTATTTTAGCACATATTAGAAGAAAAGAAATTACTGTATAAATTTATGTAGTCCTACACTGATCTATATTAAAGAAGAAAATTTCTAACGATAACCACCATGTTATGAATTAATTTGAATTTCTTTGTGATCATTCTCAGACGTACAATATGTATCGATATTAAGGCACCCCGTACTTTTAGGCTATATTCCTGTGAGGATAATTTTAATAAAACAAAAACGTGCTTCAGGTGTCAAAGTATATTGGTCAGAGGTGTATATTTATTTATGATATATTAAAATGTATGAACGGCAAAAGCTACTAATGTAAAGAGTTTTTGAATCAGCCCATTCTAAAGTTACATGTTTCAGTCATTTTATCAAGAATAATCCAGTTGTACCTCGTAATAACGTTTTGTGTTTGTTTTTTTGAACCTAAATTATTTTACAGAAATAAAAGGAAAAATGGATCTAAAGTGCAGAACTGTAAAAAGGTCAGAACTAGATTTACATGACCGGAACAAAGGATATTTATGGAAACAAGAATGCCAAATTGAAGTATAAATCAAGCTCATACATTTACATCTATATCATGGACTGGATTTAAAATATATTGCTTCGGGCTCGCCCAATTAAATGAGTTATTTTGAAGGGTCTGTAATTTCATGTTGCACCTGAGCACAATTCCGCCAACAATGCTATAAAAGTGATTCAGTTTTGTCTGGTTCTAATTAAAACCTTACACTCGGGTAAGTTTTTAAAATTAAACCGAACGTAAATATACCCTTCAGAGTAACCAGATACCATATAATCTAATAAACACCAGCTTACCATTACAAGATCTACAACAACGACACTGTTATAAAACTAGCGATGTTATTCTTTGAGAAGTATATACTACTTGTTCAACTCCAAGTACAAAATGCGGTAGATACTCACATGCAAATACAACTGTAAGAGTAACTGGACTCACCTGAAACAGACATAAATATTTAGTTCATATATTTAACAGTTAGTTTTCACAAAATAATTTGTTTAGTAAATACTATATAAACTAAATATAGTTTATATACTTTTTTTAAAGTATATATGTGTGTAGGGGTATATTAGGAATTACTTTCTTATTGAATTTTGTCCTCTGTCCACCCGAAACTTTAAAATCACAGATAATGTCATCTTGTACGTCTTTCCACGGACGTATATATAATACAATATATAAAAGCTACGAGTCAAATATGCAACAATTTTCATAGCTCCTTAAATATTCTTGAGAAAGTATTCGGAAATGTAATCAAATACAAAAAAACGAAAACTTTACCAAGAACTTTAGCATTAAAATTACCTATTAATAATAATATGGCTTCATATACCTAGGTGATGTGTATATATATATATATATATATATATATATATATATATATATATATACACAAGGATTAACATCAGGTCATGGCCTCGCAGATGTACGTGTATCTTCATAAACCCCATTTGGCCCGTATATCTCCATGAGCCTTAGATGGGACTTATATCTCCATAAGCCTTAGATGGCACGTATATCACCATAGGGCTTAGATGGTACGTATATCTTCTCTAGGATTGAGTGGAGCTGATACAATGTGGTATTCTCATGAGGCACAGGAGAGGTAAATCGTTTACCAAAGATAATGCGCATATCCTTAAAGCTTAGATCTACAATTTGCGTTGTCTTCTATAGAACTTACCCCTTTGACGATTATAGTAAATTATATTTTAATTAAACCTTGCATAAAATCCCTGCATATAGGTCTAGGTACATTATTTGTAATTGCATGGAATTTCAAAGATACACACACGAAACAAATAAACACACACACACATACACACACACACACACACACACACACACACACACACACATATATATATATATATATATATATATATATATATATATATTTAAAATACGTTTTCTTGTTTAATAATTTAAAACAACATAAGTTATTCAAATATAAGAATATTTATTAATTTATATTCAAAGCTCTTCGTTGGTAAACAGTACCAACATCATCAGGAATGAAAATTACAATAATGTAAGCTATAGGCCTAAAACATATGTTTAATTAGAAATAGAATTGTTGCTAAGTTTATACAAATTGCCAAATTTATTTTGTTGCTGTAACATTATAGACAATGAATATAGTATCAAATTTAGAATGCATTTGTATTTGTTCTTTTATTAATTTGTTATTATTATTGTGTTTATATATTTCGAATGGTTCATATATATTCATTCTTAATCCCTTATTAACTTCTTTTATAAGTCTCATATTTTCTATATTTGGAAATTGGTGCTTATTATTAATACAATGATTTGCGAAATTTGATTTATATTTTTCTGGATTAATATAGGCATTCAAATGTTCTTTATATCTTTCTTTTAATTTTTTCTTGGTTTGACCTATATAAGCTTTATTACAATTTTCGCATTCTAATTTATAAACACCACCTTTTTTATGCACATTAATTGTTTCATTATTGTTATTTATTATGTTTATTATTTTGTTATTAGTTTTATGCAATTTTGATATTTATATTTTTAAATAATTTGGTGATATTTTTTATTTCATGGCCTATTATATAAACATAATATCATGTTGTTTTAAAAATATATAAATACATATATATATATATATATATATATATATATAAATATATATATATATATATATATATATATATATATATATATATATATATATATATATATATATATATTTATATACATGTATAAAGGCTTCGGATGGTACGGGTACCTTCATAAACCTTAGATGGCACGCGTATATACATATATATATATATATATATATATATATATATATATATATATATTTATGGGGAAGCTAGTTTTACGATATGCTACCGCCATTATAAGGTTTGAATATAACAACCTTACAAAATAATATAATAAACATCTGTATATTGCACAACAATTAGGTTCAGGTTATCATAAACGAAAATTAAAGAAGACAGTGCAACTAGGGACTCAAAATAAAAAATGAGTTCTAATTTCTCTCTTAAGGAAACGTAAGCCACTGCCAGAAAGAGAAAAAATATATTTAAACACTTCAACATTTATTAATATGTAAACACTTGCTTCAGTAGAAATTACGGTGTGTCGGTATGAGGACTGCCGATTCTACATAAGTATCGCATTATCAACTCTATTCTTACTATAGGTAAGTGTTTTACATATAATTACATCAGAGCCTATAAGTGTAAGCTAGTAGCTCTGATAAGAAAGGAAATATATTACCGTGGATTGAAGAAATAACACAATTATAAACATTATATATAGCAACGTAAAATGCATAAATATCAACCCTTATCGAGAGTGGCATTTGCTTTAGGTCTCACAAATGGAACATCAGTGCAAAGGGTTACTTCATTTCCTCTGAAATGGCTCCGAAACCACCTTCTATTTGTTTCCTTATTACTTCCCTTGATGGGATTATTTTACTGCTGTTACAGCGCCACTGCAAAATACCCTCGTAAAGTGACGTCACAAGGGGGATGTTTAAAAGGTGTTTTTGTCACGTGTTCAAAATAGGAAATAATGTTAAGTAAGGACGAGTTTGGGAAATAATAGAATTGTAAGATGATGTTCATATTTACGTTCTGGATTATACTGAGAATATTTTACTACGGCGTTTGGGCGGAGTTTTAGTTTATGACATTCTGTTCTAATCTTCAATAATAACATATTTACACTAACCTAGCATATTTTGCAGCAATAATATATTTTAAACTAATCAAAAACAACTGTTTTAAATGAACGTAAGAATTAGTTGGATTTTAAACGTTAGAAAACATTAAACAGTGGTTGTTTATTCAACAACGGAAACTATAATAACACTCAGTCTATCTACTACTATCACTTACTCTATCTTGCTATCTGTTCTAATACCCCACCGACTATCAATAATAAGTTCATTGAGTAATAAGTAGGTTAAAGTAAAATTAAGAGGTAAACGAATATCTGTAAAAGTTAAAGTTTAATGTCTACCTGGATATGTTTTATTTTTAGTATGGCTGTTTTTTCGTATATAATATTATTGCTTACCTACAGTGTAATAAAAACAAAAAACATTTTATACAATGATTACGAAGCATTCATAACTAACGCAGCGTTAAAGTTATCATATTACGTTTTGAATAGTTTTCCTATGTCATTGACCTTACATCCGTCTCACTTGTAAATACTATTTACATTGAAATTGCAATTTCTTACTATTAGGAGATAAAAGCAGCATTGTAACACTTGGAAAACCTTATTCCGTATAATCATGTCGGATAAAACTTGCTAATACATTCCGTATACTGACAAAGTTCATAACAAGGTTATGAGATGCGGAGAAACGATGTTTTGAATTAATTATGAATAGAACAAACTTGATTTGTCTTATATCTTTTCTCGTTAATGGAAAATGTACAATACGGTAAAATATTTCACAACTACTGTGGTCTAATATAGTGTTAGAAAGATCATTCTGCCTTTCTCCAGGAATCAATTTTATGTTTAACGTTTCTTTGAAATTTTCTACATCATTTTCAACAGTTTAACGTTACGATCAAAACTTCAACTTACATTCAATATTTTTTTAGAATTTCTATTGCGTAACAATGCATTTTTCTAAAAATACCAACCGCTCCACACTTTCTGTCACGCATCAGATTTTTCGATTAGGTCTTTTCCAAAATTCACTAATAATCTTAACTGCTATTTTCTTCTTCATTTACATGTCATATAATTTTCTCATTACCAAAATAAATTTCACACCATTTGGTACAACTAAAGAGCCTTTTTGCTTTTTAGGACGTTTTATTTAAATATTTATTTACATAAAAGTAAATTTATTTAAATTAGTAAAAAAAAGTTGAAGTAACTATAGATGTATAACACATTCTATTTATCAACTTATTTAAATTGGAATAACACCTCCATTAAACATAAATCCTTTAAATGTCTGAGTTATTAAAAATGCATCCTGAAGTACAATGAAACTCAAGCGAAATACAGATGTCTAATTCTGTAAATGGCTAGTAAGATGGCTAGTAGATGGCAAATACTGTGTAGAACAAGCTCAACACTATTTTTCGTACACTAAATAGCTTCAAGACAAGAGCCAAATGCAGTAAGAGTGAAAATGGAAAGATTTCTTATGCTTTTTCCTAAGTAAGGAATTTTTAAAAAACTAGACTGTAGTTATAATTGAAATGTGTGTATAAAGTAAGTGAATAGAAAAAAACAGGTTTGCTAAATTTACTATGTACAATATATATATTACCCCCTTATTTTGATAATTATTAATATCTGAATTTTTCTCTACAAATTATTTAATTATATAAAAAAATATATGTAGAAATATTATATCAGCTTATTACAAATGAAATAACCTTAAAAACATTAATATTTGATCCAAACTTTGTCTTTTATGTCCAATTGTGTGGTATTAAACATACATATGTTATCTACTTTTGTTCTGATAACACTATACTTTAACATTAGATGGAATAAGAATGCGATATCGACTAGCTACTACATATAAGGGATGCTATGCAAAAGGCTGATCGCTGTCATACTGTCGCTGTGCTTTTATCAATACTTGCACACATCCTGACCTGAATGCGTTATGGCGTCACTTATACCCTTATAACTAGGGCATCTTAATGTTTTCTTCCTTCTGCCTCACACGTTTTTACACGAAGAGCAGTGTAGCTCATTGATCTGTCATCCTCACTTAGATGGTCGTTAATGTCTCAAGGACCAGTGATATAATAAATAAAAAAGTTTAGTACATATGCAAAAATTTAGAAGATTCAAAACAACAAAGTATGATTTCAATACATTATGGTATATTTTCCTTTCCTTGAGCGCTGTTTCACAAAGTTGTATACATTATTTTCCCGTTCGTTTTAGAAACATTTTTGCAGCGTTTGGAAATCACCCAATACAAAAAATCACTAACTAACCAATTTTCTATATTCGCTTTTCATTTATGACTCAGAAGTAGCGAATCAAAATTGTAATAATGCAGTATTCCTTGAAAACAATAAATTTAATAAAATTTGAGTTCTGAAGTATGAAATAAGGCTCATACAGAAAACATCGATTTTTACAAAAAAGTCAACATAATTGAAAATAACCCAAGCAGTAACTTATAGTGAAAGTAACTTCAAAATAAAATAATATTTTGTTTATTTACTGTCAATGAATACAAATAGAAAACTAATGTATATATGTCTATACACAAGCGCGCGCGCGTGCATATATATGCTTTTCAGAATCAATATTTTCACTTACGCCAAAATGTATATTTCATCTGAAGCTCACGCCTGTGTTTTACAAAAATATTTTTAAAAATCTCTAATACAGTTAAACATTTATATCTAATACGTTTAAATAATTATTTAAACAGATAATCTCTGAATAACACAAAATGGAGAATATGAAAGCCAGGCCTGATCTGTAGTTTGAAACATATAAAGTAGAGTGAATTTCATAGTCTATTTATGACATAATTACATTAATTACTACGGAGATATAAATTTAAAGAGGTGTACATTAAATACTACTTAATTGCGAACTAAGAATTAGCTCGTCTCTGGTTGTTTACGCATCGTTCATTATGTACAGACTACACCACTCAAATTATTAGAGTATGTTAGAGCAAATTATAAATTAGGGAATATATATATATTAATATCCAATGCAAAAAAATATATATAACCAATCACTCCCTTTACTTAAATCACGATTGCAGCTAATAATCAACTCTAAGAGCATAGATTTTTTTAATCGTGTATGAATATTCATGACTTTATAATTTATGTAAATATATAGATTTTGTAGGAAGAAATTTAAATGAAAAAATACTTTACAAAATACTGTTTTGTTACTTTTAACGCTGTGCAACGTTTGCATGACGAGCTGGAAATTAATTTCGTCAGGATTGAACGCACGTTCAAACAGGAATGTCTATAGAGTTCTCCAATAAAGAACAATGCAATCAGTCGGGACAGATAAATGAAAAGCAGTATTCCCTGGCGTCGTGGATGTCAGGATAGGAGAAATAAAGGCTGCGAAACAATTCTAGCTTCCTTGTTAGTCAATGAACGCGCTCTGTGATCAATAAAGCATCTATTAGTTACTTAGTGTAAGAGAGTCTTGTTTGATTATTTTGTAACATTCGAAACAGTGACTAAATTATAGTTTTGCACAAAAATACTGTCGATAGATAAAATAAAGCTAAATTACAAGGATTTCGTGTTTCGAGGAGACAGTAACCAGGTGTCCAGGGCAGGATATACCATGTGGTAAACCTCCTAAAGTGATTAAAAAGTTTTAAAAATCGTTTATACTCTTAAAACTATTTAAAAACTATCTTTAATGCAACAATTTTCAAATTAATTTCAAACTCTTGTAAATAAATAAAACATAAAAGGCTAAAGTAGTTTTCATAAAAACAGTTGACTGAGATCGTACAGTTATTAATAATATGCGTATAAAATATTTTTCTGCATGGCGTCATGAGCGTAAATTTAGCGATGGCTGGACTTGAGAAATAAATCTTCTGAGCGCCTATATTGCATATATCCATGACAGAATGGCCTAACCAGAGAAACCATTTCTTATCGAGCGTTCAAAAAAGGTTCTTAATAGTAAATATTTGAAAAACTGTAGTTGGAGAAAAAACCTCTTAGTTTAACACTGTCTGTTTTTTGTACTTGGCTAAGAATTGCTACAAGTACTATTCTGTACTTGGCTATGGATTGCTACAAGTACTGTTCTGTACTTGCCTATGGATTGCTACAAGTACTATTCTGTACTTGGCTAAGGATTGCTACAAGTACTGTTCTGTACTTGCCTATGGATTGCTACAAGTACTATTCTGTACTTGGCTAAGGATTGCTACAATGTCTTGACTATGGATTGCTACAAGTACTATTCTGTACTTGGCTAAGGATTGCTACAATGTCTTGACTATGGATTGTTACAAGTACTATTCTGTACTTGGCTAAGGATTGCTACAAGTACTATTCTGTACTTGGCTAAGGATTGCTACAATGTCTTGACTATGGATTGCTACAAGTACTATTCTGTACTTGGCTAAGGATTGCTACAATGTCTTGACTATGGATTGCTACAAGTACTATTCTGTACTAGGCTAAGGATTGCTACAAGTACTATTCTGTACTTGGCTAAGGATTGCTACAATGTCTTGACTATGGATTGCTACAAGTACTATTCTGTACTTGGCTAAGGATTGCTACAATGTCTTGACTATGGATTGCTACAAGTACTATTCTGTACTTGGCTAAGGATTGCTACAATGTCTTGACTATGGATTGCTACAAGTACTATTCTGTACTTGGCTAAGGATTGCTACAATGTCTTGACTATGGATTGCTACAAGTACTATTCTGTACTTGGCTAAGGATTGCTACAATGTCTTGACTATGGATTGCTACAAGTACTATTCTGTACTTGGCTAAGGATTGCTACAATGTCTTGACTATGGATTGCTACAAGTACTATTCTGTACTTGGCAAAGGATTGCTACAATGTCTTGACTATGTATTGCTACAAGTACTATTCTGTACTTGGCTAAGGATTGCTACAAGTACTATTCTGTACTTGGCTAAGGATTGCTACAATGTCTTGACTATGGATTGCTACAAGTACTATTCTGTACTTGGCTAAGGATTGCTACAAGTACTTTTCTGTACTTGGCTAAGGGTTGCTACAATGTCTTGACTATGGATTGCTACAAGTACTATTCTGTACTTGGCTAAGGATTGCTACAAAGTCTTGACTATGGATTGCTACAAGTACTATTCTGTACTTGGCTAAGGATTGCTACAAGTACTATTCTGTACTTGGCTATGGATTGCTACAAGTACTGTTCTGTACTTGCCTATGGATTGCTACAAGTACTATTCTGTACTTGGCTAAGGATTGCTACAAGTACTGTTCTGTACTTGCCTATGGATTGCTACAAGTACTATTCTGTACTTGGCTAAGGATTGCTACAATGTCTTGACTATGGATTGCTACAAGTACTATTCTGTACTTGGCTAAGGATTGCTACAAGTACTATTCTGTACTTGGCTAAGGATTGCTACAAGTACTTTTCTGTACTTGGCTAAGGATTGCTACAATGTCTTGACTATGGATTGCTACAAGTACTATTCTGTACTTGGCTAAGGATTGCTACAAAGTCTTGACTATGGATTGCTACAAGTACTATTCTGTACTTGGCTAAGGATTGCTACAAGTACTATTCTTTACTTGGCTATGGATTGCTACAAGTACTATTCTGTACTTGGCTATGGATTACTACAAGTACTATTCTGTACTTGGCTATGAATTGCTACAAGTACTATTCTGTACTTGGCTATGGATTGCTACAAGTACAATTCTGTACTTAGCTATGGACTGCTACAAGTACAATTCTGTACTTGGCTGTGGATTGCTACAAGTACAATTCTGTACTTGGCTATGGATTGCTACAAGTACTATTCTGTACTTGGCTATGGATTGCTACAAGTACTATTCTGTCTTGGCTATGGATTGCTACAAGTACTATTCTGTACTTGGCTAAGGATTGCTACAAGTACTATTCTGTACTTGGCTATGGATTGCTGCAAGTAATATTCTGTACTTGACTATGGATTGCTACAAGTACAATTCTGTACTTGGCTATGGATTGCTACAAGTACAATTCTGTCTTGGCTATGGATTGCTAAAAGTACAATTCTGTACTTGGCTATGGATTGGACAAGTACTATTCTGTACTTGGATATGGATTGCTACAAGTACTATTCTGTACTTGAATATGGATTGCTACAAGTACTATTCTGTACTTGACTAAGGATTGCTACTAGTACTATTCTGTACTTGGCAAAGAATTGCTACAATTACTATTCTGTACTTGGCTAAGGATTGCTACAAGTACTATTCTGTACTTGGCTATAGATTGCTACAAGTACTATTCTGTACTTGGCTACGTATTTAAATTTATTGGCTATAAAGTTTAAAACATTAGAACATTAAATTTACTATTTAAATTTAGAATCTATTTTATTGATTATACATATTTATTCAAATTTTTTTATTTGTATGGCATAATTTATATTCAAAGGCGTAAAATGTAATAAATTGTTTAAAACTTATACCATGGGATATGCATTAACAATATACACTAAATCAAGCCCTCTAGATGAAAGAATTACTGAGTCCATCGCATAAAAATAATAGCTACGATAACATCGAATAAGTCTGATCATCAATTACTTATAGAAAGTTTCATTGAGAGAATACAAAAATCAAATAGAGAGGTTGTGACTAAGAAAAGATTTAATCAGATTCAGCTCCATAGATTTTCTACATGTCAAAGAAACTTAACAGAATCATACATTGGGATGTAAAATAATAACCAAATTTACCTTTAAATATCCATTATAGTATGGAGTATCTGTCATTTAGTTTAATAGATTCTAAGAAATGTTAAACAAAAATTTACGATTTCATTAACACGCAATGGACATTTTAAACAATTTTTGTGCTTTGTTTTAAAAGTATTTTTGTTGCCGAATTTAAAACTGCGAAATAAATTCACCAACCAGGCAGTTACAGAAAGAAAATATCTGGATAGACTTTACAGTGAATTTTTGGGATTATGGTTAAAGAGCTTTGATGGAGGTTAACTCCTAACCCTCAGTAAAACTATTTCTATGCTTAGACTCCAACAAAATATACCATATATATTGTTTATGGAGACTGGATTAAAAAATAACTTATTATTTTAATCTAATATTACCAACAAGATTATGTGTTTTATCATCCAATTGAAAATCTAAATATATAGATTAAGTAGAACTACCAACTGTAGTATGGAAAATATATGTTATATTGTATTGCTAGATAATTCACTAGTAATATTTTAACCATTAATTGTCTGGTAGAAATTTGGACGAATACTGTGCGTTTTGGGTAGGACTAAGAGAGGAAAATTAACTTTCTGGGGTACGGGCCAATGTCCCATGGATATCGTCATAAAGTAGACCTAAACCCTATGATGTACGGAATTAATGTAGGAGATGAACCCCCTGAAATTAGGTTTAAGAGGAATCCTGGCATTGCGCGTGAAGCGTGGCAAAACCGAAGTATAAATGCTCTATATCTACGTCACAAAAGAGTCTATCAGTTGTTCTACTGAAAAAAATACATATTGATCCTGTGATAAGGGAAATAAACTAAAATATATATTTTTGTAGGCGGGGTCGTTTAGCTAACATAGAACTGAGGAATTATGTTTATGAAATGGGTGGAAATACAATTGCAAGATCTAGACTCAAATAAATAGAAGCAGAAAATTGATAAAAACGTCCAGTAAAACTTTAAGATGAAAGGATATATGTAATTAACAAAATAGTTATATATAATAATATATAGATAAATACTGGAAAATAATTGACTAGGTAATAATTAGAAAACACACAACAACGTAGCTTATAACAGTAGCATTTCGACGTCGTTACCAGTTATATGACTACATTTTAAAATATTTGGAAATTCCAAATATTGGTTTTACAGATTCTTATCTTAGATAGTATGATTTAGATGTTCCCTTGCACAAAGTTCCGTATTTTGTGGAGTTAAAGTGTTTGTTTTTAAATTTTTCCCTATTAATTAGCTTTTTTTGCTTTACTCTCCTGCGATAATGTTGCTTTTAATTTTCCTAAACATCTACATGTTTTGCTTATTTAAGTCTGTCGCGTATATAATATGGTTCTACCCCATTTAAGATTGTATTGTATTAACTGATTTTCTGATAGGCAATAAGTACAGAAAAAGGTTTGAATAACCATACATATAGATTAAATAAATAGTCATACATATAAATAGCCAAATAAAAGGAATAGCTAAATCCCTAGAAAACCAACAATTTACTAATAACACAAACAAATACAAGAAGTATAACCAATAAAATAAACCGATAGAACTCAATTATTTATAATTAAATACACTTAATGAAGATATTTATACAGTGAACAGAATTAATATAATAAATTATACATCGACCAAGCAATAAAATATAATAAATGAAAGATATAAAAAAAAGTCAAAGCCTCATTATATCTAACAATCATAACATAATCATCAATATCTAATCAAAAACAATCATACGTTACCCACAGTAAAAACATACATTTAATAAGAAAAGTACAAAAAGGCTAAAATCATTTTAAATGCATTATAGCTTTTGGAAGAATTTGCTGAATATTTCTCAAGTGCATTACCCTATACTTTGCTTCAGTGACTACAGAACATATTGGAAGTGCATTATACTTTTCGAAAGTTCTACAGAATATGTCTGAAGTGCATTATCCTACACCTTGCTGATATACCTATTTAGCATGGCTGAAGGGCATTACCTATAGCTATGGTATCTATAGTATCTGAAGTGCATTATACTGTGTCGAAGTGCATATGAAACATTTCTAAGGTGCACAACACTTTTCTGAAGTAATTAAGGAACACTTCTGAGTGCACTGAATTAAGTTCTTACAGATCATTTCTAAAATGCATACTCTTTCCTGAAGTACTTAATGAACACTTCTAAGTGGACTAAATTAAGTTCTTACAGATCATTTCTAAAATGCATTACACTTTTCCGAAGTACTTAATGAACATTTCTAAGTATACTAAATTAAGTTCTAACACATCATTTCTAAATTGCATTACACTTTTCTGAAGTACTTAATGAACACTTCTAAGTGGACTAAATTAAGTTCTTACACAACATTTCTAAAATGCATTACACTTTTCTGAAGTACTTAATGAACACTTCTAAGTGGACTAAATTAAGTTCTTACAGATCATTTCTAAAATGCATTACACTTTTCTGAAGTACTTAATGAACACTTCTAAGTGGACTAAATTAAGTTCTTACACAACATTTCTAAAATGCATTACACTTTTACGAAGTACTTAATGAACACTTCTAAGTATACTAAATTAAGTTCTAACAAATCATTTCTAAATTGCATTACACTTTTCTGAAGTACTTAATGAACACTTCTAAGTGGACTAAATTAAGTTCTTACACAACATTTCTAAAATGCATTACACTTCTCTGAAGTACTTAAGGAACACTTCTAAGTGGACTAAATTAAGTTCTAACACATCATTTCTAAATTGCATTACACTTGTCTGAAGTACTTAAGGAACACTTCTAAGTGCACTGAATGAAGCTCTTACAGATCATTTCTAAATTGCATTATATTTTGCTACATTAGCTATAGATAAAGTGAGTTTTACTTAATCGAAGTCTATCAGAACTTTTCTGATCTTTATTCCAACTTTTAAAATTTCCTACAGAGTATGTCTGAACTTCATTTGCGTACACTTTGCTTAAGTGCCTATATAACACGACTGAAGTCCATTACACTTTCCTGAAGTGCATTTTATTTGATCAAAATGTATTAACATTTTTATGGTGTTCATTCGATCTTTTGGAATATCCTAAAAAATATGTCTGAAGTTCATTAGTCTACACTTTGCCTAAGTGCTTACGAAATATTTCTGAAGTCCATTACACTTTTTAAAGTATCTTTTGTTACTTCAGTGGGTACAATGTTGTACTCCCCCAATAACGTGTCAGAAAAGGCGTTAATTTATTAGTTGCTGAGTTTAGGATTAGGAATCCAACAATGCCATATAATAGCGCTTCTTGTTGTGAAATTACGTTCCAAATATTTTGTAATATTCTAAGAACTTGGTTATGTTGAAAAGTGAACAATGAAACATCTACTAAAATTCTATTCTGCTCAGCATGCACATGATTTAATTTTATCTGGATAGATTTTAGTAGGAAAGTAGTTTTCAGAAGAAACAAACGAGTTTCAGTGTCTGAGGTAAACAATGGTCGGCGCTAACAATGGGCATCACTCCCTTTGAAGGCTTTGCCTTGCAAACATCATTATCTGAACCCGATTCCAAAATCTAAGGATCCATCCACACTTTAAATAAAGCTAACCGAGAGTGGATAAAGATTCGATTGCATTCCCTGGATAGAACTAATAAGGACGTATGGATACCAGGCAGTTCAAAACGTGCTACAGCTTTAGAGTAGTTTTGGAAAACCGGTCGAACGGTTAACCCTCGTTTTGTTCCAGAAGTGGCCTATAACCAATTCCAGTCCTTCCTTTCGCTCGTAGCAGCAAGTGCCTAGTTTTAAGAAATTTGTTCTAGTTTTTTCTAGTTTGTAAGAGTTTGTATTTGAATTATGAGAGGCTATGTTCCAAATTCGCAATTAGTAGTCCCCTCATTGTATTATACTTTTTCACTATTTGCTCGTCAATTTTAGGTTTCACTATATGTCTTCTTCAAGCTTTTTCACAAACACACTGACAAATTTCCTTTTGAATGTTTTGGGTGCACATACGAAATATACATATACATTTAAATTCTCTAACAAACCACTGGCCAGAAGTGACTGAAATGTTGGATACACTACAATTTTCCAGTTTAAACTCAATGCAAAGGGCCTGCTATGCTATTTTCAATTCCATATAGAAATGGGTGTCTGTTTAATTTGACAGATAAACTAATCACAGGTCCGAATTCACAATGCGCGAGTTTCATGTTTTTACCGAAAATACTTTGTAAGATATTTCATAATCATTTGACAATTCTGCTAAAATACCACAGGAAAGTAAAATTAAAGATAAAAGTCTCTCGTGTACCCTCAAAGCATCGTAAAACAGAGTCGTCATCTCTTTTGTTTTAAAACGGAAATTCCCGCCCGCTGAACAAAAACACGTATTGTCTGCAGATGACACGTGCCACGTCTCAGCTGTTTTACTTGTGACGTAACTAGAGCATCGGTGTGACATAACTTCAGATGGACTCTTCATTATGAAGAATGTAGTATAGTAACTGTTATATGATAAGAAAGAGAAATATAATACATAATATCCAACTATATAAACTATATTTTTCGTATGAACACATAGGACATGAAACAATATGATGTATTTATAACAGAAATATGTTGCTTTTCTTTCAAATAAGACCTTCTTTTGGCCTGGCCTACTTTATATGACGAAGTAAAAACATTCAAATCGCATCACATTTCCGAATATGATCGAATCCAATACTCTGCTCCTATAATTATACTGCTTAACCCTATTTATACCTTAGTGGTTAATTAAAGGCTACGTTTAAATATATCCTTATTTCGATTGTGTATTTAACCAATGGGAATATCTGATTAAATTGAATGATTACGTTTGATTTATTACAATTGAGATTTTAATTACTTGTGTTTAAAACATATTATTTAGGCTATT
>JBAIZL010000006.1:84358397-84388397 GCA_036971475.1 Prosapia bicincta | reverse complement strand
AGAAAACAGTAACTACAGACGTAAGAAGATTGTAATGACAGTCAAGCTTGACAATAATCGCCAAGGATATGATAATCAACCACATCGTGTAAGCCTAAGGTAACGTATTTATTATAATAAATTTTTGAAACTTATTTCTTTAAATAGGTAATTACTACTTTGTTTTAATATTTTTTTTCAAATCAAATAAGATTTTCTCAATAGATTTTACCTACATTTATCATTCTCATTCAAAGACATAAAGGTAACAATGCAAGTCTTAATTGTAATAACTTATTAAATATTTTATTTATTTTCATATAAGTTTTTCATTTTTCTACATATTTTCACTAATTTAATATAATTTATAAATAAATATTGCAAAATGTCATAATAAGTCACCCTATCTAAGGAATTAATTCTCTTGTTTCGAGTTCTCCAGGAGCTACTGGGTTAAGGTAAATGTAGATTAGGAAAGTTACGTTCTACAGAGAAAATCTACATTCATTTAGCAGACAATACATGTCACCGCTTCTGCATTTACGATACCAAGAGTTTTTACACAAGTCAAATAGTTGGAAGTGCTTTCGATCTTAATAGCCCAGGCAACAAATGAAAGTTTCTGTAAAAAATGTCCTAATTCTGAAAAATGATACCGTTGTGTAGGGTGCTGTCCTAAACAACATACAAAAAGTTCTCGGCGATAGGAGGTAAGTGTTCGGAGGCGATCGGATGGGGCGCTTTTTGTGCGTATGTTTTAGTGTTTGTCAAATATCTTGAAAAATATTAGTTTTACCAAAAAATGTGTTTGAAAAAAATATAGTAAATTGAATTAGTTACAATTTGCTACAAGATTGGAACTATAACGTTTTCTCTAGAATCAATGGTTCGCAAGACAAAAGTAGTACACACCTATATAGGGTTTCCCATGTTTGTTATGGTGCGTATTAAATATTAATTACACAATTTTTTTTAAAGTTCCCTTAAATTTAGAAAATATTTATAATTCATATGTATTATGGGATTATAATTTTTGAGTTTTTCAAGTAAACTGATAACACATTAAAAAAATGCACTAAAATACACTGCCCAAAATGCAGAAGATTGAGATAATGGCTCTGTGAAGTTCGGTCAGCCACATTACATAAAAAGTCGGGAAATTTTGACATCCAATGCAGAATCCCCTTTATTGAGAAAAGTGTTAGTGCGACTCGAAGGATTTCACACTCTAATGTCGTACATGATATGCATAGGAAGAAAGCTAAAAGATATCTGATGTACTCTTTTTTGACCACATTCAGTGGACAACATACTAACGGGACATGCTTTTATCCGATGTGTCAGAGACCCCTTGCTTCCACAGACTGTTTTGATATATATTATTCTCCTTCTATCTGATGTATCATCAAAACGACAACGGGGTTCATTAAAATGCTGGAAAACATAGACGGAATTATTGCAGAAAGAGATAATCAGAGTGGCCACTTGTTTTCTGTGCAAACTCTCTGTGCAAAAAACGTTTCAAAAAGAGGTCGAGTGCTTAATAGAATGTGGACCAACTGCAGCTTTAAGGATGTTATATCTTAATATGGTAGAAAAACCATCATATCAGCAGAGCGTTCTGATAATTGGAAAAGGCACTTGTTATGTTTTGAACAGATTATAACTTTTTCTTGCGAGTTGCCACTTCCAAAACGCAAAATGCACTCATCTTGTCCAAGACATATAGTCATTAGAAATTATTCATCCTCCGTTTGAACAATGTACTGAGATAGGATTCGTCATTGTGAACAGAACTGGTTCATCATGGGCGGCGCTGTGGGAAGTCATGGCCATTGAACAAACGGTAATGCGTTCCATGAAGATCTCTGCTGGAGGGACAAGAGGGAGAGGAATTTTCCATAGGTGACCCACCGGTGTGGAGGCAATCCAGGAATCTGAACGAAAAAAACTGTTTGCGTATTTACAAGACCATCCACCTTCTCTGGAGTCGGCTTTACTAATGTCGTTATCGACGGCCATTTTGGAAACTCACTATTAACTGTCATGAAGCCATGAAACGTGGAACAGAGACGATGAATACTTTTATTACTTTTACAAGAACATTGCTGTGATCAAACAATCGCAGAAAATAAAACTATCGACTTTGGTCGCAAAGTGAATGAGAGTACAATAGTTGTTTAGACCTACCCACTTATGATATTTTATAGGATAACTACAGCTAAAAATACTGCATATGGCTCATCTTTTGAAATACGAGTTATAGGCACATCCGTCGGTGCTCTTTACTGAAGCAGGTATTACAAAAACAACCAAATCAATCCTTGAAAATCAGTTCAAATCATAAAGCCTTTTCTGCAGATAGCAATTGAATTTTACCATTAAAAAATACTTTTAATGCTATAGTTGGTGATTTTTCCTTCATTGACTAAAATGGAATCCGAACTTCACATTTTCTTCTATTTGTAAGGAGTACATTCCTTACGCCATTAGCCATTTCGGTAATAACTGTGCCGTGATGTTCGTTTGGCATGGAGGTCCGAATTCCACCGGACTCTTAAGAGAGCAGAACAGAAAATAAGAAGTGCGGCAAAACCATCAATTGATATAAGGTTGAAAGAATGCAAGCGGTAACCATTCACTAAATTTACTGGTGAAGAAAATAACTGCTACAACCTTTAAGGCAAACCTGTCTTGCTGTACGGCGCTGAATTCTGGGCAGATGCTGTTAAAACACGTAGAAATTGTGTCTGGTTAAACTCAGTACAGAGAATGGGGACGTTAAGAATTGCGAATGCCTACCGTACTGTTTCGTTGGCTGCAGTGTTGTTGGTGGCAGGTATTGTGCCAATTGACTTATTGGCTCAAGAGAGGAAACTTGCCTATACCTCCAGTAAGGAAGTAGGTAAAGTGGAGGCAGCTAAGAGAGCTAGGGCCAAAACCATGGCTGAGTGGCAGCAGCGATGGAATACTGAAGCAAGAGGGAGATGGACGTACATCCTGATTAACAACGTGAAGGAGTGGACAGAACGCAAACACGGAGAAGTTAGTATTTCATGACACAATTTCTGACAGGCCACGGCTATTTCCGTGCATATCTTTATAGGATGGGAAAAGTCTTATCAAAGTACTGCCGGGTGTGTAACGACTGTATTGATGACGCAAGACACACATTTTTTGAGTGTGGTAGATTCGCAGACCAGAGGAGCCGGTTGATGGCACGTGCCGCGGGTCTCTCCCCAGAGAATATCGTGCGGATGATGATTGCATCTGAAGACAATTGGAGGACTGTAGAATGGTACATCGAAACCATCCTACGCTGTAAAAAAGAAGAGGGATGGTTAGATCCATGATAGAGGTCACTAGATAAAAGGCACCACCTCGAAGTAATGCCTCGGCGGTCCCGGGGTGGAATCTCTGCATGGAAAAGACGGGTTTTAGTGGGTATACTCTCAAGTAGAGTCTAGTGCAATGTCGAGAGGAGTCCCACACTATGTGCATAAAGCATTTCCCTTCGTTAAAAAAAAAAAAACACCTTTAAGGGAAAAGTGGCTACTGGCTATGCTCACTCTAGTATTGTGAAGTGTGGGCTGGAAAAAAGCAAATAATCATTCTACAGTTGTGAAGATATGGGAGGATATAGTTGCTCGGGATCTTAGTAGCTTTAGCTGCGCCAAGTAAATATATTTACTTCATGAGGCATTGGAATGGTAAAGTAGGAGATAAATTCGGTTCACCCTAAAACCTACAAAAGCTTTCATTTTCTGGAGATATCCTCTTCTTTAATGCACTTAAAGGATGCGACACCACTTCCACCAAATATCAGAAAGGTAAAATGGGAATGGTAAAAATATTCAAAAGGAATCAGATCTTGAAAGTGATGCAGAAAACAACATTTGATTGAGAAATATATATACATTTATATATATATATATATATATATATATATATATATATATATATATATATATATATATATATATATATATATATATATATATATATATATATATTACCAACCAATACCAATGCCATGTATTACATATTTTATTTTATTCTACTATATAACAAGATAATGAATATTATTTTGTTATAGGCCTTCTTTTATCTTGTGAATCATTGAGCCTACAGAAATAGTTGTAGAACTAATCTTGTAGCACATTTTGCGTACTTTAATTAAGTATATAACACATGTTTTTCATACAACTAATATTTTTTTAAGATATTTGACAGAAACTGAAAAAATACACAGAAAAACCGTCCTCCTCCGCAACACTCCCCTTCGACCACCTGGGACTTTTGATATGCTGTTTAGAACAGCTTCCCACACAGCAGTACCAACTTTCAGAACCAGGCGATTTTTTCTACCAAACGTCCTATTTTGGTTTTCGCTGCCTGGACTATAAGCAATCAAGATTTAATAAGTCAAAAACACTTTTGGCCAACCGAGACTGTGTATAGTTCAAAAATAGTACTACAATGAGGCATAATATTCCAAAAAGGGTGTACATTATCCAGACCCATTTTAATTATATCGACAACATATAATTCTCAGTACATAACGACTTTGTAATACAATTTATAGATATATTTGAAACCTATGTTGGAAATGAATTAACTTAGTTACTTTTGGCAGGAGGTGCAGTCGTACGGCTCCATAAACCAGCATCTATTTCCAACTCAATCTTCTAAATTTGTACTACATCTTACAAACCATATTTTTAATAATGAATTCATTAATATTCTAAATTTACTCAATTTGTTGTTAGGTAGGCGTATTCTTTTTTATTTACATACTGTATGTAGGTAATATTATAGTTATATATGTTAAACATGTATAGACGTCCCTTCTGGTCACACGATGTTAATTTCTTGAATATATGTTTGCTCGTTAGTAAACTCATGATTTAAGCTGATATCTAAGTGGCGTTGTTTTACCCGAGATGCACTCTCCTGTCAACAACAGATAATGTATTTTATAGTGTTAATATGTAAATTAATTAAAGTCTTTGGCTCACTTGAAATTAAGTGCATCGTTCTTGGCTTTGAGAGGGTTATTGTTTAAAATTCTATTTAAAAAAGGGAATTAAATTTTATTTAATTGGAACTGAATTATTATAATTTAAATAATATTTTGTAGTTAGAAATGTAGTTATTGTGTAACATTAGATACATAATATATAATGCCAAAACTATAACAGTATGAAACAATGAGTCTTATTTCAATTATACATTGAAGCTTAAAGATAATATGAGGCGAGATCGATATATACTTTTATTTCTTATTTTATTTTTTTTAAGATTTCAATTATAATTAACTGTTTTGTTCCTTAATTTTGTAACATTATTTTACGTAATGTTACATATTAAAGCAGCTTCAGAAAACAAAACAAGATATAAATTTTAACATATAAAATACAAAATTGTAAATTATAAAGTAAATTGTACTGGCGAGAAATGACATCTATAAGCCTGCTTTAGAAAGTTGTGCTGTAATACTGCACAGAAGTTGAAACACTCGCGTAGTTGCTGAAAGATCTCTCTCTCCTTGACGAAATGTAGACCGATACAGACGTCTCAAGATATGACGAGCAAAAAAGGAGATGTTTTTTTTTTAAGATTCCAATTATGTAAAAGTATTATTATCATTTTATTTTCTTCAGAGAAATGTTTTTACACTAAGACTCAACACCGGGCAAGGTTCCAAATCTCAACCAACGTCAATCCAAAATACTGAATGGCGAGATCTGAATCCAGAGCCATGTTCCACATTATGTATTACAGTTCAGATAAGTTAAAATTTTAGACATAAAGTGATGGAAAATCTAAATTTAACTTTCAAACTTTAACTGGTCATGGCATAATAATACAAGTTTTTGAAATGTGGGAAGTGTAAATTAATTAGTATGATGTAATAGAATTTTTTTTTTGAATAGCTAAAATTTAAATGTATTTTTAATTATGTAAAAGAAATCTCTTGTGGATATCATGTGCCATGCCATAGTTTTTTTTGAAATAATGTAAAGTTCTTATAAAATTATATATGTAAAACATTTTAATGACAAACATAAAGTAGTGTAAACGTTTCAGATGTAATTTTTTTTTTTTGTATTTTATATATTTTTGTGCAGTAAAACTTGATTTATTTAATTTAACATTTGTTGGTTAAATTATTTATTGAATGCACCATTCTAAAATTAAATTAAATTCTTGACATTGCAGGTCAAATAACCAATTGTGTAACGAATTACTGCAATATTTAACATCTAAATTCATTAAGAATTATATCATAAAATTTATTATTCACGTTACAATTTAAATTACATTTTTTTTCTTTTTTTATATATGAAAGCTCAACAAACTTAACACAAACCACATAGTTTCCTGGGTTGTTGAAAATGTATAACAAAAAATAGTTACAAATGATAGAAAACTGTTAGTCATGGTACCGCTGGAATACTTTATTTTTAAAAACATATTTTTTATCGTTTGAATTAGTTGCGAAAAGCATTCATACCTACCCGTGCAATAAAGTCGTTACTCACAACACTAGAAATTTTATCCTGTACAATACGGAAGGGTAAATAAACAAAAAAAACTCTGGATAGTATTAGTGTATCTTAAAAAAGTCTAGATACTAGTAGTGTGCATCATGCTATATAAGCTAAGTTAACCTTATTACATTATTATAGTTAATTTTTTTAACTGTAACCAGTACTTTCTGAGTATGGTACTGAGAATATTAATATCATTACCCTATCATTGTCTCCTTTATGACACAGACCTTCTCAATGTATTTGTAAAGTATTTGGAACGAAAAAGCTGACTACCTCGCCAAGAGTGAGTGCCACCTACCACAGCCACAAATCAAAATATCACTGGGCTCTGCTTACACCAGGATTCATGCAGCAGCTAAGACGTACTTGAAAACATCACAAGAAAACCTGGCTGTTGGAAAGAGATGGCAAGAACTTTGCACCAACCCCATTCCAAAAAACCTGCCTCGACCTATCAGTGTTTCGCTGTTCCGTCTAACCACGGGACACGACTACCTTCAGGCGCACCTTCATCGCATTGGGCTGGCGGACACGGATCGGTTCACCTTGTGCCAAACAGGAAAGATGGATGGAGAACACCTTCCTGCCTGCCCACAGCTCGAAGCATACAATAGCAACCCAAAAACCAGACTCTCTAAACTCTACTGGCCTGCACGATGCCAAATGGTCGAGTTACCAAGGGCAGGCGTTGGATAAAGAAAGAATGAAAAAGAATGTATTTGTAAAGTGGTCAACACTAATTCATCTGATGGTGTAAATAATGAAAACAGCAATGTGTATGAGAAAATGTAATAAATCACCTTTGTACACTTTTTGTAATTGACAAATACATAGAAATATTTTCGATTATTTATTCGATTTTTATTGAGGATATTGTATATTCTTTCTGTGTTTAAATTTTTTTAAACACTAGGTTCGGAAAATTCTGAATTCATAAGGAGTAATTAAATACTCTGTAGCCAAAAAATAATTATCTATATTTTATTTTCTGTTTCATTTCCATATACGAACTATACGTTTCAATTAATGTACCACCATCTTCAGTAATACAATCACAAAACTCTTCAATAACTGATACATAACGTCCTTATACATAACTGTCCACTGGAAAAGTCATCCGTTATTACACGTGTATGAGAACTAAATGCTTCTCAAGCTAATAATAACTTTCTTCTGAAGATGGCAGCATTATAACAGTGTGCAAACAATTTGTCGTTAGGATACTAAATTTCAGCTATAGTTGAAATGTATATTGAAAACTGAATTCACGTTTCTGCAGCTGAATAACATTTGTCTAGAAACATTCTTTCTCATAAAGTTTCAAACAGTTTTACCCCGTTTCTTGCAAGGAAAATACAAAGCACCTAATACATGTAAATTTCATTGCTTCAACTGTATTCATTAGGGGCACTTGACCTGTTTTCTAGCCAGAGTTTGAACCTACATCTCACGAATATCAACCTCCTTTCAGTCGGTAAGCATTCCGAAACTAATCATCCAGCCCAATACCTCCTGGTTTAACTTTACCTGGAGGCTTTCTATTAAACTCACCTCAGTTGATCTCGTGAAACCCCCACGCAAGCGCGAAGATCGAAGCTTCTCCTAATACTAATATTCTACAAACTAGTTGACAGTCTATTATTGGAATAAGGTTATATTTATTTTAAAAATACTTTACTATAAATATTAGGATTCACCAACATGAGTTGAGGATTTTATAAACAATGAATAATATTTTGAGCGTATCAAAATATCGTTGCGGGAATAAAAGGTTTTACCAACACCAGTTGTTAAATGTAGGTTTTGGGAAAGAAACAATGAGTATTTTTTCATTATTTTTTTTTTTTTTTGCTAGCAAAAATGCGTTCCTTAAGGTTAGGTTAGGATACGTTAGACAACATTTTACCGTGTTCATCAATAATCTTGACTCAAGCAAAACCTAAGATCTATTGAGTGTAAGATAGTAATGTTCGAAATGAACCATGATGTGTTCAGTTACCGTTTAGAGTTGCTTATTCTTAAGACTGAACTTTAGACCGTTTGTACAGTAACATATCCACATCTTTTTTAACAATACAGTAATAATTTTGGAATCAAATTGCTATTATGATTTCTTGATTTCCAGCTGATAAAATAATTTCAATGTTTCCATTTTACAGAACGATTGAACCAATACTACAGTCACGTTTCTCTCACTAATTTAGGAGTTTAGGTGGAAGCGTATTGTCTAATCGCGCTCTCTGTAACCGTTTTAAGGAAGTAAGCTCGATTGTTCCTTTTATACGTTCGAGGACAATGTTTAAAACATTTGTTCAAGTGACTTGTCTCCTCCTAATATAGCAAAAGAGTGTCACACACACACACGCACGTATGCATGCACGCAAGCACTCACTCATGCAGACACAAACTTACACACACAGAGACGGCCAAAACCGTCTCAAAGTTGAAGATATTGCTCTTAGGCAAAATCTTATAGAAATATGGGTTTTAAAATTTTAAAAATGAAACGCTGCTATACACTGAGCGGGCAAGCAAAGTCCGCTATCTGATTAAGTAAACAAGACCGGTCTTAAAGGTCGATTTTGTTCACAAAACCGAGCAACTGGGAAAGAGTTATTTTATCTTCTAAGATGTACAATTAAAATTAAACACATTTTTGTTATTTATGAAAAACAAAACTTAAAAATGAAGTTAAAAAATAAAAGTAAAGAACCGTATAAAACCGAATAAATGTAATAGAAGTAAAAGTAAAGAATTTGAAAAATCAATAAAAGTAAAACATTGTAAAATAAAATCTATTAACAAATTTCAGTAATAAAATGAATTGTAATTAATAAATGGTTTAATAAATGCTCCATAAAATATGAAAGTTCCAAGTGCGGGAGAAACCCGTTTCGAGTGCCTTTAAAGCGCCACTTACTATCGGAATGAACTAAAATTGCAATTCAAGTTTTTCATAATATCTTAAAGTATATAATAGACCATGGTGTTAAAATATATGACAATACTACACCATAAGTGAGAATTTCAAGCATCCGCTAAAAAACGAGCACAAATCTTCGAAAGAAAATTCATTATGACACAATTTTGCAAGTCAAGACAAGGTTTTGATAAACCAATAAACTGCGTAGGGGAAGAGTGGGGGACTGCCCGCTAGCAAAGAGGGTCGCAAATCATCTTTCGTACGAGACGGATGTGTTTCCGGAGACCAAGACAATTCCAGGATACTGCTATGTGGCTGAGAGGAAAATCCAGCACAAGATGGAAGTGGACATGGTCTGCTTCCGAGCTCGAAGTCGAATTTGAACTTTTTAAATATGTAACAATTATCAAAAGTATTAAAATCGGCCCTAAACCGAGCAGTTGCAATTGCTACAAGATCCAAGACTCCAGGAAGATCCGGAGGAAGAAGAGAAGCGATCCCAGTGAAGGTTTTGGGGGCAAGTCTGAATTCTATTAGCAAATAACCATCTATTAAATTTCTTTAAATCATAGTTTCAACTTTTCTTGAATAAAAATATAATCAATTATTGAAAATAAATAATTAAAACATATATCAGCAAATGGGGTTTTTTTAAAGCATAACAAGTGGTGGTCAAGAAATATAAATTGTTCAAAAATAAAATGCAAGTTCAAAATCAAAATATTAAAGTTACATCCAGTTATAACAAGTTAACGTTTAACAAAGACATAGCACTATATATTCAAAATGAATCGTAACATATTTTATTTAAAGTCAATATCAGTAAATAATAAGATATTCAAAACGAAAATAAATTATAAATGATTTAGTAAATATGTTAATATAACTTATTTATGTTCATATATCATATATTAAACATTTAGCATCAAATAACTGCACATATTTAAATCCAGTAAAATTGGTTCTAAAAGCCGTCTTATTCATGTTTGGGAGCACAAATATAAATTAAACACAAAGGCACTAGGAAGTAATCTTGCAGGTTACTTCTACGAATGATTATATGGACATAAAATAAAATAAGTAGGTATGGATTATTCTTCTATTTTGTGTTAAATAAGTATGTAAATTTATATATCTGTAATTTCAACACTAGAAAACCAAAATGTTCTCAAAATGACTACAAAGGTTAGAGACAGGTAAATAATAGTGTTATCCGATTAATTGTTGAACTTTACGAAACGATTAAAAGACCATTTCTGAACATCTTAAAACATTAAATTGTATTTCATGATTAAAGGACTGTTTATTTATATTAAAATAAAGAACAAAAAATCGATGCAATTTAAATAAGAGTTGTAATATGTTTAAGTAGAGCAATTCATCATTAAATTTCATTATCATTATAATTTTAATTAAATAAAAACAAGTTAAAACAAAACATGATTAACATTATTATAACTATCCTGTGGTAAATCAATTAATAAAATTTCTGAAATTTGTTCAACCAGCAACAAGAGTAAAATTAAATAATTCAATTAAACTAACAAAAAGATTTTTTAAAAAATAGTCTTGAAATAGAAAGGTAATAGATGAATTCACAGTCAAACAAAATTTTATAATGTACAAATAATCATATAATTGAGTGTGAACATGTTGGTTCGTTTTTTAATCAAAGTCCAGGGAATTATCTACAAGCAGATCATGCTCGATACAACACAGGAACTAGGACAAGGTAAATCTGGTGGGATCATATTTTGACCGCGGTTGAAATGGCGCGTTTTGGCCCCACAGTGTCCATCATCACCAGGTACAGATTACACGATAAACGCGTAGATGCGGTTACGATGTTGATAGGATATGGAACGCGAAAATCAGGGATTCTCTCCCTGAGAGGGAGCATAAGGTTTGGCCGCGGCAAAACACACACACACACACACACACACACACACACACACACACACACACACACACACACACACACACACACACACATACATACACACACACACACACACACACACACAGACACACACACACACATATATATATATATATATATATTATAATTTATTTGTATCAATGATCGGTTTTTGTTCTATTACAATTCTGTTTATGAACAGTTTATTTTCTTTTTCAGTTTAAACGTTAATCAATGATTTGTTTTCCATTTAAACCGAAAATTCAAAACAAGGATTCTTCATTGATAATTTTTTTCTATTTTATATGATTATATATATATATATATATATATATATATATATATATATATATATATATATATATATATTAAAATAATAATAAATATACGTTCACTATAAATATTATTTCTCATTATTTCTTTGAAAATTTGAAATGTTATTACTTCCTTCACGCTTCGGCCTAACTGGATTTACAAACACCAAGGGCTAGTTTACCCTCCAACACTTCAATAAAACGAAATACAAAGTTAAAGTTGAAATATAAACTCAGACAGAATTGAATATTTGAAATGCATTCGTGGCTTGTGTCAGATCAAAGCTTGAGTTTTATTAAAAAAACAAAATCGAATCAATTTTGTTTGAATCACTTTTGTCGTTACTCAACGGAGTTATATCAAAAGGTTTTTGGGACGATAGTTTTTATTAACAATATTTTATAAATAATAATATTTCTTAAAATCCTAATTTTTAATTATATATATATATATATATATATATTCCTCAGATGTTTACAACATTTTGAAACGCTCTTTTAGACGTGTACTAGAAATACATGGTTTAAAAACAAACTTAACTCATTATGAACAAAAACACACAATCCGGAAACCTACTAGAAACAAAATAGGATATGGTTATTAACATTTGAGTGTTATTACATTTTGAAATTAAAAGAGACCAACTGAAACAAATAATTTTTCAAAAAACGTAGTTAATAAATGATCTTTAAATATTATCTCTTTTTAAAATTCAATAAAACTTTTTTGTTTTTCTAGGATAAAAATTATAATGGCTCTGCATTGCTATTTCTAATCAAATGCTTTTATTTAGGCCTAAAGAAAATACAAATTATCGACAAATACAATCACCAATTTATAACAAAACTGGGTGATGTACAGACATGTCGAAACACTAAGCAATAAACTACTGAAGCAAACAAAATAAATTTATATAAAAATAAAGCCAGGACAAACTTTAATTGCTAATTATTAATCGTCAGTAACTACAGCACCACTTTAAAAGTATAATTACCTAATACGATTGGAGCTTTTACAGAAGCTAATCTTATGAAAAAAATCTGTTGATGATAGAAATAATTTTTAAATCAATTAACACATTTAATTTAAGTTAAAGCTAGTTTTATTACTGATTTAATGTAATTAAAGTCAATGGGTTTGTATTGTTCAATAAAATTATTTCTATTCCCTTAAAATTTTAAAAAGCAATATTAAATATTTAGAAAATTTCCTTCGTTACTTCAGTTTGAGCTACTTATTTGTACCTAAACACTTACACGTGTTATAATATCCACCTAAACACTTACACGTGTTATAATATGCACCTAAACACTTACACGTGTTATAATATCCACCTAAACACTTACACGTGTTATAATATCCACCTAAACACTTACACGTGTTATAATTTGCACCTAAACACTTACACGTGTTATAATATGCACCTAAACACTTACACGTGTTATAATTTGCACATAAACACTTACACGTGTTATAATATCCACCTAAACACTTACACGTGTTATAATATGCACCTAAACACTTACACGTGTTATAATTTGCACCTAAACACCTACACGTGTTATAATATCCACCTAAACACTTACACGTGTTATAATATGCATCTAAACACTTACACGTGTTATAATTTGCACCTAAACACTTACACGTGTTATAATTTGCACCTAAACACTTACACGTGTTATAATATCCACCTAAACACTTACACGTGTTATAATTTGCACCTAAACACTTACACTTGTTATAATATCCACCTAAACACTTACACGTGTTATAATATGCACCTAAACACTTACACGTGTTATAATTTGCACCTAAACACTTACACGTGTTATAAAATATAGGCAAAAGCACTTCCCTAAAGTAATACCTTCTTTCTGTTTGAATGAAGGCGACCGTTTCGGAGTTTGTCTTAGTTGTAAGTTGTAGTTGTAGAATAAGTGTATATAATAAACCGTTTATATTTTAGTACATATCAATCGGTATACTAATTATATATCAATTAAAAAGTTTTGAACAGGTTTTTTAAATAAGGAAAGAGCAAACGAAAAACAATAATATTTGTTGTAAGGGTTAAGGATGTATTCAGGTTGACTCAGAAACTTCTACCGAAATTTAACTATTTTAAAAAATATTCGTAAAATATAAACAGATTAAGTGTCTATGAGCTGAGATTTTTACATGTTCTATTAGAGGTCTCCAACTAACGTGATGACCAAATCTCAAAACTAATTCCGAAGACGACACAAATGTGAATTTCCTAAACTGGGACGTCACTTTACTATTTAGGTTATCGTTGGAAAAGTACTAAACTCTCACAACGCGCCATACGATATGGACGTGGTTGTTAGCGGTGGCGTCCTCTGAGGATTGTTCCACTTCTGGTTTATTCTACTTCCTGTAACCTAGAATCCCATTTGTCCATGTTTATTTTTCCACGTAATAAAATTATGTCCCCTTTAATAGCTACACAAACGTGTACTTAAACCTCAGTCACTTCTCCGACTGTAATAGGTAATCTTGAAATAATTTCCTATTACGGTGAAATAGTTTATTTACTTTTAATAATGTATGTTTAAATCATATTTTATATTATGCCAATCTGTGTGTATGTGTGTTTTTGTACAGGGGGAGCACTGGGTTTAAAGGGCAACTCATACATTCGCCATTTTGTTTTGTGAAACAATTTTAGAAAAAATAGAAGATGAAAAACAAACAAAATAGACGGAAATGCCCTAGCTAAATATTTAAGTGTTAGACTCTGATCCCTTCATACAAAGATCACAAATACATAAAAAAATATTTTGGATGATCCACAGACCCGCACGAGGATTCACGGTCCCACACTCTGAGCTATAGACCGGGAAACTAGACGGAGAACTTTCTTTCACGATCCGTGGTACCAGACTGTAAGAGCACAGAGACCTTACTGTCAGTCATGCACTGGGGATTGGTCTTAGCGTAGGACGAGACGATACTCCACCAGACTTTACGATGTCGCCTCCTTTTCCAGAACTACTCAGGACCCGTACAACTTCTCGAATGACCAAGAGGTTTTTCTTACCATCAGTGGTTGAGGTTAGTGATAAGTATTCTTCTTGGAGGTAAAAACTAAAATTTCAAAACTCCTGCCTAAATCCTCACAAAAATTAGAAGAACAGTTTCCTACAAAAATTATTTGGTTTTTAATACTTGTTGACATATTTATACCTTAAAATGTTGAAACACCTAATAAAAGTAAAATATTTTGAAATATATTTAAAAAACCTGATACGATATCAAAATACGTTACGGACAAGATGAAAAATGTTTACAAACATAAAAAGAAATTGAGATTTTATTAATTTTTTAATTCAATTCAAACTAAGATATGAATCTTTGAAGATGGCATTTTGTGCGTCAAATATCAGTGATGAGCATTTAACGTTAAATCAATGTCATAGAATCTAGTGTGAAACACTTATCAATTCTCTCCGACTTATAAATTGTACAATATTCCGACATTTTAAGAAGCTGATGTCATATTAACAGAATAGCATTTAATGATAGTGAAGCGAAGCGTGTAAAGTTTGATTTAAAATGCTGTGTTATTGTTTTGAAATGAAAATACTGTAATATAACTGGGTAAATAAATAAATTCTGGTAAATAAGGTTTTGTAACTCTTGAGCAATATATATATATATATATATATATATATATATATATATATATATATATATATATATATATATATATATATTGGCAAAAGGTTTACACGAGAAAAAGTTAATATTTTTTTATACAAAAAATTGCAATTGTGTATAAAATTTGTAATATAGGTCTAGTAAAAATTATTTTTGGCATTAGTGAATTCAAAAACGCAGCATCGTTTCAATGTTGGGAAGAGATTTTCAAGAAAACACTCAAAAATTGCTAATGACTTAAAATAGTGTTATTAAAATTATTCTAAAAGGGAATACAAAATAAATTTTAATTCCATTGTTATAGGAATTAAAAATACCGCAAATTAAAAGAATGTTTTACTTTAAAATTTTTAAAAGTGGTGACACGTGAATTGCTAATCTAACTTGCAAAACTAATATTATAGATTTACCTGTAAGTTTTCTATGATAACTAAATTTTCCTAAATATTAAAGTAAGCAATGGTTATGACATTCTACGAATATATTATACTAAACAATTTTAATTATTAGCTTCAGGTATTAAAGAACTGAAGCTCTATTAAAAAATGTGTTGAAACACAAAATTTTGGCTATTTTAAAAGCAAATATTGACCTTACTAAACGATGTTCTCATGTAAAATAGTCAAGCAGTACTTATAGTTACATCTAGTCTACATAATGTATTGTTTATTTAGAATTCATACAGACAACAACAAATGAACAAATAGCTACTGAGATAAACTGGAGCAACCGGAGATTGCACTAAGATAAGTACTGGACTCTCTCAAACTTTGTTTAGCTATTATCTCGCAGTGAAGACATTAGTTGTGATATGGGAAAAGCTAAGTTGCGAGTTTTATTTTGGTTTAATGTATATTTCTGATTAAGGAATAGAACTGTTATTTTATTTCAGGTTCTTAAATTACTAGAATTGTTTTCCAAAAAGGCGGTTTGAGTTATCAAGCACTGGCTGACTCGATACGCAACCCAATCCGCCGTGTGACGGCTCCCAACACTTGCAATGTAGAGTGGCGTTACGTCATCGCTACGGTGACGCGGCTGTCAGTGCGGTTAGAGCGACGGTTGTGAGCTGGCAACTGTTACGGCTGTCCGTCTAGCTTTGTGATTGGGTGTACGTTATAGTATATTTTTAATTAAATCGCAGAGTACTTTCAACCGCTGCAAAGCACATTTATAACAAAAAAATGTTTTTATCATCAAACAAAATTATATTTAATGTAAAAAACATTAGAAAAGCTGTGTTTCAAAACAACCGGTGTTTAGTCTACTATGAACTGCAAGTATTCGTTAATGACAATTGACGAGAAATATTTTTATGTACAAATTATTCACCTCACGAAGTAGTAATTTCCTTTATTACTTTATTGGCAATCTGTTACTGCTATTGTAAAGACCACAGCTATACCTTTTTGAGTATTAGAAAACCTATTTGAGACTCTAATATACGAAAAAGATATAAGATAAGAGATAGTTTGAAATTTATAAAATATATAGTCTTCCTGATTTCCTATTATATTTTTTACTTCCTATGATTATATTATACAAGTGTTCTATGTGGCATTGTCAAAATCTTTATCTCAGTATGAGATATCCTTGTAAAAAATTGGATAAGCCCACTTTTAGTAGTAAAGGTATTGTTTCTTCTGTTATCATCGTTTATTTAAAATTCTCAACACCAAAGATAAAAGTAAAGGTATCATAATAGGTAATCCTAGGTTTCGCTTTAGAGAGGGGGTAAATGTTACCTAACCTGTTCGAGCCTCAAAGGACGCGCTCAACAGGAAAAATATTAAAATAAGAACCGTTAAAACTCACGTCCTATTACGCTAATATAAGTAAAACCTACCAACTTATGTTGTTAAACGTTAAACTTTTACAGTAAAACCGATATACGACCTTTTACAGTAACCTATAGATGGTACATTTTATTCACCAAAAAAGAGAGCTGGTAGTAGAGAGCTGGTAAATATTTGTGTAGGTGGAACTGTTTTATATAGTTTATGTTTTTGGTATTCCATCGGACATGGAATCACTTTTGTCATTAGATATATTTAAACGTGTGCTTCAAAATTACAGACCCCTAGATCAAAAATATACTTCAAAGTTTCGATCTCCAATTAGAATTCTCTTCAGGAAATAAATATTTAATTATTATATTATCCATAAAATATCACGGAAATTTAAATATTAAATCATAACAAAAAAGAATTTCCAATAACACTATCATCATAAGTAAATGTTACAAACTCCAATGTAGAAAACATAAAGTCAAATGATCTACATTTAAATTCCTTGCATGCAACAACCCCCAAAGACAGTCCATGAATGAAAAATCAATCCATCAATATTGTCCAAACGTTAACTGATTGTCATGTTTTATATTGCCTTTATCATGTACAACAACAAAGCTTTTAAATATTAGGTAGGCTTATCTTTAATAGAATCTTATAAATCAGCACTGCAACACTTTTCTTCAAGTGTACCTCCTTGAGAAGACTTTTAACATTACGCTAAGTAAGTTATTGTTATTTACTATCGATCTATTACAATAAAAGTATTAGCGAAAAAACCAATACCATAAAAATAATAAAAAGCAACTAATATTACAAGTTACAAGTTACTTATATACATTCCGATTGCCATGACAAAATCATTAGAGATCCTAATAAAAAATTACAATCTAAAATACACTAATTTACAAACTAAGCGAGCTAGTTAGGTAAATGATTGTGTTCTAAGTTGTAATGTTTTATTAGGACCCTCTGACGATGATTATATTAACATGGAAACGAACATAAGGGTTTAAACTTAGGTATCTTGTAGTATAAGTTGTTTTTGATTATTTTTGTACTATTGGGTTCTTACCAATATGTTTACTATAGTATATTGTAACACTGTGGTCTTGATATTGTATAATATCGATATACTTTATATTTGGACAAAACTATATAATTTTAGGATTTTTTAAAACTTTCTTTTATGCTCATTTCATCTAATATATGTATTTTTGTCATCTTGAGTAATATTATTACAAGTCGTAAAAATATATTTATAACTGGTTTATTAAGTTTAGCCTGATAATAGTAATTTATTTTTATATCTTGTAGTTTTTGTTTCCAATAATCTTTAAGTCAACAATTACAACTAAATAAACATAACGGGTTCTGTTTTTATTCAAAGATGTTTTGTAGCTCATTTGGTTAATGCTTTTTCTGAAATAAAATGCTATATGCTAGATTACGAAAACTATATATATATATATATATATATATATATATATATATATATATATATATATATATATATATATATATATATACAATGTCTTTCTTGAGCCCTTCGTTATTACCAAAAGTCTGCGCATGTTTGCTGTCTAATATTATTTAACATATGCTGTACTCTTATGGGCCATTTTTTTCGTAAAATATATTCATTTGTATTTGAAATAATTTTTCTATAACCTAACTATCTTTTGAAACAAAATAGGTCATTTCTTTCTAGGCGTCTCCTATTGAACTGTCTTAACGGACATCTCCAATCTGTTTAAGTCACGAAATTGTTTTTCATCTTATAATGTTTAGTTAAGTTTCGACATTTTAAAAATTACTACAGCCTATAACAGCATTTTCAGCTAATATTATCAATATCGCTTACGAATGTTGAAGACGGTATTATACAAAAGGTTTTAGAACGGGTGTATCAGTTCTTTATAGAGACGGGTCGAATAATGAATTCAGTCCATCTTTGAAGCGATTCCTCTTCGACTAGATGAGAACACAGAATCTTTGCTCCTTAATCCAACGTTAATTTTATCTAATGTTTAGAATATTTAAATTATTATATTGAAATGTATTCAACAGTTTGAAATACAATCATATAATTGTACCGCATGCTAAATGTTTTTTTGTTGTTTTTATTTAAGTACTCTTGTATGACAATATTTTTTTAATGACGTTTGTTATAAAATATTCATCTTTAACTAGAACAATAACAACAAAATGGTAGATCAATAATATTATTTAATAACAATCGTTTAAATCAAAAGATATTTTAAATTAAACAGCAAAAGTCTAAAACTACCACAAAGCGTCTAAAAATTAAAGTACAAGAAAGAAATCACTAGAAAACATACGAGCAGAATGAATCTACAAAGGGATGCAAGGGGCCACAACTCAAATGGAGGACTTAGCCTAGATCAATAACACTGAGGGACCAACCCTGGTTAAAAATTGAACCAGGGAAACTAATAAACCAAGATCAACTGTAACCGCAGCCGACCAGATGATGGAAAAGGTAGCCAACTCTTGTCCATGAAATAATCGGTAGACTCGGCGGAAGCTGAGGGAGGTGTCGACAAAGTGAAGAAAGTGTTTCGTGCAAGTTTCCTGTCGGGTAATTCTAAAAGTATTCATAAAATACTTTTTATCTCTATAAATTTAATTCATTTGTTTTACAAAAACATTAGTTAGGTCTGAATATCTCCGACATGAAACACAAATTAAAATTAGGTATTTGATAATGATTTAAATATGTTAATATTTCATATTATAACTATTCGATAATCCCAGAGACAATTGCTACCAAGTGAAGTAAAGGAAAAATAAATTTTTGTTATGTTTTAAAGTAATGACAAAAACATCATTAAAGGTAAATTAGATATGTTGTTATTTTGTTGCTAAGTATGCAAATGTATTTATGTATAGTGTGGAGTAGATCAATAGCATAAAGCTCATAAAAATAGTTTTGGAATGTTAAATTATGTTATTCGATTTTAAAATGAAAAAATAAGACAAGGAATATCGTAATAGAATGAAATTATTTCAGTAATAATATATACATGTATAATGAGTACAATTTTGATAAATGAAATGTAAAACAATACTTTTGTGATAGATATTTATGTGTATATATATATATATATATATATATATATATATATATATATATATATATATTAAAACAACACAGGTTATTCAAATACAAGAATATTTATTATTTTAAATCCAAAGCTTTTCGTTGGCAAACAGTACCAACATCATCAGGAATGAAATATATATATATATATATATATATATATATATATATATATATATATGTATGTATGTATGTATATAGAAACAAAGCTAGGTAAATAATTATTGAAATAAAATATTACAAATTTAGTTTTAAATAATTTTCTTGTCTTTAGAAAAATACAGGATTAACAGAGGCCCAGGAGTATGTTTATAAAAACGAAATTAATCCGCAAATAATAACAATTAAGGTTTGACAAAAAATGAATTGACTTAAACGACTTTTCTAATTTTTTCAATATTGTTAATTATAAAGTTATAAATTTTAGGTGGTTTTTAAAAGGAGTTAATATTTTTGTTTTGTGAGGTTCAAGATATAAAATGCTGGTTTTTAAATGCAATTAAGTGATGTAAATAGATATATTTGGCAGAGGAAATAATCTATAAATAGACAAAAAATAACTTAGATTATATAGGACAGAAAAATCAATTTTAAAGTTTTAAGTTATTGGAAATAAAGTTAACTAATTCACAATTTAACCAAGCTAAATAAACGCTGAAAACAAATGTATTATCACGTTTTTTGAATTGAAACAAATAAAAAATTGTGATAAATAAAAAAAGTTATATAATAAGGGGGTACATTTTGTAAATGTATTATTGTACAATAAAGTGAATGGTTATTGTAATTTACAACAGTATTCAATTTATTCTAGGTTATAATGTATTTTAGTCATTTTAACGAGAAATGTCTGACAATTAATGTTTTCGCTTCTATACTTTTTACTCCATATTCTTTGATTTTTTCTTCTGGTGGGTAAAGAAATTATTCAGATGCTTTTCCGACGCTTAAGCAGGCCCCATACATTTCTCATTGGGTGAAGCATGGATTTACCAAGACTCAGTGTACATTCTTGTAGCGATTGTATTTGTAGTATAAAAGGTGATGTAATAATAATTATAAATATAATTAATAATAAAATAATTAATTTAAATTTGTTGAGGATTGAACACAACAAAATTTAAAACGACTTCAATGAAATGTTAAATGAAGAAACACACATATGCAATGTTAACAAAATTAGTAGAATGAAAAAAAACATTTGAAAAATTGTGAGAACTTAATTTAATTTCACATTACGGTGAAATCGATTCCTATCCTATTTTAAGTTTTATAGTGAAATGAATTCACGAATTCTAATCATGTACTATTAGTTACTGAAAAACCACTTTAGCCCAATATATATGAAGACGTTTGGCATCATAGTTACTAAATAAATTTCAATCAGTATTTCTACGACACCCGTAAAATAATAACCCAATACATATCTTTCTGAAATAATACGTAAACACACAAGAAATAAAATCCATATTTATTATTTATAATTTTGTAACATTTATTTCATAAAATAATATATTTAATAACTGTTAAATTAGAGAAGTTCTTAATTCAATAGCAAATTAACGTAATATTGCATAGTAAATAAAGTAACATAGCTTATGCGTTAAAACAGGTAATATCCAAATCAAAATACACATATAAAAAGATTATCAGGTTAGCTAGAGCTTTGCTAGTGAGAACACTTCACAACTGTAAATATAAAATAGATCACTCAGCTTCACACTACGCCCTAGTTTATATATACTTATAAATACAGTGATTGGTTATTACAGATTGAGTATGTATTAGCAAATAGTGTGTAGTGAGACTTTGAGTAAAGTCTGTTAGTATTTACCATTAACATTGTCGTATGAAATCTTATTATTTACCTAATTTAAGGGTTAGCATGATTTAACCACGCCATAGCGTGGATACCGCCATCTATTCATTCTGACTTGCATCTATAATATTAATTCCTAATTTAAATATTAGTGACTGATGCTCTGTCACAAAAGTAGGCGGTTGCATTATTATTGTTTTTATTTTTTTTAATATTGACTTAGGCGCCCCCAATCGGACTAAAAATACGTCAGAGCTTTCTCAGGAGTGTGTTATATATTTTCTCAACGTTTCCTGTTGATCGGATCTTCATCAATCTTCATCGGCTTAAGAAGACAAGAGACATACAAACAAACATTCGTTTTTACTTCGGCCTATATAGATAAGGCTTTTTTTAATTTTAAGAGAAATGTAACAATTTGCATGCACTTTTATATGTATAAAAAAAATTTCTTTTCGTAATACAAATGTTGAAAACCCTTTTTCTGGAACTCCTTACTCCTTTGTGTAGCCGCTCTTTTCTATTAAAACTGTAACGAACCCGTGCTTATTAACATCATCAAAGGAAACTACGTTTTAATGCGCCGTGTGTTTATCACGTAACAAGGAATGGCGGCTCTAAGACTCAGACAAGTGCATTTTACATCCAACATTCCTTTTTGTTGTACAAGTATAAAAGTTCAAAGCAAAATGTACTCGTGTTTGTGTTTTGTAGTCCCACACCCAATGGTAATATCACTGAGTTGATAAAGGACCAGTAAAACCATTGTTAGTGCATTTAACTACGCCAAGAATTTAAAAAATGTAAAATAAGGCTTAACCGGCTGAGTACTCTAACGGGAAGAGACTTTGATTATTTACATAAAGGTATTGACCCGGTTTACGATGCTCAAACATTTCTAGGTGCTTTTACCAATGCCAGTAACTGTGTAGAATAGTGTTTTACTCTAGAGATTAATTTTATTAACTTTTGTACTGCCATAAAGTATTAGTCTATTTATGGTGGCGTGATTTTCTTTTACTTTTTTAAATCTGGTTCATACTAACGTAAAAAAGAAGTTTACATTTTAAAAAATCAATTAAACATATTCCCGGAAGGTTATCACTAAAAATTGTACTTAGGACATTGTATTTTATACATACATATAGTATAAAAATAAAATACGTATAAATTGTAAATGGTGTTAACAATGAGCTGTAGGAAGAGAGCGGAGGCCACTTCAACTGAATATGGGACTTAGTAGAAGTGTACACCAGTGGGTCATAAAAAACCGAAAGAGGTAGCCGAAAAAAGCCGAAAAGACCTTAATAATTTAAACACAGAGTAATAGGCCTCTCTAGTAGGTCGATATAGAGCGTAACATATAGAAGCTTATAAAGGTAAAATTAAATCATAAGTTTTTTCAATACCTGTGAAATAAGGTCAAGTATTAAAAATTGGTTGTTTTTAGGTACTTTCTAAAATTTTGGTCAAATTTATAGAATAAAAATATTTTTTTATTTCTAAATAAAATACCACATTTCATGACACAAATTCAACATCTGTTCTGTTATTCCTGTGTAATTAGTTGGACGAATAACTTTAAAAAACAAAATGTACTTTTAAAGGTAATTTCGCCTTTTAAAAAAGAACAGCAAGCTATAGTAGCGTTTAATTTTATTTCCAATGACTCTATTCCATCAATGCTTCCACAAAAAAGTCATCTTTCTCTATCCGCCAAAACTTTCTCCTTTCACTAAAGTACAAAAGATGTTTTCACTAATAAGCCACAAGAGGGTTCCTTTCTCTAAAATACATCAAAAGGTGATCCTCCCCTTGTAGTGGACAAAGCAAATGGCTTAAAGTCTGTACCTAAAATCTAAACACTCAGGTTATTGATCTTGATTTTTGACAATGTCGTTGCAACCTCTCTCTCTCTCTCTCTCTCTTTTCTCTCTCTCTCTCTCTCTTGGTCATTAAAATAATATAGTGAATGAAAAAGTTTATAGATTTTGACGAATTTACGGAGTAAATATTTTATTTTTAATTTTAATTGAATTGTTTCCTAAAACTGTCAAACGAGCATAAGAAAGTTTTCATTTTTAAAATTGGAATAAACATAGATAATTCCTTATCAGTAAACTGAATTATTTGTAAGATTTTTCGATACATAAAAAATTAATTTACTGATGGAATTCATTAATAAAGACCATATTAATAATATAAAATTAATAAAGTAATATAACCTACGAGGATAAGTAGTTGTTCTACAACATAAAATATAAACTAAAGGTTAGTCAGGGAAGTAATAAAAATTGACGGTGTAGAATTAAACTTCTCTTAAATTGTCTCTTTCAACTATTTATTAATTCTTTAATATTTATTTCTCTTCGGACAGTTATTACTGACATCAGCTTTAAAACTCTGAGCGGAAAAAAATTCATCTTCGGCTTAGATCAAACACACTGCTTTAACCACATGGATAAAATCAAATGTTCGTGATCACTATCTAATGTTACTTAAATTTAAAATGAAAAAAAACACATTTTAAAATGGTTTTTTTATAGCGGAGAACAAGAACGATAATAAAAAATGTTTTGGACAAATTCCAGATTCGAAACGGGAAAGGGGGTTAAAAAAGAGACCAACTCACAAGAAAAAGTTGCGATGGTCAACAACGTTCAGAGAGACCGGCGTAGTGGAAAATTACGTCTTGTCTCGGTTTGTTTTAGTATTTTTATGTCACGCCCTGACAGAACTTGCAGACGTGACCGAAAATGACGGGATTTGGGCGGGGTTGAACGGTCTATTTAGCCCCATCTCGAAGGGAAATATATTGAGCGTAGAGGAAAATGTAAGGGTGATTTGCGACAATTCTTCCCTGAACAAAAGTATTCTCACTTTTGTACCAGTAACGTCCACCTTGTTAGACCAATTTACTCTATAGTTAGGTGGTATTGGTAAAACTGTTTGAAAGAAATAAAACCCTAAGTGCATTCGCAAATTACAAGCTACCCTTGTTTCACTTTAGAAACAGTTTATTTTGAAACTGATTACATATGATACTCAAAAATGGCGTTCATTTACATGTTTCTTAAATCTCTAAGACTCGCATTTACTTCTGCGCAATGTATCATAGAACAATATTATTATTAGGTCAAAGTCTTTACATATTTAATTTATTAAACACAAGCATATAAAATAATTATAGATATAAATAAAATGGCTTTTAGAAAAGTTATGTGGTAACTTAAAACTCGTTTAAAGACTTATATTTTTATGAGGATAACGTTTCGGGAAATGTTTCTCATCTGCAATTCGACCGCGCGTGCGTGTATGTGTGACTGTCACTGTATGTTTCTTAAGTGTTGTAATCATCTTTAGTTTAATGATTAATCTATAAGTCAGTATTGTGAAACTAAGTTAATACTTTTGAAGTTTTTTACTGACGCGAATGTATATATATATATATATATATATATATATATATATATATATATGTGTGTGTGTATGTGTGTGTGTGTGTATATATATTATATTAAATATGGTTATATGTTTTCTTGTAATATGGTTAATAAATTAAAAATATTTCAAAAACAAGAATACTTTTAATGAATATATTTATTCAAAGCTTTTCGCCGATTAAATAGTATCAGCATCTTCAGGAAAATAATTATCTAATAAAACATTTTTACAAAATTAAAGAGTACATATGAGAGAGTACATATGATTTAATTTTGTAAAAATGTTTTATTAGATAATTATTTTCCTGAAGATGCTGATACTATTTAATCGGCGAAAAGCTTTGAATAAATATATTCATTAAAAGTATTATTGTTTTTGAAATATTTTTAATTTAATAATTATATATATATATATATATATATATATATATATATATATATATATATATAATATAGAAAACGTATCTTCAAATATGGCTGGTAAGGAATAGGCGTGTGTGATCCTATTTTTAAGAGGCTATGTAGCGTACATAATGGTACTATTATTATTTACCATTATTACACAGTAAATCTGACGTTAGAAGATTACTGTGTGATTTTATTTCGTTAATTTAAAAAACAAAAATTTACATTCCTAGAAAATATTATTCTAGGAACTCAAAAACAAGCTTACACACCGGTATCTGTATGAGGGGCGAAGACCACAACCACGATCAGCTACATAAGTCTACTTTTGCTTTGAAAAGATCCTAACTTATAAAATAAGGCGAGTAGAAAAGCAAAAAGATACAAAAAGACGATTTTGCTTGGTCAAGATAACGAATGAAAGACAGGTCAGAATTTTATTAAAATAAACGGTGGACCTTTGGTGTACAAGACGGGGTAAAAGAGAAACCATGAGCGATCAAGACGTTAAGGGACGGACTCAGTCCCGTTTTGGGAGCCGGAGTGGGTTACAAGTTCTAAGAGGTAAGGTCGTGGAATTGGGAGGTCGTGAAAGATACCAGTTTCGAAAAAGCGAGATTCGACCAATCAAGAATGAATAAGTACCTCCGTCATCTGAAAAAATAAGTGGACTACGAACTCGACACCCAGTAGTTACTGAGTATTGAACAAGCTTATTGATATTATACTATACTGTTTTTACGAATTAGCTAATTAATAAAAAAATTACTTTTAAAAAATTAAATCCTTAGAGCCCAGGGAAAGGACTCATAAGGAAAAGGACTTATATATATATATATATATATATATATATATATATATATATATATATATATATATATATATATATATACATATATATATATATATATATATATATATATATATATATATATATATATATATATGTATATATATGTGTGTGTGTGTGTGTGTGTGTGTGTGTGTGTGTATGTGTGTGTGTGTGTGTGTGTGTAAGTGTGCGTGTGTGTATGTATGTTCTTGTAAATATGTTTAATTTTCAATTAAATTTAAATACATTATTACACTTTTGGCATCAACTTGCCAAAAAACCACTATTTAATATTACCAGGCGCGTTACGCACTAGGTCAGTGCATTGCTTAGTACTGTGTGTCACAGACAAGAATCCAGCATTGAATAATGCGCTAACCTATTGTGAAAAGCGTGTGATGAAAAATATCAGTAAGTAGTTTGTTTCCATCAAGTTGATACCTAAAGTGTAGAAGATAAAAAGCGCAAGATGTATAACACAAAAACTGAAAGTTTAAAGTTGTTGTTTTAAATAATCTTGTTCTGTTATATAGTGAAATGTTGAAAGTTAATTTTTGTTAAATATTTACAGCAATAGGTCAACAATTTAAGGCACTATAAACACGCAAAATTGCAGACTAAGTACTATCTTGTAGAATATAGCTGTATTGCAAGTACGCTACTGTCACTGACGTGTATATTATTGAAAACGTAAAAAAAAAACATTTCCGAATTTTTCAAATAATGTTCCGGCAAAAATTAGTTGCAAAACTTAGAAGCGATGAAATAATCTTTTAACCGAGTTCTTATATGAGATGTTATTTTAAACATTTTAACTCGTAAAATAGCCTTTAACGGTTTAATTATTATAAATAACCCTTTAACGGATTCCAGGGAATCAAGTAGTCTCTTTGCGTTCATTTTATGCGCCTGAGGGAGGTAGAAGTCCTTTGATGAGGCTTTACAGAAAAGGCAACGCTCTCATGGCTTATTGGTACTTGTGAAATGCTATTAGTGATTCAATGAAATCAAAGGTTTAATGAAGGCACGGAAAAGGGAATTCTGTGTTAAAATACGTTGCCATATGATTCAATAGTTTTAATTTATAAATAAATTAACATTTTCGTTTGGTATTATACAGTGAAATAATATGTTATGTAATAAAATATGTACAACCTATATGAATTGGTTATATGAACGTATTATTTAATTCTTTATATCACTAGTGAATATTTACAAAATTGTGATTACAATTATTTCGAAATTGTAGAAGTAAATTGACTTTGACCTTTGTAAAAAAAATTAAATTAGAATTTTCTTTAATTGCATTAAATTTTGTTTTAGATCGTTTTTACAATATTACCCTAATTTACACTTTATTAATATTATCTGTATGCAAAACGTTGTAAATTCAAATAATAACACTCCCTCTGTCCTTCTCTCTCGCTCCCTCCATTTCTCTTTCTCACTCTCCTCTTTTTACTTCTCTTTCTTTTTCTTTTTTCCTTCTTTTCCACTCTCTCTGCCCCTACCTCTTTGTATCTCTCTTTCGATATCTTTTTACTTTATCTCTCCTTCTCCCTCTCTTCCCTGTTCATTTCGCTATTTTCTCACGTTTTATCATTTTCTCTTTCTCTATCACCCTTTCTTTCTTTTTTAGATTCATGGCCAAAATACTCTTTCTAATCTCACTCTCTCACTCTCTACTTCTTCCTTTCTTCCCTATTTCTTCATCTGAGTATAAGATTCCCCATGACGATTATTAGAGGACCTTATTTTTCGCTTAGACGCACGTTCTCCTTCCCTTTCTTAAAACCTTACCTGGGATTATTAGTGGTACAAAGTCCTCTACTCAGTGGAACGATCTATATGCAAGAATCACAAAACCTTCCGGACGCAAAGGTCAGTATGGTTTTAATACTTATCTGAGTATATAACTCATTAGTTCGTACAATATCGGGGATATTTGTTGCATCTCAACCGCATTTATGTTTCACTTTTCCTACAATGTGAGACTAGAATTCTCGGTGATATACAAAGACATCTGAGTACGCATAAGTTTCCATTTTATTACTTAGGAAATAGACCGACATTACCAAATAATGGTTGTATCAATCATGACACTTGTTTCTACTTTTACTTCTCAATTCTGACTCGCAGGCAACCATAGTGCTCTGTTCCTATTTTTAGTAATATAACTTCATTATGTGAGTTTTACGAAGTTTCTTATTTAATATTTCTAAATGACCTACGAATTCTGTTACTTGTTGCTTAAATGCTTTCTCCTCATATTTGACAACTTGCTTCCATCTTTACTCTATTTCTATTTCGGAACGAACAATTTCCCTCCTATAATGTATTCCTCATATAATAAAATAAGACTTGAATAAGTGTAGGCATGTGAATAGCAGTTATTTCATATTAACAGGTCAAAATGTAATTGTTTATTTGAAATAACTGTGATTTTAACGGTGATTGTGATTCTTAACTGTGATTGTCTGTTGCTAAGTTTTACTGAGGTTAGGTAATGATAAGTGACTTGTTAGTATGATTGTTTTATATTAATTAATAGTTTTGTGTGTGTGAGTGTGTGTGTGTGTTGGTGTGTGTGTGTGTGTGTGTCTGTGTGGTGTGTGCCAAATATCATTACAAACGCATTTGACTTTCCTTATGATATTCATCTTCACTAAACAATGCCCAAATTACGCTCCAATTTCGACTCCTGCACATTTCTTTTGTTCACTTTCAGTCACTTACTCTATTTATTAATAATGCGCTATATATTAAAATTATCATTTAGAAATGCACTACTTAAGTTAAACAAATTATCTATAAATAAATAACGAGCTACTGCAAACACATTTATTTCAGAACTTTACGGATCACAATCACACTGACAACACCACGAGTGGCCATTACAAGTGTTAGTTACAGCGAGAAAGGAAGTGGGACTGAGAACCACGATCACAGTAAAAACCAGTTCAAATTTCCATCTAGTTCCGTTTGTCAAATCAGTGACTGATAAACCCCCCCATAATATAGAAAGGCCCATTTAGGACCAACAACCTAGTTCGACATCCTGGGTGTGACGATTGTAAACGGTTTGGGTGCCAGTGTCACGGGTAAGGGCGGTTTGCCACTACGTCACAGTTTAGTTGAACAAAAACCTATTACCTCACTTCTTTACATACAGAATCTTGACTTTCGAATAATAGGGACTAAAAACATAATA
>JBAIZL010000006.1:84338397-84350897 GCA_036971475.1 Prosapia bicincta | reverse complement strand
ATTATTATTCATTATGTTTATTATTTTATTATTAGTATTATATGCGAATTTTATGTTGCTACCTTTAAACAATTTTGTGATATTTTTTATTTCATTACCAAAAAATGTAAATGAAGTCCATATGACATTTTCATCATTATTTTTCTAAATAAGATTATTATTTTGTTTCTTTAAAATATTATAATTAAGTTTATCAACAGTTTTCTTTTTATAGCCATTCTCAATTTCAATTTGATAGATAATGTTTTTCTCTCTTATTTTGTTTTCATTATACATAGGTATTTTATGTAATCTATATAATAAATTGTATAATGCAGCCATTTTTTGATTATACGGATGGTTAGAATTATTAGGTATAATTTCGTTAGTTTGTGTCGGTTTACGATATATGTTAAATTCAAATTCATAATTATGTCTTATAATTGTTATATCTAGAAAGTTGATCTTATTTTTTTTCTTCATTTCATAGGTAAAATTAATATTTTTATTTATCTCATTTATTTTATCTAAAATAGTTATTAAGTTTATACCATTATTATTAGATACATACAAACCATCATCTAAATAACTAAACCAATAACAGTTTTTAACAAATGTCTGTATAATTTTATTTATTTTATCATCTATATATTGTAAAAATATTTCAGATATTATATTCGATAAGGGAGAACCCATGGCAAGACCATCTTCCTGTTTGTAAATTTTATTATTATATGAAAAATAATTTTTATTTAATATTATTTTTAATGTATTTATAATTTATAATATTAATTTTCTATCTATTACATTTAGCTCTAATCTAGATTTTATAATATATAGAGTCTCATTTATAGGAATATTTGTGTACATATTTTTTATATCTAATGATATTAATTTTGTTTTATTATGAATATTAATTATTTTTAATTTTTCAGTAAGGTTAATAGAACTACTAATGGTATGATTATTATTTAGTTTCATTTTATCTTTGACAATAGATGTTATGATATTAGATATTTTATAAGAAGGGGCATTTATAAAATTTACTAGTGGTCTAATTGGTTTCTCAATTTTGTGTAATTTAATAAGTCCATTCATTATTGGAATTTTTGGATTATCATTCATATAATTACTAATATTATTTTTATTAAATAATTTATAAGAGGGTTTTAATAAATTTTTTAAATTTCATTTTGGTATTTCTTTGTAGGATTTATATATACATTACTAAATTGATTTTCGTTTATATACATAAAAAATATTGTAATATATATATATATATATATATATATATATATATATATATATATATATGTGTGTGTGTGTGTGTGTGTGTGTATAACGTAGTTATAAAAGTAAATAAATTCAGTACTGCATAACTTACCTTGTGTGAATAATCCTAACCTAAAGGCACGTTGCAACGTAGCTGACACAACTGATACACAAAGGTTGAGGCTCTCTGCAATGAATACTCGCTAAACAAGCCCGCATTAGGAAACACATTATCAACAAATGAACCGTTTATTTAAGTAAATATCACAACGCTGCAACCTGTTTGTAAGGACAACGGTGCGAACTGGACTGGAGGGGTGCAGCCATTGTGTACAGTACAAATGTCGTGTGATAAGAAAAGTCTTTAGCTGGCATTGCGTCTTCCTTCCCCCTCCCCGACTATCTATTTACCTCATCTACTAGAACTAACTATTCTGATGTATTATTTACTAGAAAGAACAAGTAAACATATTTAAATTAAATTTATTTATATACTTTAATTACATATTTAATTATAAATTTAATTATTATAACTATTTTAAAAATATGACCATAAACAATATGATATCTAAATTATTAGTCCTATCTTCAAATTAGTTAGATATAAAAACAAACGAGTACTTTTATGCTACGAAAATCAGACAATCAAAGGTAAATGTGACTTTGCTATTTCAGTGGCATCACTTAGAAGAGTTAGAAAATTTCTTGGGTAGTAAGTCTACCTCGTGTCTATTTAGGTGTCTCTTCTGTATTCAAGTACATTCGATTCGAATGAATACTTATACTTCTAAGCATACCATTTAAATCTTAAAAAAGTCATTTAAACAATTATTACAAACAGAGGTTAGTATTTTGTTATGATATTGTATCTGATATTGACTAACTAAAGTGTAAAGTACAAGTCTTGGTTAATTATTTAAGAATTTTAATATGTATTTTGGGTAATGATGTATTTTACAAGCCAACCCAAATACTGGAGCAGTAGAAATTGTATTCGCTTCACGTTTTTCTTTATAATGATTGAGGTAAATACAGTCCCGCAAAAGCTTCTGACATAGTACTAGACAGAGAAAGAAATTTAATTCCAATGACTACTGAATCTAGAAGGACTTGAATAAATAAAAAGAATTGAAACGTTTTGTTTGAAATGTTTTCCAAAATACAAATGCGTCTGTTTTCAATAAAGATTACAAAAATTAAATGAAATATACTCCTAACGATTTTGCTTGAAATTTCTTTCTGCCATCGCAACATCCTGCGACTATTTTTAAGTAAAACCCCAACTCTTATCGGTCTAATTATCATTCACAAATATTTAAGTACTTTCTCTAAAGTAGAACTAAAATTATAGACATACTTGGCTGTGTGAGAACGATTGAGTGTGACGTTTAGCACTTTGTCAATATGTCAATGACGAAGAGAAACAAGCTGAACGCCTGAAGAAGAAAGTTAGTGAAATAGCCACGACATTTGCTATAAGAAACATGAAAGTCCTGTAAACTACGGTTGTCATGGACACTGTAAGCACCTGATTAGTGAGAATCTCCCCTCCAAATACGATTGCGAAAGTATCTTTCTAATTTTAATTATACCAGGAATTTATAACTAATTTCGTATTATTAATTACAGCGTATGCATCATATATACGCCAACTGATTCCGTCAGAACTTATGTGCGGCCTTTCTAACAACTGGAGCTAGACTCTCACTTCAACGGGTAGAAAATATAGTTTGGTAATACAACCCTTAGAGACAACTGTTCACAAGTCTATTTTAACAAAATACTCCTCAAAACAACCTTTATATTTATACACAGGATGTTTATTACGTTGTACTTATAAGTATTTACAAGTAAACCTCTATTACAATCAAATGTTTATAATATAATCTAAAAGAATTACATTATTGAAATAGTGAAATTTATTTATGTAAAAGATTCGAGTATATATATATATATATATTTATATCTATATTATTCAGCATTAGCCTAATTAAAATTCAAAATGTATTTTACCAGGTCGAAGAGGTGTTGTACCACTTTTCCCTAACTTGGTGTAACTTGCATTGTCATGTTTCTGAATGTTCTTGCCACAGGGGATGTTACTCACTTCTTTACCACCCTTCTGACGAAGACGTGAACAGACTAAACGATATCTTCATGTCAACAACTTGGCAACGTCGGAACCAAATGTTCCCCTTGCCATTTCCCAAGTTCGTTTTGTTTAATTCCGTAAAGCTGTTGTTTGTTGTGTTTTTATAATTTTTATACAGAAACCCTTGTAACAAACTAATATATTACATGATACGGCTGAGACGAACACAAAGCCCTGGACATATTATACTTCTCATCAGATTTTTCAAACAGTTTTATTCATTTCTATAATAGGTAGTTAATTGACAGAAAGAATATTTATTCCACTTAGTGTAATAAACCATTATTGCGGATATTGAGTTGTGTTTATCATGTTTAGCTTTTCACAGTTGCTTACCAGTATAATTAATAATGTTATATATTTTAAACAAAAAAATTGTTGATCCTTTTACACGTAAATAAATAATAAGGTTTCTAGTAGCTATTATTATAAATGTAAAATTATTAATAATTACAAAAGATCAGTAGGCCTACAGTAACAAAATAAATATCCATGAATGGTTTGTTCACGTTTTCAATGGTTTTTATATTAGACCATTAAGAAATATTGAAAAACGGAAACAATCTAGGGATTTTCTGGAATTATTAAAGTCACTTGCTTTCTCGTTGAAACACATAGGGACTAAAATAAAGGCACTGAGTTATTTGGAAAAACATAATTGTAAAATCATTTGTTTCAGAAATTAACTAAATCCGTGGGATTATATTTTCCGGGCATTACCTCTGGGACCCAAGTAGCTGCCGCTACAATATTTTGTTAGGAACATACGGTATTCGTAGTGGGTCGTTCAGAAACAATCTCTGAATATTTCTCAATATACGAAATACATTCAGAAACCACCATATTACACAACATATTTGCGTAAAAGTTGATATTTGCACCTAAAATTGTTATCGATAAATCATTAAAGTTTCCTGAAGTTTGTACAAACTGTTGTTAACGTATTGTAATAGTGAGCGAATGTACATAAGATTTATAAAGACAAAAATATCACACGCTGTAATCCTCAACCGGGAATCAGTGCAACTACGTTCGACATTGTTTATTTTTACAGTGAACAGTATTTTGTTATTATTTCGTGTCTGACATTTACTAACCGATAAATAAATGTTAATTATAAGTCTTGGTAAATCATTTACGAATTTCATTCATTATTGTTGTTATTGTCTATTTTAAAACCAACCAGACCAACAGAACAGTACTGTAACACTTCCGGTATTTTGTAAATAATTGTGTGCTTTTATTTTAAAAACCTTTACGTTTATTCACTACATCTATTTGCTATACTTGCAGAGAGTTGCCGGGTCAATCGTTTTTCATAACCCTTGGGTAGGCGCTCGGACTTTTGTAACGTTAATAGGCGCGTGGAGTACATGTGTACCCCGAAGTCTTATAATTTTTTTTCAAAATGTATTTTTTACATTGAGACAAAATAAACATCAGGAACGCGGCACTACCACTGAACGTAATCATTTATTTTTTTACCTGTTTTTATAATTTTTTATGGCCATACAGTTAAATTTTGAAAACTCGAGTTTTCCTAAATTGTGAAGTAAAAAAAATGTGTAACTTTACACATGTATAACTTTTTTTTTCTCAAGGTAACAAATAAATTTAAACGGTGATTTTTATAGAACGTCTAATTACAAACACAAAAACATAAGATTTACGTGGAATAACTTATTCTGTGTAGGTTAAATATTATAAAATAAAAACTTGGACAAACTTTAATACATACGATACATACATTATTCCAAGATCTTTGATAGTTAATATGAATATTATCTCACTCTATTTTCTCACTCATTGCCAGATGGCATGATTCAACTCCAGACCCTTTGCTGTTGTCCCAAATGTGCTTGGTTTTTTCCTGTTGCTCCCTAATGTACCGGAAAGCATAAGAATCCCTAGGAAGGCACGTATTTCTACCGTTTGTCTTGCATCCCTGTCCCTTTGGAATCGTTCTTTGAGTAGGTCATTGTAAATATTAGTAGAGGTAACAATAATCCTTATTGCTGTATCATTTATAAATAAATTAAAACAATCAATCAAAGAAAATTTTCCTCTAGCAACTTCCCTAGGTCCTGGAAGCCTTAAAACTATATTTCCCGCCCTCGTTCTGACATTTCTTGGTAGAGGAGGATTTTTCCACCTTTTCATAACATTTTTATCCTTATCTCTTATGAAATATAAATGGGCTAGAGGCGTGTCATCATCATCATCATCATCTTCAAACATCTCTTCACCAATAGTCACGTTGTCTAGGTCACGATGATCCCGTACCACGTATTATGTATCTGAATCATAGATTTCTTCTTCCACGTTGTCTTCCTCCCCATCATCACTATCATTTTCCACAATATTTTCTTCGTCACTAGACTCTAAATCTAAAAGTTCACTTATATACGCATCATGACATATACCCGGTCGCTTTGCCATATTGAGACGTAGATAGGCGCGCGGGGTACAGTTGTATCCCAAGGCACTTTGACTAAGAATTACACACAGATTAACACACAGCAACGTCTGGCGCCCAACTGACCTTGTAGCCCGCCTACCGATTTGAAGGTACTAGAGATCGCCCACGACCACCACAGCTTGAAAAAACGTTATAGGGGAAACAAAACCATCTGGGGTACAACTGTACCCCACGCGCCTACCCAAGGGTTACCTAGTATCCTACGACTAACTCAGGCAGACTGCTGTCTGTAAAATCGTTCTAAATAAGACAGGTAATATTAAAATTCTCGTTTGTGCTTACAATAATGATTTTATTTAAAACAATAAAAATAGTCAAAATATTACATTTAAACAAAAATTGTTTCTTTACATGGTAAATTTCATTATTTAAAATACGAAATTTACCTTCTTTAAAACGAAATTTTGCGCCAAAGTTAAGTTAATGCACTCTGGTATACAATATTTACTGATTCGAGCGTATTGAAAAATATCAAACAAATAAATGAAAAATACGTTTGCCGTCACGTAAACTTACGTGCCTTTGTTTGGACATATAATAATTTACACGGGATCACTTTTATAATATATTTAAATTATGAATATAATAAACCAAACGTAATACAGTCACTTATAAAGCATTTCTCCGTTGTTAATAAATTTTAAATATTAAGTCATTAAAAGCTCAACACAAGTTTTAATGATTACAAGCCCATGTTCGTCCTTCGTCCAGCGTGCTAGCGAAGATAGACGAAACGCTTTTGCTCACTGTTACACAGCACAAGATTCAGTCTTCCCACCCTTCTATATTCAGAAAAAGTTTTTTATCGGTTTACTACTTTTTAACATGGCGTCATTTTAACTAGCGTTGTCATAAAACATTTCTAAAAACAAATATTTCTTTTAAACAAGGCCGATTTTACATTAACTGAATAACAAATATTTATGCAACATGAATTGTTACCAACAAATATTTAGCATGTTACTGTAGCCTTCATATTATACTTATTCCAGGTTGAATTATTTTCTTTATATTTATTTAAGAACATATAGTTCCGCGAAGCTTTCTGGCATAGTACTACGGCGTGTAGACAAAGACATTTAATTCATAGGAATAATGAATAAAAACCAATTGAATAAATAAATAGAACTAAAGCGATGCAATGATAAGTTTTCGTAATATAAATTAGTATGTTTACTAAACATTTTGAAACAAACAAATATTCTTTGTCCTAGGCCTAAATCTTTATACTATAAACATTAGCATATTGTACGTTTTCTAAATACAGGATTATTTGGAATAGTTATCAGATTTAAAATGTTACCTTATATTGTTTAAAAATTCTCTCCCCTTTGAAAACTATTCACCAATACTCTAAATATACGTTTCAATTTGTTCTTGCAATGATTTAATTTACTGTAACTATCATTAAACATATGGCTGTTATATTCAAAGGAAAGCTGCCTACAACATTCTGATGCAATACAAAATGTGGCTTATTATGGCTATAAGTTTACTTTGAATTGTAATTTTCTCATCAGCAAATTTCACCCAATGTTATTTTATGAAACATTTGTTTTAAATTTCAGAATAGACCCTAATTGAAAATGATATAATTTTCAATTATACTTTTTACAAATTATTTGTTTTAGTTACGTTATACTGTAACATACCAACAAATTCCAATTGCAAATAAGTATGTTACATGATATATTTGTTGCTTAGTAAATGTAAAATCGGCTTTGCTTAAAACAAATTTCTGATTTTTGGAAAATATGTTTCATCGACATATTACAATAAATAAGGCTTTTGTGTATATTTAAGGCCATCGGATAGTATAACTGTAGGTGATTATCATCAACAAGAGGTTGGAAAGAATTCTATAGCCTCCTTTATGGTTAGAATAGAAAAGGATAGCATATTAAATACTCTGATAAATAAAATGAGAGGTAAAGACAGCAAATGTTTAGGGTAACGTGAAGTAGGGCTATGATAAAGCAAGAGCATAATATGACGTCCACACTATATTCCCAGTTGTAAGAACAATGACAGAGACAGGTAGAAATAAGGAAAGACATAAAGTCTTGGTACTGGACACAAGAAGTAATTATGGACCACGTGTCCTGAACCGGTTACATGAAGTAGACATAAACTTTATCTGGATGGACTAAGGTCTCTATCTGCTAATCTATATATGGCTAAGTAGTATTTATTTTGATATCTTAAAAACTTACTCGCTATAGTCAGTTATTTTGAAAATTTCTACGTATAAAGGCGTATTTTATATTTTATACATTTTGAGCTCAAGCCCCTCCCAAATTATGGAAAATTGAAAATGTTTAAACTATAAAATAACACTATACATTTAAACTAAAATTCCATTTCCGATGTCTGCTTTCGTCCGCAATTAAATTTACTTAATGATTAGTAAACGTTGTTTAGAAACCCATATTAATCACTCTAGTACCTCCTGTAATCATTATTAAATAGGGGCACCCACAACGTACGGGAATAATTAAGTTATTTATACTGTATATATATATATATATATATATATATATATATATATATAATGCGTCTGTAATATCACATAGCAGGCCTATAACTATTTCCCTCAGAAAGAAGACCCTTAGAATTTAAATTATATCTAACACATCTCCTAAATGTTTTCCGGATGGGGGAACCTTTTCCTCCCCTCACACCAGGCCTCCCCAAAATATTTTTCTAGATCCACTCCTGGTCCCGTGGTATTTATTTTAATTGTTGACAATAGCATTAAATAAGAATATATACTTTCAATGCTTTGTCTTTTTATTTTCAACGCTATATTCACCACTGTCAATAATTTATCTTGCATAAGCACTATGTATGTACTAGAAAAGGTTACTACTGATTTACAGTACCTGAAATAAAAATAACAGTTTCTGTAATAAATATAGATTTGTATTTAGTTTAATTTCGGGAGTTGTAATTTCAGAATATTGTGAAAATGTAACGACTTATGAAAATCTTTTATTTTTGTTCTTCTCCCAAGTATTAGGTTTATTACATATTTAATACCTTCTTATTGAAATATGTAAAAATAATTTTAATTGAAGCACGTTCGTTAAATCATTTTTGAGACAGGTTGATAGTTTAGGAATCTCACTCCTAAACGTCTTAGTTCTACAATATTTTGTACTATGAAGTTATTTTAAAGTACATTTAACTGAGAAAGGATTATTCAAAGAAACTTGTAGGAGTAATGTAAGGTCAGTTTCTAGATAAAGAGTAGGACTGGTTTGAGAGTAATTAATCATGAGCCTAAGTATTAGAAAAACAAGTAACAGTCCGTGATTAATTTGGATATTACCGATTTCTAATAGATAGACATCGTTTCTTCAGATGAAGAAGGAAACACGGTCTAAGGATTGGGTTAAAGGAGGATGAAGAAAATTTATGCGCAAAAGGATTATGAAAAGAATTTCAGATGGTAATCGACATAAGGCAAATGTTTTGAGTTACTCTAATTAGGATATTAGTTTGAACATAAACTAATGATGACGGCTTCACAGTGCTTTCGGTAAAACTATAACTAAATAAAAATATAACAACTTTTTAAGAAACCAGTCAGGTATTAGCAAAATAAAAAAGTTTAAAATAAACCCCCAAAAGATTTACTAACAGAGCAACTAGAAGGGATCTCTTGAGGATTAGGCAACGTCCAATAGTTTGCAGTTCACTGTAGTCTGGGAGATCTGTTTGCTGTGGCTAAACTGTAAAGTTTCGATACACGTACCTAGTACACACCCACTACGTTTAGGTCCAGGACAACCCCAGCAATTACCCTACTCTTAGCACTTATATTTATTTTTTTAATTTTTAGTTTTTTCATAAAATATACCTGACCAGATAAATAAGAATAATATACCTGACCAGATATTATTGGTATTTTTAATATTAACCGTGCATTTATATAGTATATATTTAGAGAAAGAAATCAATGGACTAAAATTTATTTTCAGTGACGATATCATTTATATAAATAAACTCCAATCAATGAGACAACTCGATAAACTTAAACCAAAATCAAACTAGCTCTGTAGAAAATTACAATACACTAGCAAAACTCTAAACGGGTGAAGGTCACTGAAGGATTCTGCGAGGTAAAATTTAAAATACAGTTATTTTTAAATGCGCAGAGCTACATCTGCTACTTTTATCACGAAAATTAAGTGGGGAATTTTCAATCGTTTAAATAAAACATAAATTTTCTTTAACAAATTACAGGTTGAAATTGCCACTCTTTAAGGCATACTATAATGTATCTTTATTCCCAATGTCAGGGACTATTACGTCTTACCTCAGATTACCTTATGACATCTTCCCTTCCTTAAACGTTTTCTCTAAGGGGCGTGTAACGTATAGATACACTCCTGTTGCGATTTGGTTTACTTCAGGTAACCATGGTCGTTCTAGTCAAGACATACATTATTCTTCTACCTGATACCAAGGAATCAATATGCCTTTTACAAAATCCCAATCTAACTTCAACTCCCCTTCCTTGATCTTCTTTTTGCATAAGCATGTAACTCATAGTCAAACCTTTATGGAAAGCGGGTCTACTAAGGTTTACCTATCTGCCCACATACATGATCCCCTTGCCTTTGAGAGGGCCCATGCGGAGTTTTTCTCCGCACATATCATTCTTTGTTAAAAAAAACGTCTTTCCATTTGTCACAGGTTTATTTCCAGCTCGTTGCTCCACAACATGGGTTCTAGAAAATGGCATCCTATTTGTTTAAATTTTTTCCTCCTAGCGTTGGTATGAATTAATTTTTGGTTATTGGACAGATTGCGGAGGTTTCTTCCGCAAGTGCCCTTTCGTGTAACATATTGGTGCGGAGTTCCTTGTGCACCAAATAGGAGTTCCTATTTACATTACAAAAGACTTTTTGGCGTTAAATCATTAATGTTTTTGTTGTTATTATTATTTTAGTGTTGTTTGTCTTTTTAGTATCTAAGTTTCACATTTTACTCTTGTTATATTTGGAGAGGAGAGAATTCGTAAAAAAATCCGGGTAGTGTCGAAAAAGAGAAAATTCAAGAAATATATTTTCCGGATATTTTGTTAGAAAGTTTTTTTTATAATTCTTATGAAAACGAGTCTCTGCCAGATGATGAACCTGACGAAGAAGCCAATGAAATTGAAAATGAAAGAAATGAAGACATAATGGGCGAACCTGAAAATGATGGAAATGGCCAATTTTGGTTTTATAGAAAGAATTCAACTAAAAATCCGGCAGAAAGCGATTACAGTACAGTTTGTCTATGGGTAAAAAGCATTCTTTAGTAAATACCGAAAAATGCTGTGGTATATTGAACCAGTAAGACAAGTGAGCACAGCAAGTGGAACATAATTCCCATGAGAGTGGGTCACGTACACGCTACTGTAATGGTGAATAGTGAGATTGAAAATGAACAATTATGAGTTGTTTTTTTCAACAAAGATTAAGTTTCTGCTAGTTATATTTTACTGTAGATCCTATTGTGTAATAAAGGCAATAATGTGTTTCTTTCATTACCTAATTTATAGAGTTATATATTTGAAGTAAAACTTCATACTTTCACTAAATATTATAATTAATTTTATATTTATTTATCTACTAAATACGATTAAAAATTTTTATGTTTAGACTTTTAATTACTTTAATACAGAAGATTAACCCACACCATTACGCCTCTCCCGTAATAAAAACAGTGGTCTAGTATTCACACGTTAAACGTCTTAACAATTCAAAATATTTTTAGAAATTTTACGTTTACAAGTTCAAAATTGTGCAATAATGATTTCTGAAATGGTTTACATTGTATTTATATAGTAATTAATTATAAAGTCGCCCTAATATAAAAAAGAATCCGTTTAAATTCAAAAGAATGTTTTTGTGGAATAACCCTCCGCAAGCGCCCGTTCCATTTTGGAAATCTATGCACCCCTTCGAAGGTTTATTCTGTTACCAAGGAGTTTTTTGTTCAAACTTATATTAGCAATCTCTTCGTAGACAATGAAAGTCATACTGAATGGCCACCTTAAAACTAAAAAACCAAGTTATTATTTTACCTATAGTTTTTAACCTCGATATTAAGTTATAATTTCACTGGGCTGACTAACGTCTGCATCTAACATAAACACTGAAATTTTATTAAATAATTAACCACAGGAATGTATAGACGAATCTATAAAGTCTCTCTTAAATTATGATATAGTCAACGAACTTGCGTAATTCATCTTTCTTAAACCTTCACCTTATTTTATGATAATTATAAGACCCTTTTGTGTAACGCGCAAAGAAACCCATACTCTGAGTGCAAGTAAATGTGTCTTACTTCTGCACAAGCACTCAAGTCTTTCCATTTTAAAAACTTTAAGCATTTCCATTTAAAAGGTTTTAAAAGCTTCAGTGCTTTAAATGCTAGAACTTTACATAAACCTGATGTTTTTTTGTTTTAATTTCACGACGTAAATTATCATATTTAGGCAGTATTATCTTCAATGAATTTTCATATGTCACGATTGAAAAGCGATTTCTATTTAAACGGAAACTACTATAGTTAAATATTTTAACGTAATGCTTTTGCAATTCCAATTTTTAAAGATAT
>JBAIZL010000006.1:84310897-84333397 GCA_036971475.1 Prosapia bicincta | reverse complement strand
ATTAGCATATAAATGTGATTGTTCTGATTTATATGTAACTTATTTCATTTAGCTAGGTCATATGTAGTTCGCACAATGGGTGCAACAGAAACTCGTCGTTATACATCTAGAAGACCATTATGAATGCGATATTTAAAGGTTCAGCTATGTACAATTATTTTTACCATTTATTGTATACTGTAAATATGTATGACATCACTTGTGTTTTACCGCTACCAAAAATTGAGTTTGATTTTATCTCAATGGTCCTCCGGATAATCTAATTGAATCATACATTACGATACAATTTTCGTACGCTGCGCCGTGCCGGAATACGTACCACTGTCTCTGATTAAATCACACATCATTTCAACTTGAAGAGCAATATGTATCAATTGTATATGCATAACTTCACGTTTTCTGTTTATAACTTTATAAGTATTTTCGAGCTAACTGGTTTTAACTTTTAAAATATATGAAAGTAACAACAAAACTTTATGACAACCTCCACAGTCATATGGCCAATACAAGCATTTGTTTATGTATGGTTCCGGGGAGAACTATATGCACTTGTGAACGTTTTACGCTGCAGTAATTGCACTTTTAGTCTGCAATGGACATTTATTTAGTACGTTTATGTTTTTAGAAGGTTTAGAGTCGCGCGTGCGTGAGTGTGGGAATGTAATATTTCTACTTTTATTTATATTCATGACTGGAGGGAATCGTTCAGCTTGATGGAAAACACCGTTGCAAGTGGAATAAAACAATATTTACATACAGAGAGTATTGTGATCGGATTAGCGGCGCATTAGCAATCAACCGGCCGGGCTGCCACTGGACTGTCACTGGTTTCATAAACTATGCTGTTTATCTTTACGGCTGATTGAACTATGCCCTATGCCTGATTGCACTGGTGAATTGTTTTCTCAATGCATTTATTTTAACGTTAGTATACCTTCATTATTATTGTTTGCTGTTTGCAGTTTATATATTAACATAATAACAAATTAGTTGGCTTTGCAGTGAGTTTAACATTACAGGATACTTTCTGTTTTATATGAAAGATAGAATATTGGACTTTCCTATATGATTACCTAAGATATGCGCATGCGGTGCCAAAATGTCCTATTTCTAGTGGAGCTTGTGGAATATTATTTCTACAGATTGTTAAACCAGCGACTTTAACGGCTCGGGCATTTTAGTGACAGTGCCAGGCTTGGATCAGCGATGTTAAAGTTGACTTTAGCACCGGTGACCAGCGATACTGAGTTAGCTTCGTATGACACATGGTGTAAATGAATAGAGCTAGTGACAGCGACAAATCAACCAATGACAGCCGCAATAAAATATCAGTCACTTTCCACCCCAAGGACGACGAATTGTTGCCCAATCACAACAGAGACAACCCCTTCCTCCTTCAGTAAACGTCACTGAACGATGATAAGTGTATTGAGCCGAGTGGTTACAGTAATCAAAGTCAAGTCGGTTAGTACGTAGTTCAGTTCCTTGGAGAACAGCCGGCCGTGGACGATCTATAGTTTTGACTCAAGCGCTGTGAGCCTTCGATCGATCCATAGTCACATGGAACTGGTATTTTTATTATTTGTTACTGGTACCACCAGCGACCAACGAATATCAGAGACAAGTCACCGGGACAGAAATTGTCCACCATTCCTAGTTATTTCGTTTCTTTACCCCAGATCTGGAGGGAAATCTTTTATTACACTACTTCAGGTTCGCACTCCTACAAATCCCATATTACCTGCCATATATATGATACATAGGGTTCCCTAAGAACAAAAGGGGAAACTTTCAGGGATTTTTCTCAGATGTGAATAGCGAAAGAGGTCTATATATATATATATATATATATATATATATATATATATATATATATATATATATATATATATATATATAAGTTAGATTTGAAAACGCTTCGTTAACGAGTTACAGCTAAAAAAAGATTTCTTGACGAAACGAATTAAAATTAAATTTTAGTTTCTTCTTTACAGTGAGACCATTGTAGAGTTTGTGGAGCGTTAGTTAAAGTGTAAAACCTAGTGTATTTCATGTAAATTGAACTAAAAGGTTTGATAAAACACAGGTTCCAGATCTATAACTATGGTCATGTTTAGGATATGTTACCTGAACTATAATGTTTGATAAAATTTAACGTTCAGGTTTTAAGTACAATTAACTTTCTTATATAGTTGACGAATACGTATAACTTGTAAACAAACTTCGAGAAGAATTTAGTTCAGAAAATAGTGACGTAAAACAGAGGAGCACAAATTTTAAAAAGTAATTATTTATAATAACGCTCCGTGTTTTGTTTCATGATAAACCATTTTAGTATGAAACTCACCATTTAGGTCCACTTGGACCTATGCTACGATCAAGAGAAAACGAACGTTTGGAAATAACTTATTCGTCTGAAAACTGATAAACTTTAAAAAATTCCGTACACGGAGAATTTTAATGTGGACTCTATGTATCCACTTAAGGTTTTATGCCCCTACTTTAATTATGCTACCTACCCATTTTTCCCATCCTTCGTAAGCGATAGTATTCATACTGTTTCAACGCCGTAAACTCATTTATAGTCTAATTTCTTTCCGTTAAATAATCCAATAACAATTTTCGCTACAAAAATTAGGTTTTTTCTTCAAATATAAACTTATTCATAGTTACTGATAAAAACATTTCCATTCTAATCCAAGATTTTTTACTCAATATTTTCTTACACTTACAATGAATACAAATATTTATTTATTTTATATTAATACAAGTATCCTCTAAATGGGCAAGCAACAAATGGTTATTAACCAGAAAAAAGTTAAAATAAACTATTAAAAATATTAGTTACTTTCCTTTTTGTTAAATTAAATAAGTCTTTAAAATTACACGCCCTTCCGTAAATACTCTAGTTCTGGAAAATTCTTTTTGCTCAAAGAAGTGAATTATTCATATGAAACAATCTACTACTAAAAACTAAAATTTTCAAGTGAAAATTGAAAAATCTTATAAATGATTATAAGCATATATTCATTTTTCTCGTAACTGAACCATACCATATTGTAGACCAGCACTGGTAAAGCAAATAATTATTATGGGCTGGATTTTACTAATCCGTTACTGTTCATAAAGTAAAAAATATTTGTTCAAGATTAATATTAGTTATTTGACAGTCATAGATCTATAGAGGAAATACCTTGAAGACTAGTGGTTACTTTAGCCAATTATTATTATTTTGTTTTGTGTGTGTCTAAGTCGGAAAGTACGAATCAAGTTATTACAGCTTTCACAGTAGGTCATTCAGTATTTGTTTGTTGCATTAAGGTTATTACTGAACTCATTGTGAAAACATTGTAAATATCAGAGTGAAATGTGTTGCGGATGTAGGGAAGTCGCCGGTCTGATATATAGGGGGTACTCAGTACTCGAACGTCATTCTAATGCCGTCACCCAAATCCACAACACCCCCATGACCTCAATCTGTTCAACTGTAAATGTAAAAAACTGAAACGGCTTTCACAAAACACTACTATACTTTTATCAATGAGTAACCAAGGGATATAGGAAAGTCGATCCTCTGAGACACAGGCAAGTTCCTGGTCTGAGGTATAGAGGTACCTAAGCCAAAACCAATGCGTATTCCAATGCAGTCAAGCAGTCTGCAATACCACAAGAACTCAAACCATACAACTGTAACTTTAACAAAGGGAAACTGTCTTCACAAAACACTATTATACTTTTATCAATGAGTAACCAAGGGATATAGGAAGTCGATGCTCTGACATTTAGATAAGTTGCTGGTCTGGTCTATATGGATACAATACATAGGGATAAAATACATTGGGGTACAATACATAGAGCGTGTTATATATAGGGATACAATAAATAGGGTTACAATACATAGAGGGTGCAATAAATAGGGGTACAATACATAGGGGTACAATACATAGAGCGTGTTATATATAGGGATACAATACATAGGGTTACAATACATAGAGGGTGCAATAAATATGATTACAATACATGGGGGTACAATACATAGGGGTACAATACATAGAGCGTGTTATATATAGGGATACAATAAATAGGGTTACAATACATAGAGGGTGCAATAAATATGGGACAATACATAGGGGTGCAATACATAGGGGTACAATACATAGGGGTACAATACATAGAGCGTGTTATATATAGGGATACAATACATAGGGTTACAATACATAGAGGGTGCAATAAATATGGGTACAATACATAGGGGTACAATACATAGAGGGTGCAATACATAGAGGGTGCAATACATAGGGGTACAATGTATACGTTAATAGTTATCCAACCCTGGAGATTATTTGTCTGAAATCATTGTAAAGGATAATTAAATATTTTAGCCAGCATTTTAGAAAAACATTTTTCTATTTCAGCTTCACAAACTCTCCTCGAAAGCTAGTGCAATATCGGTGGTTCTCAACAAGAACTCAACACAGACCCTTCAGCTGAGAGCCAGAACACTAAGCGCTGGACCATCTCCATAATTTCTTTAATAGTAAAATTAGAATTGTAGGAGTGCAAGACTTAGTACTATAATTCGGAAAGCCGGTTTATACCTCATAAAACCCGTTCTCTGTTTATTCTTACTGCAATTTACTCACTATACACTTGTCTACATTCTTTTTTTAACCCGCTTCACGCACCGACCAAATTTATCGTGCAAACAACGCACAACGTCCACATATACACCCGCTAACAAACACGGCCAAGTAATTGGCTGCACGGTTCTATTTCCGAGCTGAATTACGGCGAACACGGGACCGTGTAATTAAAACAGATTTGATTAGTGATCATGAAGAGGGGGTGGGGCTTACTTTGTACGGGTTCTTTGCGCCGACCGTGTATACTCCTAACGCGACATTTTAATTAAACTCTACACTAAACAACGAACGGCAGGGTTTATTTTGTAATTGTATCTGAAAATTGGCCCTTTTAGCAAATTAAAAACCAAATTAAAAAACAATATTACAAAAAATAAATAAATTTGGTTTTAATTTTTTTCCAGGTTTGATCTTATTTTATAAGGATATATAAATGAAAAAGGTGGAAGTTTAGAAAAGATAAACATCATATAGACGAGAAACAGACTCGGGTACAATAGATAGATACAATGGATAACGGTTAATAGCCCTAAGAGAAGAATAAAAAAGAATTAGTCGTATTCTATAGTTGTGTAAACAGAGTCGGTTGCTATAGATGGATTTAATTAATAGTCCTAAGGGAAGAATAGGAGGAGCATTACAATGAAAAGCTGAAATTAATGAAGGGAAAAGATAGAGGGAGGTTTCTTAAAATAATTATGAGAATTAAAAGTATTTTTTAACTGACGTTATACTGTTAATATTTGTGATATTTCAGGAAGTTTATGTCACGTGATTTACTGTCAGCTGTTTAATTTTGTTGTTTTTTAATTGTAAAAACACTTCAGTGGAACCCCTAAAATCCAAACTAATTGGGACTATAGCCTGTTTGGATTTGGAAAAGTTCGTATTTTGGATTTGCTATGTATTTTTCATTTGACAGAATTGCGTTTTTTCTATTAACGAACAGTATTAGAGCATTAATTACATTTTCTGTATTAAAAATTAAAGTGAAAAGTCTTTGTAACAAGCCATCACTCGAAAGTTTCTGTGAATGAAAAAATTGACGAGGCTGTATTTTTATGGTTTACACAAGAGAGACAGGAAGGAGTTCCTATTAATGGTTAATTAATACAAGGAAAGGAATTACAGCATAAAAAATTATTAAACGGCGACTTGGAGTTTACTGCTAGCAATAGATTGTTGGATAAATGGAAGAGAAGGCACGGAATTAGACAACTAACGGTAAGTGAGGGAAGAAGCTATCAGCTGATAATCTTGTTGCGAAAGGATATTTAGACGAACTCACAGATTTGATTTCGTCTAAAAATTACTCACCCCAGCAAGTGTATAATGCAGACGAGACGGGATTGAAATTTAAAGCCCTTCCCACTAAAAGTCTTGCTTCTAAAGAGGAATCATCTTTGCGCCAGGCTTTAAACAAGCAAACAGCGTCTCAGTTTTGGCTTGCAGTAACGCCGGGGGAACAAATAAGCGGTTTTTGGAAAATCTGCCAAGCCACGAGCGATAAAAATATGAGCTTGAATCTTCTCCCTGTTCATTACAGAAATCAGTGTAAGGCGTGGATGACTGGTAATATTTTCAAATGAAACTGAGCTTTAGAAAAAAGCTTCTGCAAAATTATTTCCAGAAACACTTTCTATTCCAGAAAAACTTAAATAAAGGATTAAATAAACTATTCCCGACGATTACAATAAAGGATGTAATTTACTGTGTAGCTGGATCCTGGAATAATATCAGTAACACTTTACTGCAGAAATTTTGGAAGAACCTCGAATTTATGGAAACACCACTTAGAACACGGGGTGATGAAACTGAGCTCCTTCATCTTATTCAAAAAGTACTAGGATGTGAAGATGCTGAAGAACGTGGCCTGGAAGAATGGACAGCACTAGATAACAATGAAGAATATACCGAGCATGCGAAGGTGTCTATGATCCAGGACCAATATGATGACAGTGTAGCAGATAGCGATAGCGAGGAAAAAGATGCCTCTACGAATGCTGTTACTCTTGCCGACTCTGCCGCCGCTCACGACATTACGTAGAACAACAATCACCTGCAAAAACAAATGATGTTATGCCAATTCGACACTAGCTTAACATCGCGCTCTCGGGAAGGCTTTAGTCTCTTTGCCAGATGAAGATAACTGATTTTAGGTGAAAAATATAGCTAAGTGTTTGTGTCTTTTCTTTTTAAGTGAAACATATAGTTTAATGTTTGTCTTTTTTATTTTTATTTTACTGTCAATAAATACTATGTTAATGAAGTGATACAGTAGTACAGTATAGGGCTTCGTATTATATCATGTGTATACAGTGTCAATTCCAATAAATTGCACATCTCAGTCTTGTTTCACGTAAGTAGCAAGCCTTCAGTACATACTTCATTTTCGGATTTCGAGGGGGTTGATATAGGCGTGTCGGATTCGAAACGTTTTATTTTATATCTATATATATATATATATATATATATATATATATATATATATATATATATATATTAAATATGGTGATAAATATATATTTCTTGTATATATAGTTAATAAATTTAAAAAAAAAGATTTCAAAAACAAGAATACTTTTATGAATATATTTATTCAAAGCTTTTCGCCGATTTTTTATTAGATAATTTTTTTCCTAAAGATGCTGATACTATTTTATCGGCGAAAAGCTTTGAATAAATATATTCATTAAAAGTATTCTTGTTTTTGAAATATTTTAAATTTATTAAATATATATATATATATATATATATATATATATATATATATATATATATATTAAATATGGTGATATGTTTTCTTGTAATATAGTTATTAAATTTAAAATATTTCAAAAACAAGAATACTTTTAATGAATATATTTATTCAAAGCTTTTCGCCGATAAAATAGTACCAGCATCTTCAGGAAAGTAATTATCTAATAAAATAGATAATTACTTTCCTGAAGATACTGGTACTATTTTATCGGCGAAAAGCTTTGAATAAATATATTCATTAAAAGTATTCTTGTTTTTGAAATATTTTTAATTTATTAATTATATATATATAAATGCTGTATATCTTTCTGAAAAGAATATTACATAATAGAAAACTTGAGTTTATATTTAATTGTTAAAAAAAAGGTGCTGATAAAAAGTAAAATTATTACTCTGACTTGAAAGTACAATTTTAGTAAAACTGTCACTGTCATACTGTTCCTACGTGGAAGTGTTTTTTGTGTTTAAATGTCAGTTAAAATTTTAAATAACATCTAATAGGTTATACGGTGGTCAAGAGGAAATACAACGTGAGGTTAAACTAAGAAAAAATTTAAAGATAGATATAAAAAACATTTCCATGAATATAAAAATCCAGAAATGTATAAATCAAATTTTGCTAGCCATTGTTTTAATAATAATCGCATATTTTCTAATATAGATAATATGATACTTGTAAAAGAGATAAACAAAAGCCTAAGAATGAATATTTATGAGGCTATAGTAATACATAAATATAATACTAATAATGAGTTGATAAATGAAGAAATACAAGTAAAATCTAATTTTGATACGATACTCAGTGTTTGTAATGTTAGGGCAGCAAAGTAATAGTTTGACAACATTGTAATAGATTTGGCAACGCTGTTTTTTGGATCACATGTATGTTTGATTTTAATTATTTAATGTTCCTGATGATGTTGGTACTGTTTGCCAACGAAAAGCTTTGAATTTTACATTCAATAAATTATTCTTGTATTTGTATTTTTTCTAGTTTCTTTATTGATAAACAAGAATACATATTGTAGTATATATATATATTTATATGCTGATACGTTTTCCTTCACGGATGGAAACATATGATGAATAGTTATTACCTGGAGTACATCGGTTCCTTCTGCAGTGCATAGATCCGTAGTGCCGACGTTTCGCTACAATCTAATCTAGCATTGATGAGGCGGGGCTGGGATTCATTCCTCTATATATATAGGAGCAGAGTTGTCTGCGATCTTCACTCGCTCTTCAACTGTTGTAGATTTCATCTTGTCAATGCTAGATGATATTCTAGCGAATCGCCGGTGCTCCGATTAAATATATATAAACATATATATTATTACGCACACACACACACACACACACACACACACACATATATATATATATATATATATATATATATATATGTGTGTGTGTGTGTGTGTGTGTGTGCGTAATAATATATGTTATAATTATAAAAGTAGGAGGACTAGTAAACATTTGCGTATGGAAATTATTCTGTGTACCTAATTTTATTCAATTTTAAGAATAAATCTATTTAAAATGTATTGAAATATCCATTCTCTGTATGATAGATAATTAAAATAAAAACTCATATATGATAAATATTTATATAAACAGGATTTTATTTTTTATCACAAGCTTTAATAGTTATTCATTGTATCGTGAGCTTGTGATTATCAAACTTAAACAAATTATTCATGTTTTGAAGAGAATATGTTTTCATTTACAATTTACTGTGTATTCAGATGGAATTGTTGTGGTTTTAAAAGAACGGAGACGGGTCATAGCGTGTATTTCCATTCGTTGCCTTCGGCGAGGATTGAACGCGTTTACATCCCTTTATAGTATCCTCAAGCAAACATTTTTATTGGGTAATCGTAGATAATTCGCGTTCTAAACGTTTTGTATTACAATATTTTCATTGAAATTTCCTTTTCCATTTTGTCTATTGAAAACGCTTCAATAAAATGCAGGATCTCTTTTGTGATAAAGGTGATGATTTCATATTTTACGGACAAATTCAACAAAAAATGTCACTGTCGATATTTTCAAAAGAATTTACAAAAGTGTTAATAAAGGAAAGTGGTTATTTCCTATAAATAACAAATTGAATTTTAAGTCAAAGTTTTACAGAAATTATAAATAAAACTGAAAACACAAAAGAATTAACTGTTGAAAGTAGTGAATTCCAAAGTGTAAATTCATTAATTGTTAGAAAATTATAAGTTCATGCTAGACTGTGCATTAATATATTAGATTAGAATAGTTTTCTGTTATTCCTAGCGTTGTCGTATTAGTCTTTGTCTCTCATCAAATACTCGCAATAAATCGATATGTCTAACTGATGAAGGATCTCCGAAACGCGTCGACAAGGATTATTATAGCAATGGTCGAAATGACCGAAAACCGGGATACTCTGCATAATTAGTTACCTTTTAAAACGTATTTCTTCTAATATCAAAAAGAAATTCTAAGTCGGAGTAAAAAGATTAATGTACTAACCCTAAATTAAAACAAATATTATATTTACATTCCTCGTACAAAACAGGTAATACACAGGCACGTACATTTAGTTTCACAGGTACTACACAGGTACGTACATTTATGTCACAATTACGTACACTTAGTTTCACAGGTACTACACAAGTACGTACATTTACTTCAACAGCTACTAGTGAAACTAGAATTTATAAGTTACAGTCTCCCAAAATGGTATCTCTCTAGTTAAAAAAAAATAATAATAAAACCAACTTTTTTCATAATAATATATGTCAAAGTGTATAAAGATGAAGTAACTATTTTTTAATTCTGATGAGAGGTAAAAACTAACTTAATTTAACTACGATAAAAATAGAGATACCAATGCTTAAATTAATATTATACAGATCTAAAATAAATACAAACATTGCATTAAAATTTGTTACATTCCTGGTTTTTGTTACCAAATTCAAAATTTTAAACACAAAAGAGAAATATTCCCTCAAGATAAACAAGCAAACAACAGCTGTAAGCACAACAGCAAGCAAGGGGTGCTGACTGTTCGGAAGGTTCTACTGCTCTCGGGTAGCTCTGGAAAAGCGATCGAACCGCTGTCCCTTGTTGGAGTTCGTCTCCTGTCCGGGGTTACCAGTCTAGGCCTTACAGCAAGGTCGATGACTCTTACATACTAATACCATCGGTTGTGGTAGCAATTCCCATATAGGCGTTATCGCTATTCACCCTGACGGGAAGCACGAGTTTGAGGTTGGATTCGTGGGGGTTACGGTTTCACACGCTAGACTTAATATTCCCCACATGAAGCATCTATCTTTGTGTTATTTGCCAAAAGTAGGTGGAATCTTTGCAACACTCTTACGTTAAACCATCTTTCTATTTCTTCGCTTTTTTCATACGCACTACCGCATTATCTCAAGGTCAGACGTAATTATTTATTTTCAATGGATAATATTACATTAGATCGTCAAGAACAAGGGATTTCCTATTGTATACTATTACATAATTTGTCCTAATTTAGTTTTTAAACTTTTATAAAGAAGTGGTATCTTTAATTAGAAAAGTTTAATTGTTCATCTGGTTCACTTTAAATTGTAAGGTTATAAGCTTGAACGTCTCAATGCTTCATTATTTATGGATGCAACAAGAGAGAACTTCGCTGTAATAAACCGAAAGAAAAGTGCTGAAGATTTTTCCAACATTAGGTATAAAATATAGATAGACCACAATGAAAGTATCTACTTCTAACTTCGGAGAACGATTTGGAGAAGGATAATTATTCCAGAAAAAGAAGAAAAGGGGTGTGCCTTTGCAGAAAGAGCGAAGAGCTTTTGAGTCATAAAGATCTTTCATTTGTCTGTCTACCAGTGGTTGATTATTATGTTAATAATAGAAGCTTTGGAAGAGAGATTTTTTAAAATAAATCTAATCTGATCATGATCGTGAGAATATTTTTCCTTTACAGCCGTTTTTATACTGAAACTGTACTGGCATGCTGTTTTGTGATAAAAGCGCGTTTAGGTTCCGTATAGACAAATGGGATGAAAATGTGTAAAAATATTGACTAATAACAAGACTATTGAAAACTATAAAATTATTATGCTTTTAACTACTAAACGCGTTTCCAAACAAACAAAATCATCCCCCTATAATCGCATGCAACGTAGCAGCTCCCAAGAGATGGACAGCCGGAACTAATGTTGAATCCATGTTGCATCATGGGAACACAATCCCACAGGATTAGTTAATCCCTAAAACAAATGATTGTACATTTCCGTTTACCTTAACCTGGCTTTAACTGTTGAACAACTTCGTGTCAGTAAGCCAACATACACGGGTGTATGAAGGTTAGCAGAGACTTTGACAGAGGGGGATATACTCTAGGCGGTGGATGATTAGTATTATTCAAAGTCACTTGTTATTGAAATGAAAATGTAATCAATATTATTCATTATAATTTTGAGAGGAAGTGTATTATTTTTTGTGAGTTTATCCATTGGGTATAAATCAGGAGTACCTCATTAATACTCGTAACCAATGATTTTTCTATCCAGGGAATAGGATGGATTCACGCTATCGTTATCCAAAATCTTATTATATAATATTCTAAATCTATTTCCCCTAAATATATATAATCCTAGAAATATATAAATGCTGAAAATGTATATGAATTATATGAGACGCAATTGTAATTGTATTGTTTACATAATTTTATTGTATTTATAGCTGTTTGCCTACATAAGGAAAACACTATAAAAGCTACGCACAATACTGGATGCTGATAAAATATCAAAACAGAGACTTTGCACAATGTATTCTTTCCTTGGTGTTTACCTACTTTAGAAAAAAGACTTTAAAAGCCTCATACATTCCTCGATGCCGATAGAATATCAAATCAAAGACATTGTAAAGCTGTTCACATTCCTGGCGTGTTACCTGCACGAGGAGAAAGACTATAAAAGCTTCATACATTACTCGATGCTGTTAGAATATCAAATCTGAGACATTGTAAAGCTGTACCCATTCTTGGCGTTTTATCTCCACGAGGAGAAAGACTATAAAACCCTCACACATTACTCGATGCTGTTAGAATATCAAATCAGAGACATTGTAAAGCTGTACCCCTTCCTGGCGTTTTACCTGCACGAGGAGAAAGACTAAACGCCTCATACATTCCTCGATGCTGTTAGAATATCAAAGCAAAGACCCTGTTAAGCTGTACCAAGTCTTGGCTCTTAACCTCCATGAAAATACAAACTATAAAACCCTCACACATTACTCGATGCTGTTAGAATATCAAATCAGAGACATTGTAAAGCTGTACCCATTCTTGGCGTTTTATCTCCACGAGGAGAAAGACTATAAAACCCTCACACATTCCTCGATGCTGTTAGAATATCAAAAGCAAAGACCTTGTTAAGCTGTACCAAGTCTTGGCTCTTAACTTCCATGAAGATACAAACTATAAAAGCCTCATACATTTCTCGATGGAGATAGAATATCATAGCAAAGACCTTGTAAATCTGTACGCATTCCTGGCTTTTTACCTGCATGAGGATAATTACTATAAAAGAATCATAGACTCCTTGATGTTGATAGAATGTCAAAGCAAACACCTTGTAAAGCTGTACGCTTTCCTGTCTTTTTACCTGCATGAGGATAATTACTATAAAAACCTCATACACTCCTTGATGTTGATAGAATATCATAGCAAAGACCTTGTAAATCTGTACGCTTTCCTGGCTTTTTACCTGCATGAGGATAATTACTATAAAAGAATCATAGACCCCTTGATGTTGATAGAATGTCAAAGCAAAGACCTTGTAAATCTGTACGCTTTCCTGGCTTTTTACCTGCATGAGGATAATTACTATAAAAGAATCATAGACTCCTTGATGTTGATAGAATGTCAAAGCAAACACCTTGTAAAGCTGTACGCTTTCCTGTCTTTTTACCTGCATGAGGATAATTACTATAAAAGAATCATAGACTCCTTGATGTTGATAGAATGTCAAAGCATAAGACCTTGTAAATCTGTACGCTTTCCTGGCTTTTTACCTGCATGAGGATAATTACTATAAAAGAATCATAGACTCCTTGATGTTGATAGAATGTCAAAGCAAAGACCTTGTAAATCTGTACGCTTTCCTGGCTTTTTACCTGCATGAGGATAATTACTATAAAAGAATCATAGACTCCTTGATGTTGATAGAATGTCAAAGCAAAGACCTTGTAAATCTGTACGCTTTCCTGGCTTTTTACCTGCATGAGGATAATTACTATAAAAGAATCATAGACTCCTTGATGTTGATAGAATGTCAAAGCAAAGACCTTGTAAATCTGTACGTTTCCTGGCTTTTTACCTGCATGAGGATAATTACTATAAAAGAATCATAGACTCCTTGATGTTGATAGAATGTCAAAGCAAAGACCTTGTAAATCTGTACGCTTTCCTGGCTTTTTACCTGCATGAGGATAATTACTATAAAAGAATCATAGACTCCTTGATGTTGATAGAATGTCAAAGCAAACACCTTGTAAAGCTGTACGCTTTCCTGTATTTTTACCTGCATGAGGATAATTACTATAAAAGAATCATAGACTCCTTGATGTTGATAGAATGTCAAAGCAAACACCTTGTAAATCTGTACGCTTTCCTGGCTTTTTACCTGCATGAGGATAATTACTATAAAAGAATCATAGACTCCTTGATTTTGATAGAATGTCAAAGCAAACACCTTGTAAAGCTGTACGCTTTCCTGTCTTTTTACCTGCATGAGGATAATTACTATAAAAACCTCATACACTCCTCGATGGAGATAGAATGTCAAAGCAAACACCTTGTAAAGCTGTACGCTTTCATGGCTTTTTACCTGCATGAGGATAATTACTATAAAAACCTCATACACTCCTCGATGGAGATAGAATGTCAAAGCAAACACCTTGTAAAGCTGTACGCTTTCCTGGCTTTTTACCTGCATGAGGATAATTACTATAAAAACCTCATACACTCCTCGATGGAGATAGAATGTCAAAGCAAACACCTTGTAAAGCTGTACGCTTTCATGGCTTTTTACCTGCATGAGGATAATTACTATAAAAACCTCATACACTCCTTGATGTTGATAGAATATCATAGCAAAGACCTTGTAAATCTGTACGCTTTCCTGGCTTTTTACCTGCATGAGGATAATTACTATAAAAGAATCATAGACTCCTTGAAGTTGATAGAATGTCAAAGCAAAGACCTTGTAAATCTGTACGCTTTCCTGGCTTTTTACCTGCATGAGGATAATTACTATAAAAGAATCATAGACTCCTTGATGTTGATAGAATGTCAAAGCAAAGACCTTGTAAATCTGTACGCTTTCCTGGCTTTTTACCTGCATGAGGATAATTACTATAAAAGAATCATAGACTCCATGATGTTGATAGAATGTCAAAGCAGAGACCTTGTAAATCTGTACGCTTTCCTGGCTTTTTACCTGCATGAGGATAATTACTATAAAAGAATCATAGACTCCTTGATGTTGATAGAATGTCAAAGCAAACACCTTGTAAAGCTGTACGCTTTCCTGTCTTTTTACCTGCATGAGGATAATTACTATAAAAGAATCATAGACTCCTTGATGTTGATAGAATGTCAAAGCAAAGACCTTGTAAATCTGTACGCATTCCTGGCTTTTTACCTGCATGAGGATAATTACTATAAAAGAATCATAGACTCCTTGATTTTGATAGAATGTCAAAGCAAACACCTTGTAAAGCTGTACGCTTTCCTGGCTTTTTACCTGCATGAGGATAATTACTATAAAAACCTCATACACTCCTTGATGTTGATAGAATGTCAAAGCAAACACCTTGTGAGGCTGTACGCTTTCCTGTCTTTTTACCTGCATGAGGATAATTACTATAAAAACCTCATACACTCCTTGATGTTGATAGAATGTCAAAGCAAACACCTTGTAAAGCTGTACGCTTTCCTGTCTTTTTACCTGCATGAGCATAATTACTATAAAAACCTCATACACTCCTTGAAGTTGATAGAATGTCAAAGCAAACACCTTGTAAAGCTCTACGGTTTCGTGGCTTTTTACCTGCATGAGGATAATTACTATAAAAACCTCATACACCCCTTGATGCTGATAGAATGTCAAAGCAAACACCTTGTAAAGCTGTACGCTTTCCTGTCTTTTTACCTGCATGAGGATAATTACTATAAAAACCTCATACACTCCTTGATGTTGATAGAATGTCAAAGCAAACACCTTGTAAAGCTGTACGGTTGCCTGGCTTTTTACCTGCATGAGGATAATTACTATAAAAACCTCATACACTCCTTGATGTTGATAGAATGTCAAAGCAAACACCTTGTAAAGCTGTACGCTTTCCTGTCTTTTTACCTGCATGAGGATAATTACTATAAAAACCTCATACACTCCTTGAAGTTGATAGAATGTCAAAGCAAACACCTTGTAAAGCTCTACGGTTTCGTGGCTTTTTACCTGCATGAGGATAATTACTATAAAAACCTCATACACCCCTTGATGCTGATAGAATGTCCAAGCAAAGACCTTGTAAAGGTGTACCTTTTCCTGGATTGTTTCCTGCATGAGGAGAAAGACCTCTTACACACTGCATAAGAGCATCATAAACACTAGATTCTGTTAAAATGTGAAGACCATAGACCGTTCTAAAGCTATGCCGTTTTCTGGCTGACAACAACACAAAAGTAGATACTATAAGAGCCTACACTTCACTGGATGCTGATGAAATCCCAAAACAGAGATAATATAAAACCGTTACCTTTCCTGGCTGTTTACCAAACATTAGTGTAGAGGCTATAAAAGCACTGAAGATTACTGGATGCTTTAGAAATGTCATAGAAGAAACAATTGTAGAAACATTATCTTTACTTAATGTTTACCAATCATTATAGTAGAGACTATAAAAAGCACACATTTTACTGGATGCTGATGAAATATCAAAGGAGACATTTGTAGAAGCATTAGCATTTTATGATTGTTTACGAAACATTAGAGTAGAGAGTATATTACTTTCACACATTATTGAGCGCTGATAAAATGTCAAAGCAGAGACATTTGCAAAAACGTTACCAATTACTTCGCTTTTAACTAAATACCAACGTAAAGACTTTAAAAGTGTCCTACATATCAAGATGCTCATGAGAGAAACATATATCAGTATCATTAACAAAGCAACGATGTTGCAATAATAATTATATATGAATCATTTTACAAATAAAGAACCCAATGCAATTTCATTTTTATTAACAGTATCTTCTGTAAAGATGAAAGAAATGTAGCTTTGACGATAAGTAGAAGGTCAAAGTGTTAAATAAAATACTTTTTTATTTTTAAGCTTTATTTAAAAAAAAAAGTTGTACCAAGATGTTTGATAACTTGAGTGGTTACGTTTTGATGAAAAAGAAAAACACCACGGCCTGAGAACATTACCAGCTCCTTGAAAATTAAATATGTATATTACGCCGCTATAAGCATTTCTCTACTTTGTCATTTACTCTTTGGCAAGGTAGGAAATCCAATTTAAATACACCGTTATAGGGGAGTTTTTTTACTACGCCGAAGCGGAGTGTTATAAAATCCTTGAACTTACTGTGCTGCACTAAAGCAGCTTTATACATAATTAAAATCCAATTTCACCGCCTTGCTATATTCATCAGCGGCAAAATCTGACACCGTGTCTCCGTAATGAGATTATGTGCGGTATCAACGTTAGGCGTGCTAGTGTTCCAAGTGTATAAGAGTAAACAAAATATGCTGCTTTCTTAACTGTTCCCGGCGAGGAGGAAATGAGATTATTTTCTTTATAAAAGTAAGTTGTAATATTTTGATAACTTTAAAGAGGCGGTTATAGAAGTGGAATATGGTGTAAACAAGTAAAACTTGATAGAGGAGAAAACTTATCATCTTGTGCTGATTGTATTATGTAGCTTGGAAGCTCTCTAAATCTCACGAGATGGTTTTATCCCTACCTGGGATCAAATCCCGAAACTGAGGGTTCGGTCCTTACGTAAGGCCAACCGAGAATTGATTAAGCTCCGCTTGCACTACCTAGACTGAACTAAACAGAGGTTTTAAAGTATGGAAACTAAGGCGTTCGGAATTATCTACTGGTCACGAGTAGTTCTGGAAAAGTGGTCGAAACCGTAGTGTCTGGGTGAAGTTTGTATAGTCCCAGAGGCTGGCCAGTCACTAGTCCAGGCCTTACAGTAAAGTCACAAAATCTTTCCATACGGAGGCCACGGGTCGTGGCACCAAGCCCCCGTATCCCGAAAGTCACGAGTTTAAGGATGGATGGCGAGGGTGATAGTTTCATACACTAGACTGGAGATTCTCCACATCAACCTCTCTGACAAAGAGGTTGAGTCTTGAAACATGTACCCATTTTCACCTTTGTTTAATTGTAACCATATTTCTTTATTCTACACTCTTTCCGCATAACACACTGCCAAATGTGTGTATTGGGAAGAAACAAGATTGTTTACAAACTAAATAAAGTAATGGTAACGAGGATTAACTCTTTTAGCCAGAAAAGATCGAAAGTTGTAGATATTCAAAGGAAGAATAAAAAAATAGAAATTGTTGTTGGTGGAATTTCAACGAAGTTCCTGTTGATTGGTTGAGGCAGAAACTGCGGGGGAAGTATATAAAAAAATATACAATTAGTTTCTCAAGACTTCAATGTTCCACGGCTAGAAGAGGTCTACCCACCATTGTCTACACGTTAAAGGTACTAATTTTGTCAGCGTTTGTAATAAACTAAAAGAAATTTAGCATTATCCTAATTCAACGTCACCTAATGACAGACACATACCTTGGCTCTTCAATCCTCCTTCTGCAGCTCAATTTGGTTGGCGCTGAGAACCGCTATCAAATCTGTTTAGCGCCCTCTTCACCTCATCATCGGATACACTATTAACTACTAAGGAGCTGCCTACACTTTTTACTCATAGCTATACAGCACTGAAACTCCATCTTCGACGTTTCTCTTAACCCAAGTGAACCTCTCTCACACTTGGTCACTTTCTTATTTCTCGCCAGCTTCTTGCGCCTCGGGTTGAGATTTACAGATCATCCACAGCTCAAATTCAGATGGACGCTAGTTTAGCAAATGGCTACTTCCTTCCGGAAAATCTGGTCCTAACAGTTTCTCCATACTCGATTCGACGATCTAAATTTGATGAAAACACTGCTCCACTTTTTGTTGATCAATAATTCTTTATTTATGGAGAACACTCTGATCCTCTCAGTCTGATCGCCTTCGTCAGCAGCTCTCTGTCACTGATAGCTTCACTAGGGTGGCCACTGTTCAAATTTCAAACGGAACTTTCAAGCAACCAGTTATACGTCTCGTTTCTTTTCTACACCTACTTATTCTCCCCCTACCTTGATTTGTCTGTCCTTGTTTTCTGCACCATCTGTGATTTCACCATCTCTACTCTTCTGCATCGTAATTGGAATTGCTGCCTATGAAGTCTATTCACCTCTTCTACTCTTCAAAAACTCTTTATGTTAAGGCCAGTTTTGACACCTTCCTCTTCAATTCTTGCCAATCCTTCCTTAGGTTTCTGTCACCTATATTTTCTTCTCCTTATTTCTTCTATTCTTCCATGAAAACTATTGTTTTAGGTGTGCGGTATGTTTGGTACACTCGGAATACGTTTATTTGTCTGATACTGTTTAGTACAGCTGTCATTCAAAGACAATCAGAGAGTCTTTGTATGTTATCCCTCTGAGGATGGTTACTTTGTAACTGAAATGTACATTAGGGTAAATTAAAGAAAGTTTGTGGTTAAGAGGTTTTTGTGTATTTATTAAAGACAATCATCTGTATCCTTCAACAAGCATTGTCGTGAGCTTATTTGCGCATGCGTCAATTTGTTTATTGCTTTTCCATTCTGTCTCTCTGAGTCCCAATTTTTTTTGCCTCATAATATCATAAGTCGCAGAAATACATGACAAACAAATCAGTAATGCGGACAAGTTAGTTATTTTGGAAAAAAATCTGTTCCTGGCACTCGGCCATCCTAGATCACTCTTCTACGACAGACTAGTTTTCCTCTTTCCTCTTGTCTTGATACAAAACTCAACTACTATACTATTCCTTTTCGTTATTTTTACCCTTTCAATCTCCTTTAAGTTGGTAAGTAATTTTTTTACCTGAGTTACATCTCCAACGTAATTAAACTCAAGTGTTTTGTTACATTTGCCGGTGTAGTAGCATCGCTTCGTGGAAATGCATTTTGTAATAAATGCACACTGATTCAAGGAAGAAGCTCTTATCTCTCTATTTGTGGAGCTCGCCTGGCTTAATATATGAAAACACATCCCTACAAATATCACCAGATTTTGTTTCTATTTTCAAACGTTATATAATTTAAGGGTTCACGTCTTTTACATTTATTTATTTATTTTCCCCTTGTTTTCGGTTCAAGAAGATTTCAAAATACTTATTTAAATGTGAATTTTTCTCTTTAGATTTAGTTATTTCTTCTTTTTTCTATTCTAAAATTAAGGTTCAAAAATACCAACTTGTATAAGACCTAATACGACCTATGTCACAGAAGCACAAAGAAAAACATCTGATAATAAAAAAAACCCCTAAGGGCAATAGAAATGAAGACTCTGAGATCAATTACGGAAAAATGGTTAGAAATAGAGTGGAAGGCAACGATATCGCATAATTGTTACATTCAAAATGTGTTTCCCACTTTTCGAAGTATACTTTTAGCAGTCTTCTTCCTGTGATCTCATCTTTAGTCCAAATTTATTTTTAAAAAAAAATTCTCATCATTCAGTTTGTGAGAAATGAGATATTTTGAACTGTCAAACCAGATATTATTAATTTATAGAAACTCGTTGACAGTTCTCTGAATGCTTTATATTTTATTATTATTTAGAGTAATATCTATAAGGTTTTGTGAAATTATTGTATTTAATTATATTTTATTTTATCTGGTACATATCTAGGTTCGACCCAATCAGAAATACTGATTTTGTGATAATCCAAACCAAAATCATCAACCGCACTTCCAGTAAGGCAGAATACCCTGGATCAAACAGCTTGACTGTACACGATATTCCTCCAAGTTCATCACTTTGAATAGCAATCAGGTTCCTATACTTGATTGCCAACAGTTCAGTAAAGAAAAAATTGAAAAATGTAAAGAAATAATTAACCATCAATAAGTTTTATTAAAGATACATGGTCTGAGAAATAATTTACCATCATTATGTTTTTTTAAAGATACATGTCGTGAAACTCTGAGATAAAATTACTTTCAAAGTGTTTTAGAATTGTTTAAGTTTTATGAATGTAATTATTTTAATTAAAAGATTGTTATTCGTTAATAGAACAAATCAAAAAGATACTAGACTCAAATTTAGTAATTACAAATCACAAAATAATAGTGAGCTATAATTTACTGTCAGATATTGGAGACAGAGGATATTAAATAAAGGCAGCTCAAAGAAATGGTCTAATAACTTTTAATTAACAAGTACTATGGGTAATAAAATCTCCTTGTTTATTCTAGAGAAAACTTTTATCAATAAATGGCTTCTATTGATTTAGTTAAAGTGGAATAGAATATCCTTGTCGCTATCGTAATTTTGTTTTAATAATCATTATAAGACTAACATTATGTATGTATGTAGGTCACATTATTAAAAAATTATTTCATACTTCAGATACTAAAAGCAAGGTAATTTGAAATCTACAAATAAATCCTTATTTGTCCAAACCCATAACAATTCTTAGAGTTTGGAACTAATAAGTATAGTCAGTAATAATTTATTTACCAAAATTAACATCCAGTCCTGAACCTTCATAAAAAAATACCTTCAAAAATGTGTAATCCAGCTCGTCAGTCATCGTGAGTAACGTATTGCAAAGCCTTCTCATCCCAAACTACAGTTTGTATTAAAAAATGCTCTATACATCTGTCTCTCTTTATTTCTCATATCCATATCCCTCTCTCTCTCTCTCTCTCTCTCTCTCTCTCTCTCTCTCTCTCTCTCTCTTTCTCTCTATCTCTCTCTCTCTCTCTTTGTGTGTGTGTGTGTGTGTCTCTCTCTCTCTCTCTCTCTTTCTCCCGTATTTTTGGCTTGTTATCTCTAAATGTGAATATTAAAATTTGGTTTAATATTAAAGTAATAATTTTGTAGGTCTTTAAAAGGATTTTCGGATAGGGTATTTGTAAAAACATGAATTTGTCTGTAATAAGTTTTTAACCTAAATAGCATTATATATATATATATATATATATATATATATATATATATATATATATATTTGTGTGTGTATGTGTGTGCGTGCGTGTGTGTATAAATATATCTATGTAGGTATATAGATCGACAGATATTAGGCACCACAACTGTATTATAATAAATGTAACCTAATCGAAGTACTTGTATTATTTTTAATTTTCCCGAATTAACAACGTCGCTTTTATTCCAACATCACCACTTACTCTCAGCGAATTATTTAGGGAAGACATTTACAGCGGTTTTAATGGATTAGAACAAAAGTAGGTCGTACGGAACGCTCAAAGCTGGCGGAGCGCTAACCTAGTAATGCGACAAGGCGAACGGTTGAATAATACAGTCATAACATCCCTTGTCTCCGAGACATTCGAGCTTGTTCCTGCTAACCTGAAATGTCCCCCTTGGCGTTCCACGCGTGTTGGGTCAGTCTATGATTCATGAATAGGTAAAGTTGTACGACCCCGACGCTAGGCTAAATATATTCTATGGATGTGGGATAAATTGGCATATACTGAATTTTTGAAAATTTCTCGCAATGGGTATTTCTTGTTTAAAAATAAAAGAGCAATAACTAAACAGAATACACGTTTGATTCTCTGTATACTGACCATATGGAAAGACACATTGTTAGTTGTTTTTGAAATGTTACCAAACATAACCACACATGTGTGCGCGCGGGCTTGTGTGTGTGTGTGTGTGTGTGTGATAAAGAAAGACTATGTTCAAAGTAGCTGGTTTGAAATAAACATTGTATAAACCTATGTGTGTAACAATCTAGCACAAGTAATAGATCT
>JBAIZL010000006.1:84265897-84305897 GCA_036971475.1 Prosapia bicincta | reverse complement strand
TAATGCAGCTGGAGGCTTACACACATTACATTGTGAAAGTCATTGCCACTTACCGACATAAGGGAAGTAATTCATTTCCAGACTCTAATTAATAGAAAATCTTTATTATATTATAATTAAATAATACTTAACTAAGTGAATACGTAAGGTCTTACGTGCTGACGCGTTTGAGACTTCACTTCGTAAAAGGAACGAGTGTTCCGAAACGCGTCAGCAAAGTAAGCCCTTACGTATTCACTTAGTTATTTAATCAAAGTTTATTCAGTGAACTCAAGATGATTACAGCAAGCAGCTTTATTAAACGTTAACAATTTACAGAACATTTTATTTAATGAATTTTAAAAATTAACTTAATAAGGATAAGGTACAATTAATAATGTAGCATAACTTATGTGTTGAAACAGCTGTTCTACAACAAACCCTATATCATAAAATCAGCTGTTTGAAAAAAAACAACTGTAGTTAAGGCTGAAATAGTTATATATATATATATATATATATATATATATATATATATATATATATGTGTGTGTGTGTGTGTGTGTGTGTTTGTGTATGTGTGTTTGAGCGTGGCGATTTTAGAATGGCATCAACCCTAAGATGTGTGTGTGTGTGTGTCTATGTGTGAGTCTGTGTGTGTGTGTGTGTGTGTGTGTGTGTGTGTGTGTGTGTGTGTGTCTGTGTGTGAGTGTGTGTGTGTGTGTGTGTGTGCACTTGTGTTACAAGTCCATATACTGTATCAACTACAATACTCTCAGAATACACTTAAAACGTCCCACAGAAACGTAAGCTGGAAAGGGTTAATTATTGTTTAAAATAAAATCTATATTCATCAAATTTATACATTTCCGATAAATTGACTTTTTTGATATAGTGAAACGTTTGCAGAACAGATATGTCTTTTTTTCTTAAGAAAAAACAACTGTAGTTAAGGCTGAAATAGTTATAAAATGCATATATATATATATATATATATATATATATATATATATATATATATATATATATATATTTATATATATATGTATGTGTGTATGTGTGTGTGTGTGTGTGTGTGTGTGTGTGTGTGTGTGTGTGTGTGTGTGTTTATGTGTGTGTGTGTGTGTGTTTATGTGTGTGTGTGTATGAGCGTGGCGATTTTAGAATTTCATCAACCCTAAGATGTTTGTATGTGAGTGTTTGTGTGTGTGTATGTGTGTGTGTGTGTGTGTGTGTGTGTGTGTGTGTGTGTGTGTGTGTGTGTGTGTGTGTGTGTGTGTGTGTGTGTGTATGTATGTGTGTGTGTGTGTGTGTGTGTGTGTGTGTGTGTGTGTGTGTGTGTGTGTGTGTGTATGTATGTGTGTGTGTGTGTGTGTGTGTGTGTGTGTGTGTGTGTGTGTGTGTGTGTGTGTGTGTGTGTGTGTGTGTGTGTGTGTGTGTGTGTGTGTGTGTGTGTGTGTGTGTGTGTGTGAGTGAGTGTGTGTGTGTGTGTGTGTGTGTGTGTGTGTGTGTGTGTGTGTGTGTGTGTGTGTGTGTGTGTGTGTGTGTGTGTGTGTGTGTGTGTGTGTGTGTGTGTGTGTGTGTGTGTGTGTGTGTGTGTAATTGAGCGTGGCGATTTTAGAATGACATAAACCCTAAGACTTGTCTTTTCATCTATGGCAAAATATGTTTTTTCTTTTAAAAGATTTCATCGATATTTTTATAGCGAGTATTGCCCTTCAACACTTCTTTCTTATAGTTTAATATGTCTGACCTTTTATTTGCTTAAAGACTTAGTCAGAAAATCTTTTAGTAAAATAAATTGTCTGTGAGTTTAACACGGTGATATTTTCACAACAAAGTGAAACTATATCTTCCCTGATATTACGTTGCGTTTTATGACAACAAATATATTTAGTGTAGTATTTCGCCTGTCAGCCAGTACTAACGTCTGCAAAGGATATGAAAAGTATTAGGAATGTAGATAGTACTCAGGAACATGAACTTCTAGAGATAGATATAGAGGGGGTTTTATGACATGGGGAGGATTTCAAATTTGAGGTAGACCTACCCATACACCCTCTAGTAAAAACAAGGGGATGAAATCATGAAGAATTAGGAAAGGACGTTATGATCTTCTGGTAGAAGTATTAAAAGAAAATTATGGAAAGGCACATGCAGGGTCCTTAGATGAAAAACCACCTGTTGGGGGCGGTTAACAAATTCACAATAGGGGTGAAGTGAGATCCTCCAGTTAACAATTCACTTAAGGAACAAGTATTGAGGAATGAATAGTATATGTGAGTCTTTCACAAAAAGCATACAAAGGAGTTCTACATATATAGCTACCACAAAATATTTGAACAGAAGTTGCCAAAAATTAATTGTCAATATTTATATGCGAATCGTTGAGATAAAAAGACGTTGTTTGAATACAAAAGAATAAAAGTTATAATTTGTGTGTAAAAATTACAAATGTAAACGAGAATTTCCAAAGTAGAGTTGGGTTTAGTAACAGGATTTTGTTGTACTAATAGAAATAAATCCTTTGACACTATTGACGTTACTAATGCTAGAGCAATGTACAGATATGCACTGCAAACATGACTTCATATGATTTACAGACGCAACCCTTAGACGTAAGCCTTACAACTTGCACCTGAAACCTTTCATGCTTGCTACATTATTAACTCCTACAACGAGGGATTTGGATCCCCCGTACTCTTTATTGCAGACAGTTTTACCGAAGGGAATCGCTTTATTTATTCATGTATGCAACGATTTCAATGAAACGTGCACTGCTCTAGATACTTGGCTCACTTTAATCAATACTTAAATCCGATTGCGATGCAAATCGATTTTACTCCTGTTTGATTTCCGACATTGGAAGTCCCTCCGGAGTTTCGGGAATTGTATAACTTTGATTTCATGAGCAGAACGTTTTTCCCCATGAATATTTCAGTCTCTCTGATGTCTTAGAAACAGTCTTTAATTTAGTGCATAATGTAACGTTGAAAAGAAATGAAGATATTGGGAAATAAGTGACAGCGTGAATTCGTTATAAATAAAGGCTAAACACTTGAAGTACAATTGCCAAATAGTTATTGTTTTAATGTATAAACAAAAATTGAATCTAAGCCGTTGGGGCTCTGAAAAGGTAGTCATCAACGAAATACACTTTGTAATATTGTTATACTTTTCTAGACTAATATATAAACGGATTCATTATATTATAAATTATCATTCAATTATATTATGTAGAAATCGATTCAAGGACCCATATCTATCTGTAGAGGAAAGAATTCTATTATTTGTTTTTTTTTGCAAAACTATATTCAAATTAATAATAATAATATATATATATATATATATATATATATATATATATAATCCAAAATTTTAATTATTCTCAAAAACGTTTGAATAATAAATTCCAAGAAAAAACTGATTCCAGAACATTTGGTAATCTAGTAAGGGTAAACTTTAACAATAATTTATACAAAATTTCAATGTGTTGGACATTTTTGTTATTCCTACACAATAATGCTTGTTTGATCACTTGTTACTTGCTATTCAGTAAATTTAACAATGGTAAATATAGAGTCTTTCCAAATAATAGTGTGTAATAATAGCGAAGGACAATTAAATAAGTTGAACTATAAAACATAATGAAAACCCTTAAAAGACCCAATAAAAACCATATTAAAACATATTGTAAGACAATATTATTCTATAGCTATTTGTTATAAACATCAACATAAATAACTAAATATTGAAATTAAAACCATTTTAATGCACAGAATTACAAACCTATCGTCAAAATTCATCCACATTTGATCACAATATTTAATATTTCTCTCTATTATTGAAATTATGAAGTTTTAGAGCAGACTTCTGCTAAGCTCATTTCAAACTCGTTCCATCATAGACTCAGTAAATCTTAGGACTTACCTGAGAGACACGGTAAATGTTACCTAACCTAACTTTAATGCACGCGCTCGTTGTAAGCAAAACAAATTATAAATAAATTCTTATTTTTATTTTCCAAAACAAACATTTACCAAAAGCTATTTGTCAAACCTAGCATCTTCTAAACTGTAGTGGTAAACGCCCTAAAAATCACCTCTTATTTATAAAATCCGTAACTTTACTAACATATTTTAGTAATATCTTTACTAGTAAAACCAACACCTGTTTTATAAATTAATACTATTTTTATCCAACCCAGCCTACCTCACCTATTTTAGGGAATTTTGGGTTGAATCTATTTTGGTATGTTGTAAAATATCTAATATAAAAGGTAAGCTTAATTATTCGTGTTTTTTAAAATTTAATTCAATATTTCGCTCATAGTTATTTTTATAAATAGCAATATCGTAATTAATTTTTTTTTATTTTAGTAATAACTATTGAGTTTACATGACACGCTTTTGTAAGTAAATTGTAATATTTGTGTACTTTCTTTTAAATTTGAACCATTGTTATTACATTATTTACGACATTTACTGTTTTCTTGATTGTAATGTATTTTTAAAACAACCTGTGTATCTTTACTCCTGAAGACTTAGGATATGCCATTTAGTGTCAACATTTACCTAAAACACATATAAGTTTACATTATTTTGTTATTTTGACTCAAGAACGTTTCAAAGCAACCCATATAAAATTAATTTAAATAAAATAAATTAGATTAATTTGGTAAAACGTTGTTTGAGGTTTATATAGTTTGAGGCTATTTATCATTTTTTGTTTTGAAGATAAAACTCTGTGGTTTTGCAAAGTTTATAATAAACAGGGACCTTAAAATGAGGTTTACAGGGCGGAGTTAATAACCTGGCACTCCAGTTGCTCCCTAGACGGCTTCCGCATTGAGCAACAGCTATACTTTATTACCAACGTTTCTAGGGTTATTTTATTTTCTATTTTTAATTTAATTTTCTAAAACACTAGTTAATTATTTATATAACAAATAGATCTTATACTGCACAATTAAGAGCGCTCTCACATCCCCTGTACAATAGGTTCTCAGATGTTGACAATAATTTGCCGAAAGTCAACAAAGAAATGTTACAGGGAATTAGAAATGAAAAAAATAATATTTAATAGAAGGAAATATCTATTTCATTATGAACTGTAAACATAGAATACCCATTGTTTCCGAAATTTGTTTTTAAAATGTTATTTTTTTAGTGTTATATTTCTTATAAGTGTTTCTTGGTTACTTAAGTTATGGTTCACTACACGTAGAAAGTATGGAAAGATCTTTATTAGAAATTAAAGAGACTGGTATGATTTACCTAAATATTTTACAATTATTATGCCTCAGTTACTCAACAACGATTTCACTTTCCAAGAGGATGGGTCATTTACCTATAACGATTTTTGATAGAACTTTAGTACACAGCGGACCAACACATTCTGCTGTAGGCTCCAAGGTCACCTGACTTCACGTAACGCGACTCTCTGCGGCTACGTAAACGGAAAACTGTTTCTCCTATCCGTGTCACCACCAATCCCGCACGTTATCGATGAGCTAAGAAAAAATAAAGTCAAAGCAATCACCTATAACGAAGTGAAACACATGCGTTTGACAAGATGTTGATGCGTGACGTATAAGCAGAATAACTCATAAAGATCTTTTATATATATGAAAACAGCTGATTGAAGGCACTTTTGAACAGTATTTGTTTAATTATTATTAGTAGATAAATATTTGTGTAATTAATTTTCCTAGCTCCTAAGATTATTATGGAACATCCTGTTTAAGATAATGATTCCAACGATTTCTTACACGAGACATTCTAATTAGTTATTTGATTTAACTCAGTTCTATATATTTCATTGACGCTCCAAACATTCACCAAATAACCATGAAGCTATTTTATGTATGCTGATTTGCCGTATTACATTAAAATGTATTATTCTTTTTTGGTTAAATAACAATTTGTTTAACCTTTATAATTCGTAATGTTTTGAAACTGTATAGACCTAATGGTTTTTGAGTTACATGGTATTTAAAATAACTCCTGGGGAGGACACATTAAAATCTATTTGACGTTTAAAAGTGTTGTCTATATTAGCTTGCCATAAAACCAATTTAAATAAGAATTCTACTATAGTGAGAAAACAAATCATCCAAACGCCCTATTTCCAATTTCAAGGGTTTTATTTGTTCCTAGCTTAGTATCTACATTTGAATTTTTAATTCTTATCCATTGTTTATGATAATAGACAAGCAGGCTAACGTTTTAAAGGGGTTGCTAAATACTTCATGATTAGCTTACGCACCGTGTATCCGCTCTCTCCATGCTGCTATTTAACGGGAGTGTTGTCTGTTCGAAAACAGGAACTGCAACATTTTAATTTTTAGTAATATGCATATATTTACATCATTCGATTTTTTTACGGTTTATAAATGATGGCCGTAAAACCGGACGTTTTTTTAGATTATTAGTAATCAATTATTATGTAGGTAATCAGAACTTATATTATATTAAAGTATATATATCTACACTTGCCATTTACGCCCCAAAGAAAAAAATCACAGCAGCTCAAACCAGGCGATATTGAGGTCACGGGATATCACCGAAACTAGAAATGAGACTTTTGAAAGACTCCCGAAACGAGAAATGAAACATGCGACGCACCACGGCCAATCCATTTCGAGAAGTGTGTGCAGTAGGACCATCTTTCTGGAGATAAACATTGTTTTGATAAATAAACAGAACGCGTACCAAAAAAAAACAATGTTTTCTCTTTTTGCCTACCAACTTGGGCTATGAATCAAAGCTTCCCTAACCATTTCAATGTTTCGACCAGGAGACTTCTTTTTTAGAATACTTATCGTTGTTCTCAAGTTTCTAACCCACCTGAGAATCGTATTCCAGCTGCAAACGATATAATGGAGTCCAAGTTCAAAGTGAACGCGAAAAAGCCCCTGCGTAGCTGTGATAGACTCACTATTACGCGCATGCAACTCGTAAGCAAACATACGCTGTAGTGCCGTCTACTGCTTCATGAATAATGAAATGGTATCATGTGCAGAGGTCCACGATCACAGTTCTCTCTCCAAACAAATTTCTCATTTTTAAGGAATGATATATATATATATATATATATATATATATATATATATATATATATATATATATATATATATATATAGATGGTAAACTGAAATAAACGTAGAAATAAAAACAGTGGTACTTTGGCAACCCCATCTAAGTAAACGATATAATATAAAATTGACTACAACATAAAACATCAGCTCAGTCGTACAGACTAAAAGTACATTTCTACATATTTGGCCTCAGCAGTCCTCTATACACTAGCCGTTCAGGTAACCCTGAATTTATTGCTGAAAAATCTAAAAACATTATTTTATTTCCTCCACGAAATAAGGCCATACTAAATATAACAACAGAGTCAGTTACGTTTGATAAAATGTTGACATAACATTGTTATTTAACACTCGCAATCAAACAAATCAATGAAAATTAAAATGTGTATCTATAAATATGCCTTCGAATTATTTGAATCTTGTTGAGTGTCTCAGAAATCTTTAAATAGTCAATTTTTCAAGGAATACCTTCCAGTATATTGAATCTCAGTTTCACTCTCCAAATAATAAGAAATGGTCTTAAAATATATGATAAGATACTATAAACAAATTTCGTCTTTGTTTTTATTTCAACATCTACAACGTACTGTAGAGGTTTGTCAGCAGTTGCCCGGTAACTGGCCGCGTTATTGTCGAGTTATTGGCAATAACTTAGACGCGCGACAATGACGATAAAGATAGCGTCGAGCAGTTAAAATAAAACGTTTTATCTCTTATAAATTTTAAAGACGTCTTTTGAACCGTAAATCTTTAAAAACAATCTGTATGGAAAATAATAAAAATGCAATCTTTGCACATTGATATCTGGCAAGCTACGATAAGTATGTTAATTATGATAAGTTTAAGTTCAGTATTGCATTCACAACAATTCGTTCCATCGAGACAACAATATCGAAGTTTCTTCTAAATCCCCAAGCCATCATTAGTTTCAGCTTTGCCGACCTTCGTTGCAGGAGATAACGTGACTGGAAACAAACTCACGTACAACAAAACACTTGGGTATTTCCCAAAGGCAGAATGTGTTCACACATTATTATAGGACGGCGGGAAAATATGTTCTTATCATGGTGAAAATTGAGCATATAAAGCAATATTGTTCTCATAAAGCAAAATGTCCTCATAAGGCAATATTATCTCCAAAGGCAAAATTGTGTTTATGAGTAATATTGTCCCCACAAAGAAAAATCGTAAAAAAGGTTCTGCCCACAAAAGCAATATTGTAGACCATAAAGAAAATATGTCCTTATAAAGCAAAATTGTGCCCATAAAGGAAAATTGTGCTCATAAAGGGACATTCTGTTCATAAAACAAACATATCACTGTACTCGCAAAGAAATGATGTGCTCATAAAGCCAAAATATCCCTATAAAAAGAAAATTGTTCCCATAAATGAAGATTTTGCTCATAAAAAGCAAAATTGACCCCAAAGGCAAAATTGTGCATTTTGGCAATATATTCCCCATAAGGAAAAATTGTGCTTATGAGCAAATTTATGTTCATAGGCCACAATGTGCCAACAAAGCAATATTGAGATAAAAAAGCAAAAAGTCCTAATAAATTCCAATTGTGCCTATAAAGGAAAATTGTGCTCATAAAGCAATATTGTTATCATAAAGCAAGAATCTCCTAATAGAGCCAAATTGTGCTTATAAAGCAAAATCGTGCTTATAAAGCAATATTGTCCATGTAAGGCAAAATTGTGCTCATGAGAAAAATTGTGTCCATAACGCAAGATAGTTCCAATAAAATAAAATTGAGTCCTTGAGGCAAAATTTAGCTAATATATGAAACTGTTGCTTATTAAAATGTTGTTTAGGGAGGAAAATATTTTTCTAAAAAAAATTGTGGTCATATAGCACAATTGTGCTCAAAAAGCAAAATTGTGCTTATGAAGCAAAATCGTGCTCATGCATCAATATTGACCAACAAACCAAAATTTCTTATGAAACAAAAACAAAAAAATAAGGAAATCGTTTGTTATTAAAGCAAAATTGTGCTCATGAAGCAAATTATACTAATGAAGCAAAATTTCTCATGTAGCAAAAACGTGGACATAAAGCGAAATTCTGTTTATAAATGAACAAATTTGCTAAAAAGCAATATTGCTCTTATAAAACAAATAATTGCAAATAAAAAAGTGTGCATGAATAAAATTTAGCCCTAAAAAATATATATCATTAGAGAAAAGCGTGATCATAAAACAAAATTTGGCTTATAAAGCAAAATTTCTCATGAATCAAAAACGAGGTAATAAAGTAAAATTATGCTCTTGAAGGTACAATGTGCATATTGCATAAAATTTTGCCAATACATCAAAATTTCTCATAAAGGAAAAGCTGCTTATAAATTAACATTTTGCACAAATATACGTTCATGAATGTTCAAGAAGCCCAAATATTTCAGTAGTGTGTTGATAGATAATTAAGGATTTATATCAAGTATAAACTTCCGAATCCCCATATATATCATTTTATATGACCTTTCATTTTATGCCCCATGGCTATTTTACGATTCATTGGTGAAATAACTGCTATCACAAAAGTTAATACATTTTATAGAGTTTTCAGAAATAATTATTTCTTTAACGCGATTTTAAAGTTTTTTTTTAAACAAAAATTTAACACAATGATGTAGAATACTATATCCCTAAATAATTTTTTAAACAGATTTCTCCAACGTCGTTCGATGACATCAAACCAGGACAAAGAAGTAGGTATTAATATGGAATTATGAACAGTAAATATAAATATAAATAAATAAATATATATATATATAAACTTACATATACATAGAATAAATAACGACAGATTGTAAAAAAAAAGGTTTCGAATTACTTGGTAACTACATTTTTCACTTGACTATTCACTACAATTGTTGTGATTGACGTTTTACTACATCTCTCACTTGTTTCTTAACTTCATTTGACCCTTGACCCTTCGCTACATTCACGGCTTGATTGCACTTGTGGCTTGATTTTAAACAGCCTTACACCTTTTACTTCATAATACAAATCAAATTGTAAAAGTATTTGGAGGTTTTTAAAGTGAATGACGCCTTATTGTGGCGTTGCTACTTTTGTTACTACTGTCCGCACTTCTTAAAGGGGAAAGCGAATTACAAGCGGAGAAACATTAAAACCATGTAGAAGGATTCCGTGATTAGGTGAAGGAGATGTCCATTCCATTTTATTCGGTGTCTGTTGTTCAATTAATTATTGTGTAAATTAATTGAGGCTAAAAGGTCTAAACAATCCAATACGCCATAGCATCGAGTATTTGTTTCCTTCTTAGCACACTACCTAAAACGTTAAACTAATGCACAGAGCATTACTTGACGAAATAATGCAAATAGCAATAGCATTGAAACTTTCGCAGTCTCAAATGTCATAAATCAACTCAAGTTGTAGATGTCGTAACTTACGTATGGAAGTATAAAGTACGATAACATCCGGAATTCGACTGGTTTCGATATTACGACATTTCCATAGCAAAATAATAATTCTTGATTATATTTAACCCATTTTTAATGCGCCAATAATTTGCAGTAAAGTAACTAAATGTTATGAGAATGTAATAACAATATTACGATTTGCCGCTTCAGTAATAAGTAGTGGATAGAGAAGCAAATAATAAATTAATTACATAGTGATAAAAATTAAGATCCGAAAGTAATGACCTACAAGAGAATAATGATAGAAGTTTTAAAATAATAAATAACATTGCTGATAATATTATTATTGACAATGTAATCGTTATAAGAGTGGTGTAAGTAATATAAATTTTTGTGTAATAATAATAATAACAATAATAATAATAATAGCGATTGATGTAGCAACAACAATGCAAATGTAATAATTAAAAGTGATGTTATTAAAAAAATTGTAGTGTAATAAAAATAATGAGTTATTTTATTACTAACCACAAACATAACAATATTTTTCAAGGGTAACTAGTAGTCTGGGGTAACTAGTAGTCTGGGGTAACTAGTAGTCTGGGGTAACTAGTAGTCTGTAATAATGACACTATAGGGATAGGGTTGAAGAAATAATAATCTAGAATTAAAATAATTAATCAAATTCAGTATCATACTTTTTATATTGTTAACTTTTGAAGTGAAAACGTTTATGGCGACACCTACAAAAACTTATTGAATGGACATAAACATTCAATTTCGTGCCGGTTTAATTTCCGTCAAATTAATAGATTCAGCATAAATTTCATCAGGTTACGTTGGGAATCACATCAAAGGGAATTAAATGATAACATGATTAGATATACCAGCTGATTTTATGCTGTACGTTATAAAACAACTGTTTCAACTCGTAGGTAATGTTACAATATTTATGGCACATTGTTAAGGGGAAAGGCTTTAATAGTTTTGATAAGTTAATAAATATTTAAATGGATTTAAATTTGTGATACATTTCAACATATATAATTTAATATAATGATAGTAATAAGTTATGTACTTTCAATTAAATTTGTTTAATGGAAATATTATTAGGGGCGCCTGATAAATGTTAAGGTAATTTCTCATTACGCAAAATATAAGGTTTTCTCCATTCAATATAGATATGGTTATAGACGTTTTCAATTCTGTCGGCCGTCCCACGAGTTCTACAACCTATTTTGTTTTTTGAACACACAAATGTTATTCTGTATATAAATATTTCTAAAATTGTCGTAGCTATGTTGAAATGATTTTCGTTTTAGTAAACTTCACGTTACTATTGACAGAAGTGTTTACAAAATAGTAATTTTAAAAATCCTGTTTAAAGTAATTATTTAATATAGTGGCATTAAATCAACCTCAACTCAGTATGGTCAAGACATTTGTTGTAGAACATAAGAATCCTGATCTTTCTAATGTCAGTTTTAACATGGTATTTTTTGAAAACATAAAAATAATTTTATATTATCATATACGGAGTCCAAAAAACATTAAGTGAAACATCATATGTAATTTACAAACAGAAATGAATTGATGCAAAACTCTTGCATAGTGGTATATATCCGCCTAATATACTTTGTGCTTGCTAAATAAATAATGTAAAGGAGATCCCAGGGTTACAACAGAAGGAGCTCTTTAGGGCCTCGAGCATGAATCATTCAGATCTTCTATGTCGGTAGGTCCATGTTTATATCAGGTAAATTACCCTGCCCTAACAAAGTGGTTACTCTTCCCTATTAGGGGTCCTTATAATAACAAAAAACCAAATTCCCCGAGGACATCCTCTTTTTATAGTATACCTAATTGTATATACTATTTCGTAATATTTTTACCAAAGAGTACTCTACACTTTATGTATACACCCTGTGTAGGTGGCTTTACATGACCCCCAATAGAGATTTAGTCTACTTTATACACGCGACCCTACACATGTGATCCCATAATATCGCCCTACATTCTGTACCAAGGGTTTCATGACCTTACATTGATCCCACCAGTATTCAACATTCGGTTCTACCCTTCTAAGGGGATAGTAGTCCTAATAGCTGATTGACTTTAAAGTTGGAAAGTCAGGGCAGATATAGATACATGTAAATGAAAGTTTTGATGTGTTTTTACAATTATGTATAAGTAGTTTGACGTGTTTGTTCAACTAATCTTTGTTGGTCATTGTGGACTATTTTTTCACCCCTTTCTCATCAAATATTTTACTAGAAATTTGAAAGACACCTGGTGGGAAAGTACGACTTTTATTAACTTTTACAGATAAGTTAGTAAAACTTACACTACAATAGACGTTTTGTTTAAATATTTACTGTCCGACCTTGTTAGAGACATTTATGGGGGAAATGTAAAACGTAAACAGTGAGATTTTAAAATACAAATGCCCGATAAGGTCGTTTTCATAATGATTATTTAGAACATTTATTGTAACTTTTCATTTAATACCACAAAGAACCCGACCGTGTTTACATTTAACTCCACCCAATGTTGGAAGCATCTAAGTAGAAAATCACTACGTACAATTGCAAGACAATATAAGGTTTTGATTTAAAATTATATTTTCATTTCACAACGAACTCCATCTTCCTGTACAGATTTTTGAAAAATTATTGTCATATAATTATTCACAAATGCAGATTAGAATTAACTATTATTTTTTAAAAAAATATTGAGTGTTATATTTACCCAGTATAACAAACTTGTACTATAATTATAGGTATATACAGTATATTATAAATATCCTAATTGGAAATTATTTATAGAGTGTATATGAATGTCTCAATTATTCAGTATTTTAAATTCAATGATTATTTTGGCTTAGTAATTATCATTACACATTGATAACTTATGTGACCTCACATATAAATCACCAATGCAGACACAATTACCAAATTTTAAAATCCATTGGTAAAATCTCAATTCCATCAAAATTTTGAAAAATAGCAAATAAAATACAATAACTTCAGTTCATTAAACCTAATAAAATGTCTAAGTACGAATATAATAATTAAAATAAATGCAACTACAAAGATTTTGTTGATGTAATTATTTCAACATTAAACATAAACTAAAATTTGTTTATGATAATTTACATTTTATAATAATTCCATAACTCTAATAAAAAAAGCGTTATATAATAAATAAAATACTAATATATTTTTTAAAATAATTGAAACAATAAACTCAACAAAATATTTACGTTTGAACGTAACAATTTCTGTTTATATCCAGTTTTAAACAATAATTTTCATTGCATTCAAGTGGTTGCTTTGTTTAGTATTCAAAGTGTTGCGGAGAGGGTGTGTGCATGATTTTTACAGTCTTAAAAACAACTTACAACAATGCAACCGTTATTAGGGAGTGGGCTGAAAATTTTACTCGCTTAATATATTTAGAATTCTACTTGTGAATATATTTTTTTAACCACAATTTACTTACGGTAAAGCATAGATCCAAAAATTCATTTCCCCTCTGTGAGGCTACACATATCCTCCACCGATACTGCACACGTACTGGTTACTTGTGCTTTAGCCTACTCGGTGCTCCCAGCATCCCGGAAACATCCGATCCTCCCCGATCTCACCCCTGGACCATCCGCAGTGATGCAACGCTCTGTAATTTCCCTACGCTCTAAAATTCCCTTTGCAAAGTTCTACATAAGACTACTAACTACCTGAAGGAAAATATTTTCGTTTTAAAACGTTTTCCTAAAAGCGTTACAATAACAAGTCGACCGTTAAACTACCGTCCCTGAAAATGTCTTGCTTGTTGACATTTATTTATCGCTAGCGAGCTCATCAAAGGGATTAACAACCTCACAAAAATAGATAGCGTTCTGTATTCAGCTTATTTAATATTTTATTTCTTTCATTACTTTAAAATATAGCCTAAAATCAGATACTCTCCACTTATTCTTGTATTCAAAATAACATTTTTTCGCCCATAGGGCAGGCAATTCTATTTATCAATGCAACTTGATTTAATTATTAAAGTAAGAGTTTAAATATAATATACTTTTAAATTTCCTTTTACTTACAACATTAATTTTGTACAGTAACGTTTTTTAATTTGAATTTATTGCGTAGGTATAATTTATTATTGTTTGTATTTTTATTTTATTTAATCTAACTTTGATGTATAAGAGTCTTCTACGGTTATAGAACTTCTTAGTTATAGATTCAGCAACAGTTCTTCTTAGTTAGTACCTCCCAGATATACAGCTTCTTAGTTATAGTACTTCTTTTTATAGATACAGGCGAAGTATTCCTTAGTTATAAATACAATTATAGTACTTCTCTGTAAAGACATTGTTATAGTAATAATTCTCAGGTTTACAATTTATCAGTTATAGTACTTCTCAGGTTTACAATTTATCAGTTATAGAACTACTAAATTATAGATACAGTAATAGTACTTGAAGCTTTAGTACTTTTCAGGTATACCATTTGCTAGTTATAGTAATTATGAGTTTCATAGTAAAAGTACTTCTCAATTACACGGTTATAGTAGTACTCCTCAGTTATAGTTTGTCTCAGTTATAAGAACTTCTTAGTTATAGTACTATAGGTATGTTAGTTGTCAGTTATAAAGGATACTTCCTAGTGCTTCTCAGTTATAAATTAGTTATTCTCAGTTATATAGTACATCGGTTATACATAAACTAACAGTACTTGTCGTTTATACTACTTCTCAGGAATACTGTTTCTCAGAATTAGTATTTTTCTAATAATTAGTAATAATACTTTCTCAGATGTAGAGTTTCTTATGTATATTTCTTCTCGTTATCGATACAGTAATAATACTTTCTCAGATATAGAATTTCTTATGTATATTTCTTCTCGTTATCGATACAGTAATAATACTTTCTCAGATGTAGAATTTCTTAGGTATATTTCTTCTCGTTATCGATACAGTAATAATACTTTCTCAGATGTAGAATTTCTTATGTATATTTCTTCTCGTTATCGATACAGTAATAATACTTTCTCAGATATAGAATTTCTTATGTATATTTCTTCTCGTTATCGATACAGTAATAATACTTTCTCAGATATAGAATTTCTTATGTATATTTCTTCTCGTTATCGATACAGTAATAATACTTTCTCAGATATAGAATTTCTTATGTATATTTCTTCTCGTTATCGATACAGTAATAATACTTTCTCAGATGTAGAATTTCTTATGTATATTTCTTCTCGTTATCGATACAGTAATAATACTTTCTCAGATATAGAATTTCTTATGTATATTTCTTCTCGTTATCGATACAGTAATAATACTTTCTCAGATGTAGAATTTCTTATGTATATTTCTTCTCGTTATCGATACAGTAATAATCCTTTCTCAGATGTAGAGTTTCTAAGGTATATTTCTTCTCGTTATCGATACAGTAATAATACTTTCTCAGATGTAGAATTTCTTATGTATATTTCTTCTCGTTATCGATACAGTAATAATCCTTTCTCAGATGTAGAGTTTCTAAGGTATATTTCTTCTCGTTATCGATACAGTAATAATACTTTCTCAGATGTAGAATTTCTTATGTATATTTCTTCTCGTTATCGATACAGTAATAATACTTTCTCAGATATAGAATTTCTTATGTATATTTCTTCTCGTTATCGATACAGTAATAATACTTTCTCAGATGTAGAATTTCTTATGTATATTTCTTCTCGTTATCGATACAGTAATAATACTTTCTCAGATGTAGAGTTTCTAAGGTATATTTCTTCTCGTTATCGATACAGTAATAATCCTTTCTCAGATGTAGAGTTTCTAAGGTATATTTCTTCTCGTTATCGATACAGTAATAATACTTTCTCAGATGTAGAATTTCTTATGTATATTTCTTCTCGTTATCGATACAGTAATAATACTTTCTCAGATATAGAATTTCTTATGTATATTTCTTCTCGTTATCGATACAGTAATAATACTTTCTCAGATATAGAATTTCTTATGTATATTTCTTCTCGTTATCGAAACAGTAATAATACTTTCCCAGATGTAGAATTTCTTATGTATATTTCTTCTCGTTATCGATACAGTAATAATACTTTCTCAGATATAGAATTTCTTATGTATATTTCTTCTCGTTATCGATACAGTAATAATACTTTCTCAGATATAGAATTTCTTAGGTATATTTCTTCTCGTTATCGATACAGTAATAGTACTTTCCATGTATACAACTTCTCAGTTATAGTACTAATGAAAAACTAATTCTCATTTATTGTACTTCTAAGTTATAGATATAGGTGTAGTGCTTTTAAGTTATGAATACAGTAATAATACAGTTATAGTAATTTTGACATATACTATTTTTCAGTTATAAATAATTATAGTACTTTTCGCGTTTGTAGTTTTTAAGTTACATTATTTCTTTATTATAGATAAATTATTAGTACTTCTTAATTATAGTACTACTCAGTGATAGATACAGTAAAATACATGTTACTTATAGTACTTCTGAGCTATACTACCTATCAGTTATTGATATTTATGGTACTTTTGAGTTATTGTACGTCTCATGTATACTACACCTTAATTACACTATTTTTACAGGGTTAGATTCAGTATTAGTACTCTCAATGATAGTACCTCTCAAGTAATAACAGTAACTCACTCCTGTGCTATAACAGTTCTGTGTTATACTACCTTGAAGATTTAGTACTCAGGTATATTACTTCTTAGCTATAGATACAGGTCTAGTACTTCTCAGTTGTGAGTACAATTATAGCCCTTTCCGTTTAGAGTACACTATTGGTATTGGCGAGTTATAGTTCTTCCTAGTTTTAATACATCTCATGTAATTGCATCTCGGCTATAGTATCTCTCAATTATAGATACAGCTATAGCACTTTCCATTATTAGTACTTTTGTGGTATATTACTTCTCAGGTTTAGTATTTCTCAGGTATAGATATAATAGTAGCATCTTAGTAGTACTTAGTAGTATAGATACTAATCCGTAATTCCCATTTACAGTATTTCTCAAGCATACTACTTTTCAGATGTGTTATTTATACATTATAGGTACAGTTTTAGTAGCTTACTTGCCAGTTTTTGTACTTATCAGTTATATTATTTCTCAGTAACAGATATAGAAATAGTACTTCTCAGGCATACAACTCTCAGTTGTAGTACGAATCAGGTATAAATTAAATTATAGTACTTCTCGTTTTAAATACAGTCTAGACTCATAGGTAATATTTTAACAGATGATGTGTGATGTGACTCTTCATATTGTCAATAATTATAAATATTATTAAATATTACAAGGCACTGTTTTAATATCTACAACTTAAATTAACTGAAATCATTTTTTTCAAATTTCTTCAAACATGCTTACAAATTTACGAATTTCACGGGTCAACTACACTATCATTCTTCCTCGGTTACTGATATGCTATCCCTTCAAATTGTACAAAGTTTAGTTATAAAACAACCCTGTAGAAGCTTGGTTAAAACTAATGTTGTGCAGGGTGAATTCCAAAAATCCTTAGAATACACTTCAAAACCAGCTTCATTTACAACTGACTTTTTGATGACTATGATAAACATAGCAATTAACATTTCGATGGTATCGTAGCTAGTAATGAAGAATGGATGTAGCATGGGAATTATAGTAACAAAACTGGTAATGAAACATGGGTGAAGCATGTGAATCATGGTATCGTAAGTGGTAATGAAACATGAGTGGAGAATGTGAATTATGGAATTGTAATTGGCAGGGAAATCTGGGTGAAGCATGTGAATTATGGTATCGTAACTGTTACTGAAAGATGAGTGAAGCATGTAAATTATGGTATTGTAACTGGCAGGGAAATCTGCGTGAAGTATGTGAATTATGGTATCGTAACTGTTACTGAAAGATGAGTGAAGCATGTAAATTATGGTATTGTAACTGGCAGGGAAATCTGCGTGAAGCATGTGAATTATGGTATCGTAACTGGCAGGGAAATCTGCGTGAAGCATGTGAATTATGGTATCGTAACTGTTACTGAAAGATGAGTGAAGCATGTAGGTTATGGTATTGTAACTGGCAGGGAAATCTGCGTGAAGCATGTGAATTATGGTATTGTAACTGGAAACGAAGCACGCATGAAACATGTGAATTACGGTATTGTAACTGGAAACGAAGCACGCATGAAACATGTGAATTATGGTATTGTAACTGGTAGGGAAACCTGGGTGAAGTATGTAAATTATGATATCGAAACGTGAAATAAAACATGCGTGATAGATGTTTATTGTAAAGCTATAGGGCAGTCTATGAAATAGGAATACATGCATTCTCTTAAATTATCAAAAAATCTCTCAAAACTCTACGTAACAGATTATACCTAACGTTTTCCTGGATAACGAGGGTATAATTGTGATTGATTTACTTGAATGATACTCAGCTATTACGCAAAAATGTATTGTACAACACTGCGGAGAGATAATACAAAATTAATAAACGTCAACAAAAATTTTATTTCTTTATGTAAATAAACATCTACACATAGTCAGTCATGCGCGACAGTTCTTGGCACTAAATTGAAGGTTTTCGGTCATCCTCCACACATCCCAGACCTAGCGCCAAGCGACTACCACCTCTTTCCAGCAACGAAGAACGCAGCGCTTCATTAGTAATGGCGAAATTAATGCGATAGTAGTTAAGGTCTCAGACGACGGAATTTGGAATCAAAAACCGGCCTCACATTATGATAACTCCCTCAATTTGGTTGGGGGTAACGCTGTAAAATAGCCTAAATTGAAAAATTAATGTGTACATAGTACAAGTTTTTTTCTTCCACTTTCGTGGTAATATAAATTTTTTTGGTTTGAAATATTTTCATTAGTATCTTTGGATTCTATATGGCGTATGTATATATACTACTATATATATTGTAATCCTTATATGAATTTTGTTTTGTTTTATATATATATATATATATATATATATATATATATATATATATACACACACACATGGTTAAATAAAACTCTCATAAACAACAACAATGCATTTTATTTTTCGTAATATATTTTAATAACCTGAAGCTTTTCGCTAATTGTTTGTATCAATTAGGTTCTTTGGCTTTTGAAAATGCTGACACTACCAATCAGGGGAAAGCTTCATCTTGATAACAGTCTGTAAAAAATAATAAAGTGCAACATTCTTGTAAATAAGAGTGTTATTTTATATTCATTTAATTACTATATGCGGATATTTAAAATATATTTTTCTTATATACTATCACAAGAAAAATTACAATTAACTAATATAAACATGTAGGAACATGAGTATATTCGAATAACACGGCGCTGAGTAGGCAATTTAACTACAGATGTAAATAAACTCTTGAAATGAAGAAATCTAGGGTAGTGAAGCTGTAAGAGTGGGAAATAAGACGTAAATTTTCATTTTGTTGATGGACCAGGGCTTGTTCTGATCATTAAATGAACAGAAAACAAGTTTTTGGTATGTTGTGATGTTTTCCCGTTTAAGAAAGGCCTTTGGAAATTCTGATAACATCAAACATGATACTCATAGGTATTTTAAACGAAAGATTTGGAAGTAAATCGGATTCTAACACATTCCAAATATAAGAGGGAAATTATAAAATATTTTCAAAATGTTAAACAAATATTCTAAGGTTTCATTGAGTTTTTTTTAAAATACCGAGAACTATGTATTTACGAGATTCGAAGTAAACAGGGTATGTTCTTACATTCAGTAGACCATTTATCTAACGAATTATATAAGAGTATAAAAACATTTACATTTTACGTAACTGCTGACATCTCAATCATTAGCAGAAAATAACCTAATGACCTTATTCAAGTGGATGGAGTACAGACAAACATTAACACACATTCTAAGTTGCCACGACCCGCTTCTAAGGCAATTAGCCCTCATTCATTTTGAGAGGTAGTAAAATGAAAATAATATAAAACCATCCGTACTATAAAGTATTACCCTGTTAAATTAGTTAAAACCTCCAGTAGGGTAAATTAATCAATGATCACTTTAAAATTTAATCAAACACGACAAATTACTAAACTAAATAGCTACTAAATTTGTAATAGGAAGGAACAAAGCATACGTTAGCACATTATACCAAGACGAGAAGAACTCACACATCAAAATAATAAAAGCTTTTAAACTATGTGATAGATTTCAAGTATTTTACTTCATTGCGTTTATTACGATTGATGTTTCGTCTAATAAAAATATTATCTATTATTTATACTCTGTTTCACCTCGTTTGCCATCCTACATGCATAACGTCAGTATTTACACTTATCCATCCCATAAATTCATTTTGTAAATACATTACAATATTGTTTTGAACAGCCGCAGTCCACAATGAAGCGCTATATTTGAAAACGTATTTTATACTTCTAACGATTCCATCCGAACATTTCCGACAGACGGCGATCACGTTTTTACTCAATACCACCCCAGTAACAAGTTGGGGGTGGAGCTCGCCCCTATAATTTACTACGACACGATGTTTCTGATTGATGACGTACGTTCGTACGCTATTTTAGGCAGTTAAGCAGTGGAGGATATATTTATCAGCACAGGATAAAGCAAACTGCAACAAAACACATAACTTTTTCTCTTTAATGTTTTCGCGGATATTGGTTGGTAGCAACAGCCCAGTTTCAGATTTTGTCTAAAATATCAAAGCATCTGCACATTGACCGAACAGAAACTGTTTCTGGATGTATTGCTGATCTCCGACGTTAAAACACTATACAAACATAATTTTTGTCTCTTAATTGTTCAAAGGAAATATTATTTTTATAAAAGTATATGTTTTTGTTTTCCACTTGACTTGCACTATATTTTTTGTTTGCTTTGTCTTAGATACATTCTTAGAGTGAAAAGTGAGACACTGATGCGATGTGAAAAAAACCTTTATGTACTTTGATTGTACGACCTCTTATCCAGACATATTTTTTTCAAATTTGTATGCCTATAAAAATTGTTGATTTATATTTGTTGATTCATCTTCACGTGAGATACTAGTTTTTACTACAAAAACGTGTAAATATTTTACCACTTGCCTATAGTTGCACCTACCTTTATTTGTTGAGGACAGTGGTTTCGGAATATGTGTCCAATTGTCAACTCAGACCTTAATTCAAAGAGAGTTACGGTCTGAGTTGACAATGTGACACATTTCCTGAAACGGCCGTCCTAAACAAATATAAGTAAGTGCTACTATAGGCAAGTGGTAAAATATTTACAAATGTTTTTGTAATTGTTGAATGTTCATTGTTTTATGTGGTTAACAATAAAAGTTTATGTATGAAACATCATTCCTTGCGAAATACGGAAGCAAGTAAAAATCCGTGAAGCTATCTCGGAAAATGCAGTCATTCGCCCACAAAGCGCGCAGTTTTTCAACAATTACTGTCACTTGCTCGAAAGCGTTAAAACAAGAACATTTCTACAGCTAGGGTATGTATAATGTTTTAAAGAAGTCAAGGTAAGACATGTTTACTGTATTTTTCAAGATTTGTTTAATATTTTACGAGTGTTTGTAGCGACTCTCCATTTTTTGTTTGATTGTAAGGTGCCGGAAAATAAAATTGATAAAATTAAAATTTAAAGATTTAGATGTTGAGAGTTTCTACAAAGTTATTAAGGAGGATCTTGTATAAATTTTTCATTTTTATTAGAACTTTCAACTTTTTTTTGACAAATTGGTTTTCTGATGTAGTTACACTGTATTTGCCCCAATTATAGTTCGGGCCGCCACCTCCCTCTGTAAGCCAACATGAATCCCTACTCTACCTAGAATATCCAGACATTTGTCTATTTTGTAACTAACTACACAGAAGTGGTATTTTTTGAGGTACTGAAAAGATGGTTCTCCTTGTTATTTCGATTATTCAGTTAAAACCTTAAGCTGTATTTGTGAAACTTTCCCCTACAAAAGTGATTCGTCAAGTCTTCGGCCTCTATTGTGGAGACTTAAGTGCTGGTAGGAACAATGGCTTCATGAAGTATTTTAAACAATCACCACACTTGCATAGAAACCTGCCAAAGTTAAAAACTGTTAGTGGGATCGTCGAAACCTAATCCAGACTCTAATCTAGTCTAAGTATTTGATTTCTTCGACAAGATTAAACGAAAATTTGTTGGCGTACCTTCAAGCTCGTGGGAGCTTCGTTCTGGATAAGCGTAAAAAAGCACTAATTTTAGCTGCTAAAACATATACGTCAAGGATAAAACACAAACAATGAGTAGAGTAGCAAAAACCTGAAAGCGATTTTAAAAAACATTGTACTTAAATTTTATTGACATCATTATGTTTTTCATCGTCATTTCTGAAAACTAAATCTGTGCAGCTATTTAATCATCGCCATTACAGGTTTTTATGATATGAAAATATGTTTTAAATAATTCATCTGAGAGAAATACTATTTTACGTGTTACGTATTTCCGTTTCACAGTCTGTTGCCTGTTTACGGCTAATTTAACTATCAAAGTGCCATTTCCCTCCATTTGTCTATTAACCTACTTTTTCACGAGCTACATTTACATGACACAAATTAACACAATCAACTACGTCACATATAACATACTGAAGGATGCTTGAGGACAGGAGGGGAGCGTGGTTGCCATGGTGACGTGGTTTGGCCTTAAGAAATTTTTGTAATGGCAGAATCCAATTACGTATAGAGGCATAGTGTCATTTTTACATTTGTAGAAGAAAATACAATACAGATATCAGTTTATAAAGGAAGCGATTTTATTTATAGTACTTTATTATTACAGCTTTTTTTACAATAAATTTCTTTTAAAGGAAATAGTTAATTTTAATACTTTATAAACTATTGATGATATTGCATGTAACTCTCTTATTATTATATACAAACATTATGAACTCATTTTAATTTTAATAGCTTTGTTTTAAAAAAAAGATAAAAAACATTTGGTTTCAGGAATCTAAAATAAATCGTTACATATTCGTTGCCAAACTTTCAGTTTAACATAAACATGCATTAGATAACCTATTTTCGAGGGAGTTTAAACATGGTTTTAAGGGACATTGGCATGCCCATCGACCGTGTCATCTCCTTCTTAAGCCATCTTATTCTCTTTAATAAAACTAAAACCCCATTTCGCTTATTTTAAGTATAAATTATGTTAGTTTAATTTAATTCTTTCATTTTTAATTTAATTTAACTTTTTATTTTTTAGGTTAGGTGTTTAGGCTCAGTATTTATTTCTAAGTGTGTTATCATGTGTTTAGAACTAGTTTAATTTTATTTTGTTATTTAGTTTTAATAAAAAGATTTATTTTTTTAATAATTAATAATTCCCTTTATGCAGTCATAACTGTTTTTGGTTTATCACTTTAAAAAAATATTTTAAACTAATAAAATTTTTAAACTAGAATAAACCTTAATATAAAATGTATAATAATTAATAAAAACTCCATTCTGTACATATTATAGAATGAATTAAATTTTTTCCGTAAAAGTATGTTTAATTTTTATGAAAACCTTCTTAAATGAATGTCACTTTCTTTAAAAAATGCGTAATTTTTAAATCATTCTTTTTATACATTTATATTTTAAATTTTTGTTAAAACGTTGAAATGGCTGAGAAAAATGATAATAAATATTTATTTATTCATTAAAATATGTAATGAAGATGAGTTAAATAGGAAAAAATATAATGAGTTCATTAGAAAAAGATATAATGGTCTACTGATGGCACTAAACCATTTTTAATCTACAAGACAACAATCAACTAATATAACAAGATAACAATCTATTATTATAAATAAACAAAACGTTATTAGTGTAAGAACACAATAATCAATCGATATAACAAGATAACAATCAGTTATTATAGCTAAATAACAATTTATTAATGTAACAAGATTACAATCAGTTATTTAAACAACAATTAGTAAACAACAATTTATTAGTATAACAGAGCATCAATCAACTTATATAACAAGTTAACAATGAAATATTCCAGCTAAATAACAGCTAATAAATGTAACAAGATAACAATCAACTAATAACAAAAACTAAATTGGAACAATGCAACCATATATAAAATAGATAACAATTAACAAAAGTTTGTAGTACAACTATTAGTATACACAATAATCTAAACATTAATAAATGTCATTCAATAAATGACCGTAATGTTAGCTGAAAACTTAATGTTTAAACCATAAAGCGGCCGATCGGATCGCCTCAGAAGAACGTTACGACGTGATGTGTTAGTTAATGACGTCAGTCGTGTCAGCCTGCTACACTACATAAAATATTTAAACGCTGTACTGCATTACCAAAATACGTACAAGTAAGTCCCATGAATACGTAATTAGCGTACTTCCCGATTTATAGCATTTTCCGTATAAATAAATTAGCTTCTAATTAATTATTGAATGTGTGTATGATATAGTTAAGGGATGTTGGGGAGACGAGGCATGGAGGAGTAAGTTGCCATGGAAACCGAGGCTGATATCGGTTTATGTGGAATTATTACTAAATTATTTTTTGACAAAGTACATTAAATAGAGAGTTACGCATTAAAATATATTTAAGAAAGTGTTCATTTTACTTTGAAAAGAATGTTAATTTCTTTTCAAGTTTAATACTTTTTCAAAGATAATAATTATTACTTTATTGCCGTCCAAAGTCATAGAATTGTTATACATGTTGAAGAAGTTTAATATACGAAACGCGTAATAATATTATTAGGGAAACAATTAAATTATTTGAACAGATTTACTAAGATCTAATAAGGCCACATGAAGAACTTGGGCAGGTGCTTTCTTGACCCCCGTTTTCATAGCCGGGCTTTATGTGTGGAAATGGTGACAGTTTCCAATTTAGGCCTGTTGCAAACCTAATGATAAATAGAAAATGGGTGGCTGTATAAAATATAATGGGCTTAGTATTGTTTTCACATAACAAAAGCTCGTTATTCAGCCTAAAGTGGAGTGTTGAAGTAACTGAAATGTTGCTGTAGACGTTTTGAATCGATTCTTATTTTGTTAAATATTTTCAGGGAATTTTACTTTAAAATCGTTTATAATTATTAAAAATGTTATTACCATATTCAATTTTAGTATACCTTGGGTTTATTTTTAACGGGTTCGTTATCTTGGGTTCATTTTTAATGTGGTTTTTAGCCCCAGGTCGACTCAGCCTGTTGTAGTAGATGGAAGTGTAGTGCTGAACATATTTTCTTCATTCGTATGCCTCAATGCCAGCTTTTTCTACACCACGTTAAAAAGGAGTCGGTATTACTAGTTTCAATATTGATCTAATTGAACTAAAAACTGTGAAATCAACTTAAAAACACTTAGTAATAAATTACTTAATTCTCATAAATACTTGAAAATTTTATTAGTGACATCAATCTTTCGGGAAAAACAATTGCCCTCATTAGTGGCCCGGACAGATTAATTATTAATAAATCCTACAAGAATGCGGGTTTCCGAAATAGATTTAATTACTTTAATGTACCTGACTCCAGCTTATAGCAAGATTCATAAGTCTATACAACACAAACATTAACCACTGGTATACTTATGCTTCCGCGCTTGTTTTTTTGTAATTATTATGTCAAAGTATTTCTTATACAAAGCCACGCGTTAAATACGCCAAGATCAATCGGCTTACCTGTGAACCTGCCGACCGTACACGTTTAACGGGTGAGTTTATTTTAAAACATTTTTTTCGTAGGACTACTTGTGTTATTTTATTAGGAAATGGTTTTACTAAAGTGTTAAACGTACTTTTGATGTTTTCGCTTCACACAACCACAATTTACACGACAACCCGGTCAAATGTTTAATTTCCCAAAGAGTAAACCCCTCCGGCTCGATGCTGCCTGAGCTACGCTTTAGTCTCAATAGAAACTTGAAACCACTTCTCTTTATTTACTGGCAGCTTAGCTGTTCACTTTTCTGCTTTTCCTACCATGGCACAATTAAACGACACTTTTACAACTTTCTAACTTGTTTCCATAAAATATCTTTAAATTTTGAAAAATTGTATTTGAATAAAATAAAACTATGTTTATATCTTAACACTTTATTGCTCGTACATAAAATTACAAAACAAGGGGGAAATAAGGTTCGAGGTACTCTGGAGCCCTTTTTGACCAACATAAGAAATTGTCAAATGAAATTAATTTGTAAACAACACAGCAAACATATTCGTCATTCTTAGAAATAAAAGAACAACAAAAAAAATATGTCCTAATTTTAAAGAAATCTCTTTATAATGTCACAATATTGTTATATAAATTCAACTAATCATCTTTAGACAAACCATATTTTATAGGTTCATAATTGCCACCTAAATGTTAAGAACTGCTAATAGAATATAAATAGAGGGGGAGAGAGGGGGGGAAGGGAGAAATAAAAAGTTACAGATGGAGAAACACATTTGTACAAACAGAGAGGAATAAATACGTGGCAACATGGCACCGGAAGAGGGCTTTCTACGATTAAAATATTCGTTATTTTTTCTAAAGTTTAGGTTTTATAGGAGGAATTCGCAGGTAAAGGTTTTGACACAACATGTAAAGAAGAATGTGCATAACTTCAAAATTACATAAAAAAATACCTCAACTATGCATTACAATGTTTACATTCCTCTATAGCAAGAATCTCAACATAACGTGTACAGAATGTATCTTAGACATTCCGCTATAACCCCCACATTCTTCGGCCATGTTAACTTTACCGTATTACTTTTTAATTTAAAATTATACAATATAATCCAACCGTAAAAACGTTTAGGTTAGTAGAAGAATTCAAGTGCAAAACTTATTTATTTTTCTGGTTTATAACGCAAATACTTGATTTCTTCACTCACAGATTGTAGAACCAATTTTCAGAAATAAAATGTATATAATAAGATAATAACAATAATAATTACTCCTTTTTATTCCACGTGACATGGAGTAAGAGAGACAGGGTGAAGCTGCCCTAGTTAGGTCATACGGTATTCCACGTGACATGGAGTAAGAGAGACAGGGTGAAGCTGCCCTACTTAGGTCATACGGTATTCCACGTGACATGGAGTAAGAGAGACAGGGTGAAGCTGCCCTACTTACGTCATACGGAATTAGACGTGACATAGAGTAAGAGAGACAGGGTGAAGCTGCCCTTCTTAGGTCATACGGTATTCCACGTGACATGGAGTAAGAGAGACAGGGTGAAGCTGCCCTTCTTAGGTCATACGGTATTCCACGTGACATGGAGTAAGAGAGACAGGGTGAAGCTGCCCTTCTTAGGTCATACGGTATTCAACGTGACATGGAGTAAGAGAGACAGGGTGAAGCTGCCCTACTTAGGTCAAACGGTATTCCACGTGACATGGAGTAAGAGAGACAGGGTGAAGCTGCCCTACTTAGGTCATACGGTATTCCACGTGACATGGAGTAAGAGAGACAGGGTGAAGCTGCCCTACTTACGTCATACGGAATTAGACGTGACATAGAGTAAGAGAGACAGGGTGAAGCTGCCCTTCTTAGGTCATACGGTATTCCACGTGACATGGAGTAAGAGAGACAGGGTGAAGCTGCCCTTCTTAGGTCATACGGTATTCCACGTGACATGGAGTAAGAGAGACAGGGTGAAGCTGCCCTTCTTAGGTCATACGGTATTCAACGTGACATGGAGTAAGAGAGACAGGGTGAAGCTGCCCTACTTAGGTCAAACGGTATTCCACGTGACATGGAGTAAGAGAGACAGGGTGAAGCTGCCCTTCTTAGGTCATACGGTATTCCACGTGACATGGAGTAAGAGAGACAGGGTGAAGCTGCCCTACTTAGGTCATACGTTATTCCACGTGACATGGAGTAGGAGAGACAGGGTGAAGCTGCCCTACTTAGGTCATACGGTATTCCACGTGACATGGAGTACGAGAGACAGGGTGAAGCTGCCCTTCTTAGGTCATACGGTATTCCACGTGACATGGAGTAAGAGAGACAGGGTGAAGCTGCCCTTCTTAGGTCATACGGTATTCCACGTGACATGGAGTAAGGGAGACAGGGTGATGCTGCCCTACTTAGGTCATACGGTATTCCACGTGCCATGGAGTAAGAGAGACAGGGTGATGCTGCCCTTCTTAGGTCATACGTTATTCCACGTGCCATGGAGTAAGAGAGACAGGGTGATGCTGCCCTACTTAGGTCATACGGTATTCCACGTGACATGAAGTAAGAGAGACAGGGTGAAGCTGCCCTTCTTAGGTCATACGGTATTCCACGTGACATGAAGTAAGAGAGACAGGGTGAAGCTGTCCTTCTTAGGTCATACGTTATTCCACGTGCCATGGAGTAAGAGAGACAGGGTGATGCTGCCCTACTTAGGTCATACGGTATTCCACGTGACATGAAGTAGGAGAGACAGGGTGAAGCTGCCCTTCTTAGGTCATACGGTATTCCACGTGACATGGAGTAAGAGAGACAGGGTGAAACTGCCCTTCTTAGGTCATACGGTATTCCACGTGACATGGAGTAGGAGAGACAGGGCGAAGCTGCCCTACTTAGGTCATACGGTATTCCACGTGACCCGGAGTAGGAGAGACAGGGTGAAGCTGCCCTACTTAGGTCGAGAAAGGTAGTATACCCAGCACGACGTTTCAACCATCCGTTATTACTCTAAACATTACCTGTATTTTCACAAACATAGTAGAACTTTTGGCAACCAGTATCCAAACAAAAGTGTTTTGGGACTACTGGAGATCGTACCCAGGTCTCCTATCACTATGTCAGTCCACTAATTTAGTGACCCAATAATTTCATTAACGTTCCGTCATTTTAAACTTTTAAAATCCGAATAGCTGTAGCAAGTCGACACTAGTCTAAATTGAACAAACACTGAGCGAGCAAGAGAATCCAAGGAAATTACATATGTATAATAAATGGAGATGCATTTACAGTAGAGTCTTGATAACACGACGTAAATAGACCCTAACCCCCTCGAATTACCGAAATACTTTCCTGTGCCTAAGAAAAATACGAGTTTAAATGAACCCTAATACAATAATTAACAATGCCCTAAATAGGTTATTAATACATTATATGAACATTTCTTGAAAGCCCGACTTATTTCCTTTGCCTACCGTATTTATATAAACATTTTTCATAAGTCCAACTAAATTTTTTTTGCATACCGTATTGATATGAAGATATCTTGGAAGCCCGAATAATTTTTATGCATATCCTATAACTATAAATATTTTTCGAAGCTCGACTCATCATTTTCTTTAAAATAGATAAAATACGCTGAGATAGAAATATGCTCGAATTTAACGGACGTTCGAATTATCGGGACTCGGATTTTCGAGACTCTAATCTATATGTTTTAAATAGGTGACTAAAGAATGTTGTATGTTATAGTTGTATACATCCTTTCGAAGAACAAATATCAAACTGACTAACTAAATTGGTTTTTTCTTGTAGATAAAAAATCATATGTAACATTCTACAGATTTATGGAAAGTATAAATGATATTTTAAAAAATCTATAAAGAGCACAAGCGTAATTGTAATCATTAAACTATAATGAACCGTATAAATAATATTCGAGCTGGCTTGTGAGTGAAAGTTATAATTAAAGAATAAAAATATGGTACAACTCACAAATATACAATTTTTTTATTTCAAACGCGTTTCAACGACTAATTTGTCGTCATCCTCAGTGAAGATACACAAATGAAATTAACTAAAAAAAATATATATATATATTAAACATAACCTATAAAGTTTTAGCGGTTACTTTATAAAACTTGATAGGTTATGTTTAATATATATATATATATATATATTTTAGTTAATTTCATTTGTGTATCTTCACTGAGGATGACGACAAATTAGTCTTTGAAACGCGTTTGAAATTTAAAAAATTGTACATTTGTGAGATGTACCATATTTTTATTCTTTAATTATAATGAACCTTAATACAAAAATTTACAAAACCTTGAAGTACTTTTCTTTAACACAGTTACAGAAAGTAACAAACATGAATTTAAAAAAGTGTTAAAATGTAAATGTATATTATATGCAATGTTTAATAATGCCATAGCATTTATAGTGGGATACACTAACATTCTTATTAGAAATGAATGATTAACCTATGTAAGAGTGAGACAATTTATAAAACTATAACCACTACAATTTTATGGTAAATATAAAATAAAGCTGAATTTCACTTGAAATTTTCAAAGTTTTCCAGCACGGTTTACTGCGACCACAATTCCATTTAGTAATTTGGCGGTAATAAGGTTAAAAGTCATATTTAGTTTAAAAACACAAAGTTAAAAGGAAATGGAAACGCAAATACAGAGCAAGTCTACTTAGCTTAAAATAAAATTTTGTCAAAAGAGGGGAGCTGAAGAGTAAAAGCGACGTTGCAAGAGGCGTAGAGGGGTGAAAAGGGTGGAGAGAATTGAATGTAATTTAAAAAATATTCATCAGCACATCAAGACTTAATTCGATTTAAAATAAAAACAAAAGGAAATTTAAATATAAATCAAATTAAATTTATATAAAATCAACTAATTTTAAAAAAATAATAAAAATGTATTACCGATCTAAATATTGCATTAGTGATGGAATGACAGAACTCGCTTTACACTTGAAGTTATAGATGAATCTACGTTATGCAGAAACTTGTGAAAAACAATTATTAATGCAGAAGGAAAAGTTTTGAATATATATGTTTTAATTAAATACTTCTAACGGTCAGTTACACGCAATGGACCGTTACACGGGAAAAATATTTTGTGCATGACAAGCATCATCTCATCCGTAAAGCTTTATATCATACCTTTGCCAATCGAAATCCCGTGGTTGAAAACTACAAATGAGTAAATTTATCCTTGAGTAAATAAAACGTATGTCAGGGGGTGGAGGTTGTAGAAGCCACTGGGGTGGAATCCCGTAGTTTTCTAAGGTTAATATCGGTGCCAATCACTTTCATATAGCCGGACAACCCCTAAAAATAGATAAGAAATATTCTTATGCGAAAAATGAGTTTGTCTGGGTCCATGCTTGGTTCTATAAGAGTAACATGGGAACTCTAGTAATCAATGGGGTGGAATCCCGAATTTTCTCAATGTTGATACTGATACCAATCGATTTCCCTTAATCGAAAACAAAAATTACAAAAAAATAAAATCTTTGAATCCAAAATTAGAAAATATTAATAAAAAATAAATTTCCTGAAGAAATTGAAATGTTGAATTATAGCAGCATCAATATTTTTTTTAAGAGTGTCAAGTATTTATTGGATTGTACTGTCATTATTGTAACAATGTGTTCTGCAGATGACTGTTTTACATGAAAACTGTGGTAACAATTCTGTCAAGCAAATGCTCAGTGCGCGTAGCAGCCTTATAACACAACAAAGGCCTATATGGGAGTACAATCACTCTGATCAAGACATTACATTGCATTGATATCATCATTAAAGCGTAATAATGCATATTTATCATGCAATCTCCCCTTCTCTATGAATATTATTGAAAAAAAATATCTGATGACTATGCATCCTAACCTCTTTTCTTAGTTTAGATGAAATCTCCTGATGATGGTAATGGTGTTAACGAAATGTACGTAAAGTTTTTGTGAACTAATTTAATCTTTGTAAAAGATGAATCCAGAAAGTAACATACGCTTGGGGCTAACAAGACAGTGAATGCGGCTAGAGCCACCACCTTGGAGTCAAAATGATCCTTCCCTCAGTATCCATCCAGGCAGCGAGTGGACTGTATTTCTTCTAATTTTTTCACTGTGACTAGTTAGAATTTGCTCTCAAATTGGCACTTGTAATCTGATTAGCTTCTTGGGGGCAAAAACCGCAAGCCAAAATCCATCGACAACTTTGTGAAGCTTAGGGAAATGGAATGACGAGTGAAAGCAGAGTGAGGCAATGGTTTATTGTTTTTAAAAATGGACGCACCACTGTTCAAGACGAGGCCCGCAGTGGTCATTCTATCCTAGTAACTGAAGATTTTAACCAGTGGTTAAGATCTTAGGCAGCGGATTTCTTCAAAGCTGGAATAGAAAAACTTGTGTTACAGTAAGATAAGATGGAGATAAAGTCGAATAATATTATAAAGTAAAGCTTCAAAATTTATATAATACAAGTTGTTCTTTAATTTTTTTATATTTTATTAAATATTTCTGTTACTTTCTGGTTCGTCCATGAGTATTTTTTTTTTTAGTTTTCAATCCAACCCTATCAATACTTTAATGTTATTTGAGATCGGAAATAAATTTAAACGCTTCTTAATAAATCTAATGTGAATTAAAAACTAATAATAAATTCAACTACAATTAGTACTATTTGATAAATACGCTTTTTACAATGTATGTCATTGAACACTACACTATAATTGAGATTTGTTTATAATTATCCGGTACTTATATGACAAAATATGCGTCATTTCACTTTTTTATTTGAAAATGTCTGTTACTTTCTGGTTGTACCATGAGTATTTTTTTTTTTGGTTTCTATTTCAACCTCAACAATCCTTTATTGTTATTTGAGAGCGGAAATATATTTAATCGCGTCCTAATAAATCTAATGTGAATTAAAGACCAATATATTAGTTACTCTTTGGTAAATACGCTTACAATTTAAATAATCGAAAACTACAATATAATTGATATTTGTTTATAATTATCCGGTACTTACATGACAAAATATGCTTCATTTCACTTTTTTATTTGAAAATGTCTGTTACTTTCTGGTTGTACCATGAGCATTTTTTTTTTTTTTTTTTTATTTCAACCTCAACAATCCTTTATTGTTATTTGAGAGCGGAAATATATTTAAACGCGTCCTAATAAATCTAATGTGAATTAAAGACCAATATATTAGTTACTCTTTGGTAAATACGCTTACAATTTAAATAATCGAAAACTACAATATAATTTATATTTGTTTATAATTATCTGGTACTTATATGACAAAATATGCGTCATTTCACTTTTTTATTTGAAAATGTCTGTTACTTTCTGGTTGTACCATGAGTATTTTTTTTGTTTTTATTTCAACCTCAACAATACTTTATTGTTATTTGAGAGCGGAAATATATTTAAACGCGTCCTAATAAATCTAATGTGAATTAAAGACCAATATATTAGTTACTCTTTGGTAAATACGCTTACAATTTAAATAATCGAACACTGCAATATAATTCTTATTATTTGTTTATAATTATCCTTAGTACTAATATAATAAAATATGCGTCATTTTAAACAAGCGAAAATAAATGCTTTATTCAAGATATTATTTAGTTTTAATTTTTTTATTATTTGTAGCCCTACACATAGTTGTGTTTGACAATATTACTAATTAATTATAATTAAAATACTCATGGTCAAACCAGAAAGTAACAGACATTTTCAAAAAAAAAAGTGAAATGAAGCATATTTTGTCATGTAAGTACCCGATAATTATAAACAAATATAAATTATATTGTAGAGTTCAATGACATACATTGTAAAAAGCGTATTTATCAAAGAGTAACTAATTGTAGCTGAATTTATTATTAGTTTTTAATTCACATTAGATTTATTGAGAAGCGTTTAAATTTCTTTCCGATCTCAAATAACAATAAAGTATTGGTAGGGTTGGAATAAAAACTATAAAAAAAATACTCATGGACGAACCAGAAAGTAACTGGCATTTTTAATAAAATATAAAAAAGTGGAAGAAAAACTTTTATTTATACATTTTGAAGCGTCACTTTATATTATTATTCAACATTAATCTCCATCTTGAAATTAAATAATTTTACTACAAAACATTTACTTTTTCAGACAGTTGTTTAATATAAAATTTCAAATTGGTTTTTGCCAACCTAACCCTCTTTCAAAGATTATTTGGTTTAACATTTTTTCAACTAGTTTTTCTATTTCATTCAAGCAATTGTATTCAAATATTTTACAACTTGACTTCAATTCTATTTGTCATTTTCAAAATAAAATTTGTTTAATTTGTTTTTTTAATATTACTAATATTGTTTCTCCATATTAACAACAAGTGCTCCGTTTCATTACCGGTAAAGGGGAAATCGCAGAGATTTGAACGATAGGAGTAATAGAGCGCTGCAATATAATTGCCCTTCATATGTTACTATTGTTACAAAAACAGTGTCATATCACGCAAGCAAAACCACTGAGTGATGCTGTTGCTATTTTCCAATTAACGTTCGGCAAAACCTGCCGAGCGCTCGCTACAACATGTGGTTGTCATGGCAACCGTGACGACATGTACATTGGCTTTATGTAATTAAACCCCCAATAACACTCCGCCCTTACTGAAGTAACCTTTAAATTATATTATTGCCCGTTTTACACGCGACTGCACTCTATAATATCCTAAACGAAACAGAAAAGTTGTTTTCGAAAGAAATATTCCGTAGAGATCGAAGAAAATTGGAAAATATTTCGAGAAAAGTTTTCCTATGCATACGTAAACAAATCCATTTGAAATTGAAAACCCATTCCAGAAGGTGAAGAATGGGAAACGAACGCTCGCATGATGGTAACAACTCCCCAATGTACAAACTTTAAAAGGGTCTTTGTAATATATTTTCGGCGTAGAGCATATTAGATTATTTGACAATTTCCATTTGAAAATTCTGTATCTAAATCTAAGTTCCATTGAAAACTGAAGGTATGTTGAACAAATTTTTTGAACAATCTGTAACCGTTTCGAAGTTTAAGGGATAACCAAAATTTTACTATCCGTTCCCCTTCTCTCTCACCTCTGCCTCTTTTCCTCTCTCTATTTATCTGTGTATCTATCTATATGCCTGTCCATATGTCTATTGCTCGTACATGCTCACACTTCTGACTTAGTTCTATCTGTGACTTTAAACTAAATCCACTAATTTTCACATAAATTGCTTTAGTTTAATCTATTTGAAGCTACTATTACTTAGTTGAAGATTTTAATTGACTTTTTCTATGTATTGAAACCTAATACAGATTTACCTTCTCAGCAATCCAAAGAAGGTGTGGATTATAATTCACCCTCTCTCTCACTTCGCCTTTCCCTCCCTCTCTTTTTTCTTCTCCTTCGCTATCGCTTCACTTTTTTTCACACCCACACACACACACCCACACACATACACCCCTACACACACAAGCGTACACACACACACACACACACACACACACACAACAGCACACGCACATGAACACACACACACACACACACACAACTGCACACGCACACACGCACGCACGCGCACACTGCTATATACTCAAGCACACGCGGTCGCACATACACACAACACACACACACGCGCACTCTGATATATAGACACGCACACACGGTGCACAAATACGCAACACACACACACACACACACACACACACATACACACATACACATACACACACACACACACACAAACACACACACATACATTTTCCTCTCCCTTTCTCCTTTCTCTCTCTTTCTCTCTCTCTCTCTCTCTCTCTCTCTCTCTCTCTCTCTTTATCTGTCTTTCTCTCTACGTGCTCGTAGACACTTGCGGGACGCATGCACTAAGTTCCTTTATGTTGGTAGTCGTAGATCTAGTTGTCGTTACTGAAAACTTTGTATATGGTTGTAAAATAATGTTATAATAAAATCCTTTGTTACTTTTTGAAACATAAAATTTATATTTAGGAGGAATAAGTATTTTATAAGGATTCAGTGTCATTGTACTCACTTACCAGTAGATTGTTTGTCGTGGCAGCTTTTCCTGTTATCGATCCGTGTTGTCCTATATGGACGAGCCTGACTCACCGTTGTCTATGTCTAGAAGCATTCCAAAGATGCATACCATATTTTGCCTAGTAGACGTGATAAAAAGTATAACATATAGTAGATCCCTCCTTAACGCCTATACATAATCTCCAAATAAATTACAATAGTGTGATCAATTTAAAAGACGCTCCTGGACAAAGCACATTTTTATTAACTACCTACATAATATAGTATTTGGTTTATTGTTAATAAAAGTAACGATCAGTAGTAACCCAAAAGGTACTTGCAAACATTTAATATTTTTAATTTTGCAATTGAATTAAAATACACTTGCTTGGGTTTTTACGACACAAAACTCAAGCCACTAAACAGGTCATGACCCATAAATTAAATGCAGTTTTTAGTTTCAGATACCATAAAGTTGAGTAAGATTTACATAATAAAATAGTTTTTAAATTTAAATTCAAGACATCTTTATTTTATGTTTATTTATAACTCAAAATTTGTTTATAAAATATAATAAAGTTTTGAATTTGAATTTCTATAATAATAAAAATTATATATTTCTGGAACATTTAAGTACGTAACCAATTCCAAACTTATTTCTTTACATGACATAAAAATTTATAAAATTGTATCTTAATTTTATTAAAAAAATGAAAAAATAACTATTTTAAGCTTTATTGTTTAGCAAACGAATATGATTTAGCTACAACAGATAAAACAACTTCTAAAAAGAGTTTTAGTAAATTTTGTGTAGCTATAAAAATTTATTAAAAAAATTGGAAGACAACACACTTTATAATTTTATTTCGTGATTATTGGGTTTATTATTTAAAATATTATAACTTACACTTTGTCGAAATTCCAACCGTGAATGAAATGGTGAACCCATTTTCCAGGTAGGGACGTTTAATTAATAACCCGGTAGGTAGGTATAAGAAAGGAATGCTTTAAAAAAAAACATTAAACGCAGTTTTCAGTAAAGTTATTTGCATGATAGAACGTTTTTCAAATGTCTTTCCACAGATTCTGTTTCTTATAAAAACACAATATTGAACCTCGTGACAATATAATACTGAACCGTGTCATGCATGTAGAAGAAAAACAAACTAAAAATGTAGAAATAAAGGGAAATACTGAATATCTTTACAATTCACTCTATTATAGTAAGAGTTTCATCCGTAATTACAAGTATATTGAATATCGTAATAATGGCATTTGTATTTAAATATTTATATACAAACATTTATAGTCCAAATTCACTTTTCCCTTATTCTCATTCGACTATTTTCACGGTTGTACTAAAAGCCATACTTGATCTGTTTGTTTAACTTCCTTTACCAACTCCAAACTTAAGGTGAATAAACCTTAGGAAGTAGTTGTGAATAATCTAAATAGAAATGAGAAACTAATCTAAAGTGGGGTGTAACACTACTTGTGCAGAACCGCGCACCTAAATAGTGCCTATCAAAGTCATAATGCAATGTCAATCCATCACAACCCATTGAATTAAAAAGGTCAAGGAGTTTCAGGTTAACGAACGGCATGTGGAATCCAGCCAGGCAAAAGCATTACAATTACCTGCTACTGGGAACTTATACATCACGCTTTCAACCAGGGTGAAGATAAGTACCTATCCACTACTAGGTTTAATTTTATCAATACGAGAAATGTGAAACGGGTTCAAAAAATGCAACAAAAATCGATCGTCACAAAAACGAAAATAACAATTCTAAAGATAGAAATCAGAATAAGCTGATTTTTTTAAATTTGTACTATAAATAATTTTCTAACAATTACTTTATTACTATTTGCTATTTTTATTAGTTTTTTCAGTGATTGTTTTTAGTTGTTTTAGTTGTTTTTATTTGCTGTTTTTATATTTTTATTTTAGTAATTGTATTTAGATTATAATCGGAATCGAAATAAATCACCTTTTTAATTCATTATATTTATTTATATTTATTCGATAAAATTAATTTTCAATTGTTTTTCTTTGCTGTTTTTCAGTTGCTGCGTCTTAATTGCTGTTTTTTCAGGATCTTAGTTCCTGTTTGAGTGCTGTTTAGTGGGTGTTTTTGTTGCTGTTTTATTTGTCATTTTTAGTTGCTGTTTTAGTTACTGTTTTAGTACTATTTTATCTTCTCTTTTTGTTGCTGATTTTAGTTTTTATTTTTGTTGTTGTTTCAGTTGCTTTATTTTGTTGGTGTTTGTTGTTATGTTTCTAGTTATTGGTTTTTGTTGGTATTTGGTGCTGTTGATTATTGTTTCTGTCGGTGTGTTTGGTTTTGTTAGTGTTTTTGTTGTTGTTGTTCTTGTTGATATTTTTGTTGTTGTTGTATTTTGTTGTTTTTGGTTTTGTTCTTGTTGTTGTTATTGTGTTCTTCTTCTTCTTGCTGTTGTAGCTATTATTTCTAGATAAACTCGAATCGTTTTATAAATTTACCGACCTCATTCAGTACATTTTGAAGCTTCCCCTTGAAGTAGATGCTTTTTAGATACTTTCAGAAGCTTAACAATCATGAATAAAGTGACAGTTTAACCTTCGATGGTATCAGGATATAAATATATACTTAGAAAAAAAGGGGAATATTTGTAGTCCTTACCGTAGCTTATAAACCTGAAAGTAATCTTTTTTTTGTACGTTACTGTCCTATAGAAATTAATATTGAATGTCTTTTGAGATTTAACAAAGTTCATGACTTACAGTATAGTGTTTGTAGGTATTGCCACATCAAAACAGGTTCCTTTCTGTTAATAATCGGTGTAAGACTTCCTCCAAAAAAATAAAACACTATAAAAAGATTAATTTAAATAAATTAAAATTTTCATTACGATAAACACTCAACATTAATTAGCTTTAATAATGGCTTTACACTTCAAAACGTCGTGAATAAACGGACCGATTTGAAGGACGTTTTATTACCGACTCCGAGAGTGCGTTCAGAATAATGTTCATAGAGGCATATTTCTCAGAGCTAAGGCCCCGATGACATTTCCTCTATGATGGTTTCACTTTACCTCATCACGAGTACATTTCCTCCCAACCCTGCAAGCACGTAATTTCCTTCACTATAAAACCTCCCGCTATATCCCGCTCAAGGCAATCATTCACACCGTGTTCAGTTTCTGCAGTGAGTTAAACCCTTTTCGTTACATTAAGAGGCAGTTTATTCGCTCGCTTCTCTCCCTTATCGCTCCTAGCTATGTTGATTTCAATTTTGCATGACGTTATTTATTTGACTTTTGCTTCATTTAATTTTCTTACAGAAGTAAAATTTACTTATGTTTACAAATTTATAACAATGAATAGACAATGCTTTAATTGTATGCACTCCTATTTTACTATAATAATATGCAAAATGTTTTCACGTTTGAACGAATTAACGACCTGTAAGAAACTTAATGACTCATAACGTTTTCGATAGCAATAAGCCATCGGTACCTCAATATCTACTTTGCAATAAAATACTCAAAGTAGAATATTAAAAGAATTTACTTGAAAGTTTTAAACAGTTTTTGAATCGGAAGAACCGCAATTAGTCATAATTTTGTTAGGGATTAATTACTATTTTAAAGGAGCCCATTATATGTTACAGCATTGTAATCAATATAGTATACCTTCCGACTCTTAGTGCAAAATGTTCCGAGATTTGCGTTAAATTCCTGTTTTTGGAATGATCGTCATATGG
>JBAIZL010000006.1:84170897-84260897 GCA_036971475.1 Prosapia bicincta | reverse complement strand
ATCTTTGGTAAAGTTGTGACCTGTTACCCCGATGTAGAATCTGTTGCAATCTGAACCATCAGTGAAAAATCCGTACAGCAAAATATGCGTACATAAGGGAATAAGAGAAATTGACGAGAGTGAGTGGTAAATTAGATAAGCGAAATATGCTTTTAAAACAACACTCTAGCTGTTACCTCAGGTCATCACCCCTGGCACTATTTGCTAATAACTTCTAAAGTTTTGTATTTTCCAAAACGTGGTTTAGATTAGACAGACAAAATCAGATGGTAAGATCAAATAAAATAGTCAAGTTATAATATTGATTTAGAATAAACATTTCTGTAAATCTAAAAAAAAAAATAATTAAAAATAATAAAAACAAACAAAATGATGAGACCACAAGCTGATTTTAAAGAAGCTAAAATGATAGCTTCTAATGCCTCGAAAATGTGTGATGGAAATAAGGTTTAATAGATAAAGTTTTAAAAGATCTCTAGACCAGAGAAAGTAAGCGACATGTATGTACAGCTCAGAAGTAAACTTATTTATGAAGCTCAATGATTTTCAAATATCCGTGTACGATCAAAGGTATTTCGCCTGTCACATTATTCTGACGTCTAGTTTACCCCTCCCCCATCTGTCAAAACTCAATCTTATACGTATCTTTCACAAGATACGTGGTGTACGGCTCTTTCGTGTATTCATCTGAACAGTTGATTGGGTTTATATCTCACGATTGTCGTGATGGCGGTTTGACTTTTTTGTTTCTGTTGAGTAGTGTATTGTATTTCTTGTCCGTTTTAGGTAATAACTTGTATCCCTTTTCTTTGATTTTTTGATCGTTTAGAGTAGTGTTGTGATCTTGATACAATGGGTAACATATTACGGAAGATGAAGCCCTATAAGAAACGAAATTAGCTTTTATAAACACGTAAAAAATATATCTAATATGGATATGCCATTTATGATTAGTTTTAAGTAAATGAGAGTAATTCCGTCGTAAGAAATTTGACATTTGAGGCCGATCCGTTAGCCAACTGTCGTCTCGAAGAATAAGGGTAGAACTATTCGTAAGAAACATAATATCCTAGTAAAGACTATTAGAAAGGGGATGGTTGCATATCTGGTTCAGATTTAACTAAATAACAGTTTTACCTAGAAGTATCTTACTGTAAAAACTTCCTCAGTTACGATGGGGAAAAAGAAGAGGTAAGGTGATTAAAGCAGAAGAGAGATAGGGAGGTTATTTACGTCTCGAAGATATTTCAATTATATATTTATGGAAATAAAATAGTCCGAAAATTCTAAAAATAAAACTGATTGAGATTTCATCAATAAGTACCATTAATTTCGAGGTTTTATCTGCAGTATTGAAGAATTAATTACGTTTGAGTTTGAAAATCAGGCTGTTACCTTGACTAAGGAGCAAAGGGAATTTTGTTTCCTAAAATAAAACACTGAATTATCAAAGATATTTAGAGAAGGTAAGCTGCTTACATCAAAAACAAGTATCTTTTCTCTAGTTCTTTGGACATTAATGCTGATTTAAACGTTGTTTGAATGGTTTTGTTGCCAATTTTTGTGATAAAACGTTTTTGGGAACGGAACTGATTTTTTCCATCTCCATGGAATAGTTTTTCCTCCATTCCCTCACAAACGAGTGGGTTTACCAGAAACAGCCACTTTTGTGTACTTGTTCTACAAAAACAAAACCATTGATGACTTTATTAAGTTTTATAGAGAGATGTAAAATGTGTTTGAACTCAAACACCACGTTTTAACTCATGCCTCTGATACCTGTGGCTGTTATTTAATATAGGGGTAGTTAGTAGACATTTTTTTATACCACTTATCGTTTGCCTACTTTAAAGGAATGCGTTAGAGAGGTCTAACTGTGATCCTCTCCTCTCGTAGAAACAGGATATAATTATATGCTTACCGAACACTTACTTTTTCTAAATAAATCTCTTTATATCCCCATATTTGGTTCTACCACATCCTTCCCTCTATTAATGCTGTTATCGTGTTCTTATTATTAAAATATGATAATGTAAGCGATGTACTGTCCGGTTATCACACTAATGTAATTTTCGTGTGTTATCAGGATTTTATGGTGAATATAATTCACTGACGATGATGGTAATATTGGTCGTCGAAACGCTGGTGAATTGTTATATTATTAATTGTGACCAATAATTTTCTCCGTGTGTAGTATTAATTATTGATTGACATTAAACTCACAAGGTAATATAAAACTAAAATGTGGAATATTTTATATATGTATTACTCACACACACACACACACACACACACACACACACACACACACACACACACACACACAAACACACACATGCTTATATATATATATATATATATATATAACACAGATCCGTATATAATATGTATGTATGTATATACATACATAAATAGTTTTATACACCACATTATTCTCAAAATATCGGTCAGTACTATATTTACCCCTTTTGTAAGATAAAACAGTTCCTCTTAATTAAGTTCCGAAATTATAGGAACCGTTTTAATTATGAACCGAACATGAGAATGACAGTAAGATAGATAAACACTCTTCCTTTCGTGTTTTCTCTGAACATAGTGAAAACTGTAGGTGTAAATTTGATTTTGAAAATTTTATTATATTGGATAAGAAAACTTATTCTGAAGTTTTCAATAATTACTTGTATCAACATAAAAAATTATTGCCATAAATTTTGTAGCATATATAAATCATTGTTTGGTAAATTAAAAGCATCCAAGATTTATTTAATGTTGTTAGTATGTTCTCCTGTTTTGTTGTTTTATGGTTTTAAGTGTGGTTATTTTGCGTTGTTTTATGCGTTTATATTGGTTTTTTCTCAGTTTCGTTGCTGTCTTTAATTGTTAATGTTATTTTAAATGAATAATGACTCTCACCATGTAGGTGGGTTAATATTATTAGGCTTTTCACTAAATTTTCATTTGCAATTGTTTAAAGGTTTTAAATTAGTTTTGTTATGAGTGTGCTTGTATTTTATGCTTATTTATAATGCAATGTAAAATTGTTTTCAGACTTAATAAGGGCAACAAATGAGCTGCCGAAATGTCGCATTAAGTAAATAAACTTGACTCGAAATTCAACCAGCTTGTCATTTATTTAACAATTTTCTCGAGAGGTCAAATAAACATGGACATTGAGTATATATTTTTTACAATACGTATGTTGTAACAAACAATAGACAACTATGTTGTATTTTTCATCCTCTAATAGATCTTCAAACCGAATTTTCTTTACTGACATTATACTTTTAAAAACTCGTGTTCAGAATAAAAATAGAGCCCCACTTGAATGAACGGTTTTAAATGCATTTTTTTATTATATTGACGTAATGCGGAGGAGTGGGAGGGGCTTCACGTAGCTTGCTTTGATCTTCAGTTGCTCCTAATGGATCTGATGCTTTTACTCTGTGTACTAACTTTATATACAGGATACCCTATAAAATCATGTACAACCCTGTTAATACAGCAACATTTTATAGTCAAGTTACAACTATTTCTGTTTTTACAAATATTTATATTCAAAAACAGATTCAGTACTGAAATTCATTCACAATTCTTTATATATATTATATATATAATCACTTACACTTTATGTACTTAAACAATAAACGTGCTTTATTACGAACTTTGAAACGTAGTTAAAGCTTTCGAAAGTCGACTCCCATATATACCAAGTACGTTTTTTTAAAGTACAATAAAGTGTAAATGATTAGTAAATAAAATAATAAATAAATAAATATATATATATATATTCAACTTTTCAACACTGTTTTCTTGTATTCACTTATCACTTACACTTTAATGTATTTTAACTAGAATCTTATTTGGTATATTTTCGAGTCGATTTTCGAGGAGTTTAATTACGTGTTTTGATTTTCGAGCATCAATTGAGACTAAGAGTTTCTTGTAGTTGCCAAGTGTGTGGGATTCCATTGCCACGGTATACCGGTACTGTTCTACCTTTCGTTTCAATGTATTTTAATAAAGTTTTAGTGTATCTTGGGGTTAATTTTTTGTAATAAGTTAAATAATCTAATTTTTTTTATTTGTATTTATTCGTTTAAATTTTTGTTTATTTATAAATAACTATTTTCTTTAGATTGTCATTTTGAGCCCTTTTTGTACAATTTTGATTAAATCTATGTCTCCTAATGAGCGAAATGTACGATTATTTTTGATGAAGTTCGGGGCTAGGATTGATTTGTAAATGTTTGTTTTAATGTATGCTATGAGGGGCTCTTCATATATCTCTTTTAATTGCTTTGGTCAATGTATAATTTCTTACAGTGTGGGGATTCGTTTTAAATTTTCCGTTAATAAATCTGGAATTTATTATTTCAGCTTGGTTAATTTTATTGATTACGACTCCTGTATTTTTTGGATGTAATGGTAATATGGTTATTTTTTAGTATTTTAGTTATCTCTTTCATGTAGTATCCTGTGTATGAAATGTGGAACATTTTTGGTTGTTTGTGGTTCATCTTAAGGTTACTATGATTTAGTTATTATTTTAAATACTAATTTGTCTATGGTTTTTTTTATTGTATCATTTTTTCGGATAACTTCTTATATTATTTGTTTCACATTTTCTTCATTTTTTAGTGGTATTTTTAGAATACTCTTTAAGAATGAGTTGTAGGCAGCTAATATTGTTTTAAGGGATAGTTGGAGTGGTTTGGTATTGTTTTGGGTTTGTGTAGCTTTCCTAAAAATTTAACGTTATTACCTTATTCAATGATAACTGTATTTCTTATTATTGTTAGTTGTAGATAGTTTATGATATTGTTTATTTATTCTTCCATGGTGAATTTTATGTTCGGATGTAGAACGTTGATTTCTTTTAGGATGATTTTATTACTTATTGCTTTATTTTGGGAGATGTCCGTTGGGGTCGTGTGTTTTAAAGGTTTGTGTAACGATTCCGTAAGATTTATGAGCTATATTTCTGATGTTATACTTAAGGGACCATTCTTCTCATTGAGATTTATATTGTGTCTGTGTGTGTGTGTGTTTGTGTGTGTGAGAGTGTCTGTGTGAGTGTGTGTGTCTGTGTGTGTGGTGTGGGATGTTTCCGCGCGCGGGTGTGTGTGTGTTTCCCGTGTGTGTTTGTGTGTTTGTGTATTTGTGTGTGTGAGAGTGTCTGTGTGTGTGTGTGTGTGTGTTTGCGTGTGTGGTGCGGGTTGTGTTCCGCGCGCGTGTGTGTGGGGGTGGTTTCCATGTGTGTGTGTGTGTGTGTGTGTGTGTGTGTTTTCCGTGTGTGTGTGTGTTGCAACGTCCCTCCCCTTCTTCACCTTTTACGGTGTTCTGTGCTTTTTATTATTATTATTTTTATTCGCGGCTGCTTATCTTCGTTCCGCTCTCAGGCTAGTGTAGCCTCGAGCGTTCTTTAAAATTGCCTTTTGCTCACCCGTTATTGCCACGGCTAAAAGCAAGCCACTTCCCGCTGATTCCTACTTTACAAATTGTATGACCCCCCCTTATTGGTTAACATTATATTGTTGGGTCTTTATATAGTCATACTCGTCAGTAGAGTAGTCAGCGGGAAAGAAACAATATTAGCATGAACACACAACAATTCCAAATGCTCTTACCATCTTAGAAGATCTGCAGGCACAGCAAGGGGACGTACAAAATATGATCATGTTTAAGTTACCTTTTTGAAGGCTTGTGTTCTTTAAACATGATCTGCCAGTAGACCACGTCTCTGGACTTTAATATAAAAAAAACAACTAATTTTCAGAATAGCTCAATAGTTTTACAATAAATTTGTCCTCAAGAGAGAACTCTTTTGAAGAAACATTATGCTCTGAATTTTATATAATTTATTAAATATTGAAATGTAATTAATTTTGTAATTTTATTTAACAATCATTATTTATTAGTTGGAAAAACTAAAAGTTTTTATTGGTTGTTCAACACAGGATAAATTTAAATAGCAAGAGTTTTTATAACACATTTAATTACTGTTTCAAACTAAAAAATAAATTTATCAATAACTAAAATACAATAGAATCTCTCGTTACAATTACTTTGTCTCTCTTATAAACAAATAATTTTAAAAAAATTTTTATATCTGAGATATTTAGGTACTAGATTTTATATAGAATCAAATAATTACATTTACTTCTTTAAATAAAAAATCTCTCCTAGTCTAACATAATAAAAATTGTCATCATTTAATTTTAAGATTGAATTGGTAAATCACAAATTTTAAATCAAATAATTTATACTTCGTATAATTCTATAAATTTTGTCTTTCTGAAAATGATTGACTTATGGCCAAAACCACTTGTGAATCTAAATTTATTATTTATTACTTAAACATTTTTATCATACAAATTATTTTTACTACATTTAACATTTATTCAAAAATTTCTACTTACAGTGAAGTCATTGTTTAACTTTTATCTTATTGAAATTTTTTAATTTGTTATTTTTAACTGACTAAATTTGACGTAATTTTTAGATATTAGAGAAAATGACTTGCCAAGAACTTCACTGCCGATCCTAGAGTCCTTTCGTCTTGATTCCAGGTCCCTGGACAATGGAAGTAGCAATCCCTGGTAAGTCGATGTAAGTCCTCCATTCTCCTCTGATCTTAACGTCCCGGAGGCTGAGTCTGAAGCCCTCGTCCGTGGAACGAATTAGACGGCAGAAACGTGGTGGTCTAAATCCATCTGGCATTTGGTGTTGTCCTAAGTGCGACCCGGCATTACGACCGTTTGCACCTCGTATTAAAATTTGTTTACAGACTGCCGTACAGGTCCTTGCGTTCCTGTATTTATTGCGGCGATGTAACCCTTTCCCCCTATTATATCGTGCTGCGATTACATTTAATCGAGGATTAGCGGACAATAACGGATGCCTCCTCAACCTCAAAATACTTTAACCACACTCCAGGTATTTATTTTAAATGCCCATATCATATTGAAAATGCCTAGTTTTATATTTGTTACAGAAGAGAAAAGTTTTTACATTTATACATTAATTCAATCTCGTAGTAATACATAGAAACTAAAGCGCATTTTGCCTCAGAGTGTAAACATAAAATATAGTTGTTTTTGACCGTTGCTTTCCCGCTCCATGCGCTCAAAACTTCATTCGTTCGCCATGAATCTTTCGGTTTCAACATTCACAAATACTCCATGTACTTCATAATTTCCTACTTCTCTGTCAGAATCCATATAATATTTTAATCAGTCACTTCTACTATGGTTTTTTTATACTTTATTCGTCAATACTTTCACCATATACTGATATGTTTGATTGACACATTTTTCCAAAAATAGACGTTTTTTCGTTCTGGTTTCCTGTGGGCTAATTTCTAATAAAAGTACATAATTAAATTCTTCTTCGGTTAGGTATCAAGAAGTGTTGGGAAATATATCATGTTTAAAAGATATCTTATATTACTTTTAGCATTTATTTATAGTTTTATAATTTTTTAAGTTGTTAATTTAGATTTTTTATAATTTTTAATTTGTATTTTATTTATAAACTTATTTATTAATTCTACGAATTCAAATATTTTTTGCTTCGTGTGAAATTTATTTCATATTTAATCTTTATTACTTTAACCAAACTTCACTTTAATAAATTAACAATGAATTATGTATCCTTAGAAACGTTTAAAATTTCATAACACAAAAATAAGATATTGTGTAAAAGCATTAAACTTAGCGCATAAAGTTTCTAGGCCATTGAAAGTTGAAGAGTGTATTTAAAGCAATTTAAATATAAAGTAAAATAAAAAACCTAGAAAAAAAAGAAAAAAGAAAAAAACATTTTAAAAAAATATAAAAACAGAAAAAAATGAAACTTTTGAGTCTGCTCAGGATGGGTATGTGGTAGTTCTATTAGTTTACTTTGATTAGTTGTTTTCCTTACCTATATTTAAATGTATGGGGTATAAATTTATGAATGGGGTGTGTGATAGTATATGAGAGCGCGAGCGTGCGTATGTGTGTGTTTGTGTGTGTGTGTGTGTTTGAGTTTGTGTTGTGTGTGTGTGTGTGTATGTGTTTGTGTGCGTGTGTGTGTGAGTGGGTGTGTGTGTGTGTGTGTGCATGTGTGTGTTTGTGTGCGTGTGTGTGTTTGTGTTTGTGTGTTTGTGTGTGTGTGTGTGTGTGTGTGTGTTTGTGTGTGTGTGTGTGTGTTTGTGTGTGTGTGTGTGTGTTTGTGTGTGTGTGTGTGTGTGTTTGTGTGTGTGTGTGTTTGTGTGTGTGTGAGGGGGGGAGTGTGTGTGGGGGGGGAGTGTGTGTGTGTGTGTGTGTGATAGTATATGTGAGCGTGAGCGTGCGTATGTGTGTGTGTGTGTGTGTGTATGTATGTGTGTGTGTGTGTGTGTGTGTGTGTGTGTGTTTGAGTTTGTGTTGTGTGTGTGTGTGTGTGTGTGTGTGTGTGTGGGTGTGTGTGTGGGTGTGTGTGTGTGTGTGTGTGTGTGAGTGTGTGTGTGTGTGTGTGTGTGTGTGTGTGTGTTTGTGTGTGTGTGTGTGTAATTAATGGAAAACCTTACACATGATAATATCGTACATGTTCCCGCTAATATCGGGAAATAGGACAACACATATTCCCGTTTAGTTACATTGTAGTTTATTCCATGTGATCTATATATAAATACTGTATCGATCTCTTTCTCATAGTAGCAAAAAGGGATACTGATCGTTAAGGCTTTGTAGGGGCGACAAATGTGTGAGCGAAGCAATTGTGAAACTGTCTCCTCCCTCACCTTTCCCAGCACCCTCAAAGTGAATTCGAAGTCGTTTGCTGCACAGCTTACACAGATTACATGTCCGGTAAACAACTGGCTCTGGTCGATATTCTCTCTCCCAGCGAGGAAGTACTCGATAGTACTTGCCTCCCTGAGACTCTACTTAACAGACATACCTGGTAGAGAAGAAAGGTGTGTGTAACGTTCAGATCATAAAGGTTTTGTGCCAAGGGTTTGTGCCGACATAGTAGACACTATGGTAATTCCCGAATAAAATGTTCGATGGCCTCCCAGGCACTCTTCAGAAGTTATGTACCTCAAAGAAAAGAGTTGGTTGTGTCTGGATTGTATTATCATTACTTTAATCCAGAAGTTTAGGAGATACTAACTATTTACTAGTGCCCGTATGAACTGTCTGACACTCTTCTACTTAGAACTTACATGGAAGATAAAGTAGAAGGCTTAGAGCACGGTGCAGACCATCAAGGCGTAGCGCTAGGGATTTAACGTGATGGTACGCTCTATAGTAGTGCCCTAAAGAAATATTTGACGATCTACCAAACATTCTTCGTGATAAACCTTAGTGCAGAGGCATCCTTGCATGACGCAGAATAGTAGCGTAATAGTGACTTGTAGTAGTGAAATTATTCTCCGTCTGCATGTCATTCTACTCGATTGAATGTACTTGGAAAAGAAGAAGGTTGTTTTACCGCCTCCTATCTATCAAGGCCTGGTGTACAGGGATAGTGATGGCCTTCCTGATACTCCACTTGATAGAACTGAAAGAGATAAGATTGTCACTAATGAATAGAAATTTCTTAAAATAATAAGGCTTAGCTGGATCTATCAGGGAACCTTCTTACTAATACAACCGACAATTCCACCTCCAATCCATCCCAATTCCACCCCATTGGTACATGTGGAGCCGCCAAGAAGTGATTGTGATGCTTCGGTTTTCTATGTACCTCCATATTGTAAATTCTGGGTCTTCATTCCTAGACCAACAATATAATACCTTCTGGTTAAACACTATACACAAAATATATCTATGAATTTAGTTGCACAATCAAACTTGAGGTGGTTTTAAAGGTTATTAAAAAGATACTTAAAGCAATAGTGGCTAAATAAAATGTATACTGAAAATGATTAGCTAGTGTCGGTTGACCAATTGTTAAGAAAATATTGTACTTTTTGTTACAGTTTTCTGCTGCTGTTGGAGGCAGAAAAGGAGGGAGGAGGACGGTAAGTGTTTTTTTAAAATATTTCCATTAATCCTTCAATTATTTAAAAATTCACGACACTTTAACTTTGGTATATTTTTATAATTTATTGTTTTAAATGTTACAGAAAGAGAAGACACTATATACGACACCACGATTCATGACAGCGACTGGGGTAAGTTTTTTTGACAATAAAGGAAGTCTATTTCCTCCTAAATATTTAATTACTTCTCCTTGATTAGTTTTACTGTAAATGTTTCTTCTACTTTGGACATCCTTTTCTAATTTATTGATTTAAATGTTATAGGATCACACGACACTTCAACATTAGACAACAGAACAGATGAAGACAGCGATGTGGTCAGGGGTAAGTCTTTTTGAAAATACAGTAACCCATTTATTCGTAAATACCTAATTACTAATCCTTGATTATGTTCTTAAAATTCTCATTTAATTATTTGTTCTAGAATATAATAATACAATAGTATTTTGTTGCGTATGTGTTTGTGTTTGTACGAATAAATTTCAGTTTTTGTCATTAAAAATACATTTTAAGTTTTAATCTTTTTCTAATCTTTACTGAAATTTACCCAAGTCACTTATTTTTTGACAGACCTGAGAATTCGTAACGGGATTTCATGGTAAAAGTACACCTAATGATGGTTAATAAAGTGTGCTTAAAGTAGTTACAGTAAAATAACATAATGTTTTTCTATAGGAAAACACTAATTTATTGTAGTATTACTCTGATTATAGGGACCTATAAAACCTTGTTTGGATGCGAATTTATGTGTCACACGAAGATATGACTATTGTTTAGGTTGTGTTTCAAGAGTAGGCTAATTTTGAATAACAAATTTTGAAAATATTTTTCTTCATACGAATACTGACTTGACAGAACTCATAATTTTTTTCAATAAAAAATATTGAGCACTTTAAAGGATCTACTATACAAAATAACTGAAGATTCAAGAGAATCGATTATTAATAAAATAGAATAATAAAAAGGTGCACCATCATTACCACACAATTTTCCCAAGGCCTGTTATTTATGAAATCTTTTAGACTGAATCTATTTTATCAATATTTGTATCTTCTATTTTCTCTCTGTCTGTCTGCTCCCTCTCTCTTTCTCTCATTCTCTCTCTCTCTCTCTCTTTCTTTTACTCTCTCTCTCTCTCTCTTTCTCTCACTCTTCTATTTCTCTCGTATGACTGCCTCCATAAAATGTATATTTAGACTTAAATATTTTAGTACATATTCGTGATAACATATGCTGTAGATGGCACTTCAACTTAACCATTGTTTTTATGTGTTATTTATTTACCTGTTCTAGAACGAATTATAACCTATGAGGCACTTGAAGATGTACTGGACAGTTTAAGGCTACTACGTGAAGACTTTAGTACGTATTATTGGTTACTGAATTTAATATTAAAAATAGATTTTTTGTGTTGTGAGTGTGTGTGTGTATGTGTGTGTGTGTGTGTGTGTGTGTGTGTGTGTGTGTGTGCGTGTGTGTGTGTGTGTGTGTGTGTGTGTGTGTGTGTGTGTGTGTGTGTGTGTGTGAGTGTGGATATATATATATATATATATATATATATATATATATAATATGGTGATATGTTTTCACTTATACTTATAAACATATGGTTGTTTGTAGTACATATGTTTTTTATTATTGTAAAAATATTTTGTGAGTGTTGTGAGTGTGTGTGTGTGTGTGTTGGGAGTGTGTGAATGTGTCTATTGTGTATAGATGAATTACGTGTAATAATTTTATTACATTTAGACTACATCATTCAGATGTCAATTTTTTTCCATTTTTCTGTTCCTTGTCATTTAAAATAAATTGTATGATTAAGTTTTATTTAAATTTCATGCTGATAACATAGTTACTCATCACAGTTTGTGCTGTTTTCATCAAATTCTTTTTAAAGAATCAACCCCCGCTAATCTTTTCAATTATGTTTATCAATAAATGGTGCAGCTATTTAAATTTGAATTATTTATTTAGAGCATTTACCTTGCCTGAAATTATCGCATTTCCTTTTTGCACAAAAACGTAAGACGTTTGTGAGTGGTTATTCCAATGTCAGCCTATATGAACAAGGATTGACAAAACTATGTGCAATGTACGCAAAGCAGTTAAGGTTTATCATTGTAATATCAGCTAATATAATTACATAGCTAGTATGCTATAATAACCATAAACATGTGGGAAATTTTATATGTTTTTAAAATATTTTCTGTTTTTCTAGTGAGAGCTCGAGAAATGAGGAATGCAATTAGAGAAAAGCTGCGCAAAATACGTGAAGGTAAGACTAAACCGCATGTTTTGGTCTCGTTAGTTTTAACATAATTATAAATACAAATTTTGAAAATTATCTTTTTCATACGAATATGGACTAAACAAAATTTATGAAAAGAGTATTAAAATTAATACTCAGACTTCATATTCTTTAGAAAAACGAAATATTCAAGAAAGGAATTGCACCTTATACAGAGCATGGTATATATATATATATATATATATATATATATATAGAGAGAGAGAGAGAGAGAGAGAGAGGGGGGGGAGAGAGAGGGAGAGAGAGAGGGAGAGAGAGAGAAAGAGAGAGAGCAGTAACTTTATTTTGTTTGTCTTTACAATATGTTATTATAAATTTATTTCATATTCTAAATAATAAATTTTATCTTTAATCCCTCACTCTCTCTCTCTCTCTCTCTCTCTCTCTCTTTCTCTCTCTTTATGAACCCTAAATAATCTACCATACAAAATGTTTAACTATGACTCATATTAGTATCGTATCATAGAAGTTGTATCAGAATTCACTTCCAAATGTAAGCAATAAGGTTGACCTATGTTGCTCAAATAATTAAAATATACATATAGAGGGAAATTTTTACATTTCCTCGAGTTTTTCTAGAGAGTTACGTATAAAGCATTGTAATGTATGAGCTAAGTAATAAGTCCTAGACTCGCTTAACTCGTAATTATTGACCGTTTTATTTTCAGAAGACGCAGCATTCACAGAATATAGAGACTACAGCTTAATCCCATGCTCCATACCTGACACATCCAACATTCGAAATTTCAGACACACATCAACATATGAAGAGGAGCCATACTACACTACACAGTCCATATGTAAGAGAAATACTATTTTGTTTTCCCCAATCTTCCATTTTGGAATTAAAGTTATTATACTTTATGAGGAACAGTTTTTATATTTAATATCCATTTTAATATTTTTAAATCGTGAAGATATTGTTTCATGATTAAACACAATAGAAAAAGGAAAGTTTACATATTGCTTTCTCTATTTAGTCACGGTTTAGCCAAGTAAGTTTGTGCTGAAACCTTAGCTCCCTTCACACTTACCATTTATCACTAATTTAAACATAAAATAATTGCATTAGTGACACAAGGTAACACGTTTGGGATGCTTTCATTCTTACGTTTAGATTCTTACTGACGTTTGCAAATTGGCATCTTTTAATATCATAAATAAAGTTAACCTAATTCCTTTCATTCAATTTATATTTATTCAGCTGTTATATCGTTCAGTATTTAATATCAGCTGTTTAACGTTCAGCTGAAACGTTTAAATCAGCTGCTGTATATATTGCTGTACTTAGATTGAGATTTTGGCACTTTAGTTTAATTAGTTTGTATCGTTTTCAAATCATTTAGCTTTATCGTTTTATTAATAGCGATTGTTTTCCTAAAAGTTAATTAAGCTTTTATAGTTTTACACATGTTTTATTCATTTAGTAAATATATATATTTTTTTTTAATTTTTAGAAACAATGTCACGGCTCCGGCGTTCAGTGGAAGGTAAGCAAATTAAAGTAAATTCCAATTAAAACTTTTACACTACATTACTTCACTAATCGAATGAAATAAAATTTATGAACCATAAATATCCACCAAAAAAAATTGTTAAATAATTTGTATTTGTAAAGAATTGGTAACTCAATATATCTCACAAATATGATGTCACTTGTGTATATTGATATAAAAGAATTTATAAATGATGTAAATGTTGGTGCTGAAACCTCCTCTAAAAAGGTGCCCTCTGAATATGAATGCATGTTGGCTTAAATGAAGTTTAGATAAACCTTTAATACATATCGTGTCTTCTAAGTCTAGTTATTGTCGATATAATGCTCTTCCACAATAATGCTCTTTATAGAAACGACAACATATGGTATATTGCCTATTAGTAACGTTCTCTATTTTCATCTAACTTTACAAAAACTGTATCTGTATTTATAACTTGATATCTAGGGAACTTTTACAGTGCTGTCTAAACAGAACGAAATAAAATCTTACATCAAACGGGCACACTTTTAAAAAACTTACAGTTATTTGTAGTAAGTATTCCATAATTTGTATATTAGATTAAACGTTTTATTTACTAACTTGTAATACAAACAATTTTGGAATCATTATAGATGCTTGGGTGAATATCGACTTCCCATCACGGTGTTCTCGATAACAAGTATACAAGTAGAACACTGGGTCACCCAAGGTAAGTTGTTTTCTTAACATATTTAAATTCTAAACCACATGATATATGAGAATTTAATTAACTATTTATTCCTCAAATTTTTAATAATAAAAGATTACCAAATATTTAGTTATCTTAAAACCCAAAACCAGTCTATTCTTACCAAACCATAAAACTTTACCATATATTTAATTGATAATAACAAATTTAAACTAGTTAAGGTATAATAAACTTTTGTTAAATAAAAACTAAATTAGATCAAACCAGAACTTATTATAAAACTAAGTAAGTAAGTTTTATAACAACCCATTTAAGGTAGCCCTTCGATAGTCAAATAGTTTTAATACATGTGTGACGTTTATTACATGCACAGAATTTAAACCCATGTTTTGCTTGTTTTCACAAAGTTCAAAACAATTACATAATTATTTTAATAAATATTTAACAACCAAATTGAAACATTTTATTGTAACACATATGTCAGTTAAAAAAGACTGTCCCTGAGTGAAGCCACTACATAGCAAAACAGGAACACAACTTTACCATATGAATACAAGCACAATTATGTCTGTTACATACTTATAACTTAAGGAAAATATTTTACCCTAGTCAAGTTTTTAGTAGGTTTTTCCTGTGTTTTATGTTTAAATTAAATCAAATATTTTTTTGTTAATTACATTGTTTTACTTCTAGTTTTGTATTAATTGATTGATAATATTTTAATTTTGTGACATTCTCTAAGTGTTTGTGATTTTGTGTGGCTCCCATGAGGATACCATAATAATAAAATTTGTTTATCTTTCAGCCAACTATATTTACACACTGAACGCCAAACCTAAATTCTACTTGCTCCACATTTCTACACATTGTTTGGATAGACACCTGCGAAATTTCACCTTACTACAGTGCTTCACGACCTTTGGAACCTGGATCAAAATTTTTCTTGCTCACACGTTGGCCTAGGTTCAACAACAGTTTCGGATAAAAAAAAAAAAAAAAAAAAAAAAAAAAATCAAAATTAATGGGGTGTAAACCCGTCGCGTCCGTACTTGGTACACGTGCACCCCGGTAGCGGTTATCACCGGCAAAATGACGGAGTACACAAGATTCATTGAACAAATTATTACAAACCAAACAAGAAGAATACAAGAGTCAAAACCGCCCCGGGGTGCCAAAACAAATAAATAGTTGTAATAAAAATAAATCCAATTTTGTGTTTACGTGTTTAATTAGCTGTTTTATTATTTTAGCAGTTATTTACAAATTTTATGCAAAAATGTGCAAATGTTTTTGACGTATTTTTGCCGAACAGATTGCAGATGGGTTTCTAGTTTATTTAAAAATTTATCAAGTTGTGTTTACTGATACAGAACTCGAATGTAGAAGTTGATGATGATACCCCCATATGAACAAAGGAAGAGGTGAAACTCAATCAGTTCATAGATTTCAAGAAGTAAATTATTCTTTCAAAGAAGAATATGGTAGCCTACCCCGAGTACAGCTGACCGAAAGATGGCTAGAGTCGTTTAACAATGCACGACTGAAACACGCACCACAGCTTGGCAGCTTGCGGAAACTAGTTTTTCCTTCGCTGGGCATTCTAATGACAATTTCCTTTTTCTGTTGCTGAGATTGAAGGATTGGAAAGAATGTGAATTTCTTTGGTTTTAATATATAAAATAGTTTATGAGAAGCGTGTAACATGTATATAAAGTACTATGGCCAGTTACTATTTTAAACTTAAAAGACATTGGAATTAAAAATCTAATCATTGAAAATAAATTTTAATAAAAAGTATGGTAATCAGTGAAATGAATAATAGGTACTTAAGTATTATACGGAGGCCACTATTGTACAAATGTTATTTAAATGTGGTAAATATAATTACTACACACCTGCAATGTAATGCATACAAAATGAATCAAAAACATGTTCTGAAGACTAAGAGATATCGAGGGGTGAATAAGAAGGAATACATCTATTATAGTGTAAATATACGGTGTAAAGAAAGTCTTGATTCCAGGTCCCTGGACAATGGAAGTAGCAATCCCTGGTAAGTCGATGTAAGTCCTCCATTCTCCTCTGATCTTAACGTCCCGGAGGCTGAGTCTGAAGCCCTCGTCCGTGGAACGAATTAGACGGCAGAAACGTGGTGGTCTGAATCCATCTAGCATTTGGTGCTGTCCTAAGTGCGACCCGGCATTACGACCGTTTGCACCTCGTATTAAAAATTTTTTACAGACTGCCGTACAGGTCCTTGCGTTCCTGTATTCATTGCGGCGATGTAACCCTTTCCCCCTCTCTTAGCTCGTCGCTATCTCCGTGCGTTTTTCTTGTACGGGCGGGTTGAACAACGTATTCCATTAAACCTGCATTATTCTGTTACAGGTTTTGGAATACTGGAAAATGTCTATTTCTTTAAAATTCCTGTAACATTTTGCTATTTAAGTTTTTTAGATTTGGTTTTCACTATTGATCTTTTTGGATTTTGCTGATCATTTTAAAATGTCAGTAAAAGTTTTACGTGGCCTAGTTCTCAACTTAGCATTTTTCGGCACTTTTTCACTGCACTCCCGTTTGTCAAATTTAGTTAGTTAATACAGTTTTATTTTATTTTAATTTTTTATTTGTCTCAATAAAAATTATTCAAGAATTTACTAGCTTCTTCACTCTTTACAATGTTTAATTAGACACTAAATTAAAACCTCATTATTTAATTTTTTAATTTGTTATTCAAAGTTTTGAAATTATCAATTTCTCAACTTGAACGGTCATTCTGGCCGACTCAGTGAGTGTGTGTGTGTGTGTGAGCTCGAGCGCGCGCCCTATTAATAAATCTCGTTTGTAAGAAGAAAGACAGGTAGTAAGTAAGGGTAAGTATAAATATATTAGATTATAGAATAAGACCTCTCCCAAGTGAGTCAAAGAGACAAACTCTACTCGTTACTCGGGCATGATTTAATTATGTAAGATAAATAGAAACGTAAATAAATAAACAGCAAGTATTGTAACAGTGGACTGAGTTTAAAAAAAAAACTTTCTGTAAGTTATATAGCCTAATGGTGCTCCGTTCTCTTTGATTTAACACACAAACCGCCTGAAGTAGCGCAAAGTGAAAAGTGTTTGAACGATTTGAAGTGCCTATAAAGTGGGTGAATAATTTTGGCAGCGGTTTTGTTATTCCTCTAAGCCAAATTCGGGCAAAGAAAGATGACTTCCCTTTTGCTTACAATCTCCTCCCGTAAAAATAAATTTACAACATATTAATTAGTAACCTCATCTAAGCTCTCCAATTTCCCATTTTTTTAATAGTACCCTGCAGCCCAATAAAAACAACTAGGTTTCATTTAATCCCTATTTTAAATAATTAAAATATCGTCAACAATGGTTTGGCAATATTCCACCCTCGCCGTATATTGGAAATGGGGATGGAGCCGGCCTAATGTTATTGGACATGGGTAAAGTTAATTACAATGACCTGGTCGTAAAAATAAATGTAGGGCCGGCTAATTGCTAGCACCCGAAACTAGCGGTCGTTTGTTCTAACGATATCTTCTGTTAAAAGTTAGTACTAGACTGTTAATTGTTAATTAGTCTCTTGGTTAAAATTTTTCTTAAAAAAATATCACAACAAATTTGGTTAAACATAATAACCGTCACCTTGTGTCGGGTGTCAGAAATGTAAGAAAATAATTGTGGAAATGTACATTATATGCAGTCTACTCCATTGATGTTATGTGATGATTTGATTTATTTCATAATAGGAAACACACTATTAAGCTCATCTAACCCCCATTCTCTCTCGAAACTGTCGCCCGGTCTCCTGACCTGGACATTTAATTATGGGCTTTAGTCACTCAGAGGCTGAACAAAAGGTGCCCTAATACAATGTGTGGTTTGTACTGCAACATTAATCTAATCTGACGAAGATGCTAACACCCCACAAGATACTGAATATTTAAAACTCGTGATTAAAACAAAACAAAATAATATGCCTGACTATATTTATTTCTAATACACTCTTAATACAAATAAGTGAATATACAAGTATTAATCCTTTTATTTATTTATTAGAAATTATTTTAATTTAATCCATTTTAATTATATATATATATATATATATATATATATATATATATATATATATATATATATGTGTGTGTGTGTGTGTATTCTTGTGTATTAGTAAAGAACATAAGTCAAAATACATATACATGAATTATAATTGAATTTACAATTCAAAGATTTTCGTTGGCTAACAGTACCAACATCATCAGTAATTGTAAATTCCATCATCATCATTGAATTGTAAATTCAATTATAATTCTTGTATTTGTATTTTGACTTATGTTCTTTATATATATCTATATATATATATATATATATATATATATATATATATATATATATATATATATAACAAATAAAAATATTTACAGAATAAGACTAGATTAATTTTTTATTTTTCCAATGGTTTTCAGCAATTAAATAAGAACTATCGTTTTCAGGAAAACAATCATGTAACAAAAATCATTTCCTAATGAATATGCTACTACTTATTTTATTAGCGAAAAGCTTTATAAAATATGTATAAATTTAATATATATTTTTGTATTTGATATATTTTATTCATTAACTTTATTACAAGAATACGTATCACCGTAAAATATATATATATATATATATATATATATATATATATATATATATATATATATATAGGCCTATATATATATATATATATATATATATATATATATATATATATATATATAATTTTGATACGCAATCCTTCACGGATGGAAAAATATGAATTGAATAGTCAACATCCGGAGTACATCCGTTCATTTTTTAGTGCATTAAAACGTAGTTCCAAGGAAATGTGAGAACCTCATCTAGTATTGAACTCAACAACAGTTAAAGCCCGAATGAAGAGTAAATTCAAAGCATCATCGCATTTTTTAAGTCTCCCTTGCTTCTATACCTTAAAAGCCTCACTTTTGTTTTGTAGTTTTCCACTTGAGCAATGTGTCGACAAAGCTGGAAATCAATGCCATGATGACCTGTTTTCCTGTGGTGCTTGTACAGAGCAGACGTCTCTGCTTTTATTTAATACTAAGTTTGTTCTTCTCAATCCTACCTCTTCTGTTTGCCCAATGTACGATACTTTTCCGGCTTTTAGGGGCCACAATATTCTAAATAGGTTTTGTCTTTAGCGTTATCTAGAGCCTTATCAATGGTTAAGAAAGGTTTATAGATTGATCGTATACCATGCTTCTTAGAGAGTCTGCCAATTCTTTCAGTTACCACATTAAAGGTAAAACAACAGAACTCGTCTCCTTCATTTGCCACCCATCCACGAAAAGGACGCTTTGGCGGTTGAACGATTTATCAATTTCATAGTCTTTATATACATTACTTCTATGTGCCTCCCTCTTTGTAATATGTTCATGATTTTTAGAATGAGTATGTCAGTTAATATGTGAGACCGAGAGAAGAGCGTCTCAGCAACAGCTTAAATCAGCGATGGGTGGTTGTGTGCCTCAGCATTGCGCTGTTTATTGGTGTGAGTCGGTTTTCTGTTCACCAATTGGCGATCGCAGTCATTATAACCCTTCCTAATGACCCATTCAGTCATTACTCTTTAGTTCAAAGTGAAAACTATCCTGGAATGGTGAAAATTGAGGTATGTAAGGAACGTACTCTCCCAACATGGTGTGAAATCACAAAGACATCATCCACATAAGGAAGCCAAGCCTTAAGCCTAAGGATGCATCGTTCAGGGCGTCTATCTCGAAAGGTAGAAACATATTGGCTATAGCTGGAGAAAGAAAAGATAACATATGGGTTCCATCAATATACCTATAAAAATGTTCATTAAACGAAAAGTACATGTTTATGAGTAGTGTATACTCAAATCAATGATATCCGGAAGAATCTCTTCATTATTGGACAATCTCTGAAGCACTTGATAGATAGGAAAGCTGGGGGAAAATGACCTGGCATTTAAGCTAGTTATAATGTCCCTTTTTCAACATTAATGCCCTGCAACTATTACACAAAATTATCAGAGTTTCTAATATACGAATCTGCCTTCTGAAACATTAGTTGCATTATTTTAGTGAACTACATCTCCATTCTCTGCAGAGGGGAATTATTAGTATTATATATTGGTAAAAGAGTATCATTGTTTAGGTTTTTTTTTCACCTAATCGCCACGTCCTCAGACTTCACGATCACTTTAATTGAAATTTTAGTGTCTTCATTTATTTATTACTTTGCAATTTATTTATTATACTAAGATAAATAGAGTGAATAAATTAATATTTTTTAAAAAGCTAGTTTATAAAACGGATAAAATAATGTTACCTTTTATAATAATTTAACTGAGTGAAAGCCACCCTAAACACGTGGGTTTCCCTATTGACTGTACCGCCTCGTTCCGGCCAGCTCTCTCTCTCTCTCTCACCTAATACTCTGAGTGCAATGTTAAATGCCCTTCCCATCTCGAGAATTTCAATTCACTTTCCGTCTGATCTATACGAATGGAAATAATAACGGCCCAGTAGTTAATTTCAACATTTTTGCTTTTACGTCTACCATATTGAACTCTGACATTTCTGCCTTTCCTCCAATAATTTGATCTTGTGTATCTGTCGTTCCTGACATCTCTGGCCTTCTTCGGTCAAGATCTTATCCCGCTCTAGCGCCCCTTTAGATCGCGCGTATCGACTATTACGTCATCCCGGATTCCTCATCGCTAGCATAATAGGCAATAGCTAACCAGTCCTGTCATTAACAACGAAACCAGTTTAATGACCGGAATATTTTAATCACTTTGGATATAACATTTTGTTATTTTGTTAATGTTACAACAATACATATATTTTACTATAACCTATTCTAATGTTTGGACATCACGAAAAATCGACGTTATATACAACTTGTGAAGAGTATATACACATATTGAGTTCCCTGAATTATGCTCACTTTTCTATCTATAAATAAAAATCACTGGAACTGTTACAGATCAAGATCTTACTCAACTAATGGTCAAAATAATATCAATGTTACTTTCTGATTTTACCATTTATTGTAATTTAATTGTTACTTTTATAATCTACATAAATTTAAGAAGTAAATGTTTTACGCACGATATAATTACGTTATATTTAAAGATTAGGGAAAATGTAAATAAAAACCGGAAAAATCAAATTTTCTTCATAAAAACATAGTAACCAATAAATATGCAGGTTCAAAATGAGATTAATCACGGAACACGGTTAAAATGTATAATTTAGTTCCTGATTAGGGAGACGAAATATATGAGGATAAAAATGACGATGATGAGGAGGAGGATAAAGAGGTTAAAGATAATAATAAGACTGAGGAGGAAGAAGAAAAAGACAAGGAAGGGAAGGAGAAGAATGGCTAGAACCAACTTTATATAAATTGTGTTTTGGGAAATTTAAGCTCTAATACCTGCTGGCTTTAATTTTCACAGTGTGAGTCGCGAGACAGAGCAAGAGACCTAACTAGCCTATTCGCAGTGGCCTACTTGACTTTTGAGGTGATAGTAGCTTGCAAACTAAATATCTTTCGAACCTCGCTGCTATACGGTCCGCCACAATGACTGTGTCTTGTCACTGCTGTGCCTAGATGCGAGAGGGGGTGAACAGCTGCTTCACTTTCCGCCTCCACAAAGTCCCTCCTGAGACTCTCAAGTCTCGTGGATTACAGAGTATTTTATTCCAGCATCTGTCTGTTCCCTTTAATTTGGTCACAGATGGGGAATTTATCCTTATTTATATTTTGTTACGATTCACTTTGCTGTGTTACTCTGTGCAAACACTAACAAGCAAGTAATTTTGTAAAGTTAATACGGTTGACTTTTGTTAAACACAAAGATAACCAAACTTGAAGACAAAGTTTTCGAGCAAGGAACGCTACGGATTTGTATATTATTGCAGAAAGTCTGGAACAAAGTTCGTTACAGACTCACCCTCCTGCCGCCGTAGTCGCGGATTCGATGTGTGATACTAAAGTTACAGGCGACATTGTTATTCGATACACTGCTGTTTATTAGACCAACTGTAAGAAAAAGAATATTTTATATTTGAAAAATTACTTTGATTTATCCCTAATCTTTTCTCTGTTAGATGTTTTTTTTTTTTTAATTCAAACTCAATTAATTTTAGTCAACATAATTTCTCTAAAGGTGAAAATTTTACAATAAAGTCACACGTATAACAAGGCTAAATACTGTAATATTTTGAATCCTAACCATAACTGATTTGAAACAGCCATCGAAAAAATTAGTTAATTTATAAATGCTTTGTAATTTAAGTCATGTAGTTTTTAACTATCGTCTATTCCTTTTGCACTTCTATTAAAAAACATAATCAAATTTAAAAAAAAAAAGGAAAACGTAACTAAGTCAGTACTTCAGCAGATCAACACTTGCTACTCGTTCCAACAGAAAAAGCTGGAAACCTTATAAATGGAAACGCCCTCCGTTTTTCCAGTCACATAATAAAAACCCTAATCTAGTGGGACTATATAAACCACTTAGGCAAAACCACCCCTTATATAACTGACTGAAAGGTAACCAGCTCCAAAAGTTTTAACTTTTCAAACTGTAAATATTTTAGTTTTAAATTAACAGTCAAAAAATCAAATGAAAAATTAAGCCCATGAAGAGTGTCAGATGTACGCATAAAGCTAAAGAGAATGAAGAAAAAAAAGTTTGTTCAAATTTAAATTGAAAGAAATATTTCACAATCCCAGTTACGCGTTGAAATTGTATGACCATACAGCCGTGACAGGTTGAAGAGAGTGTTAAAGAACAAGAAGAACTATGAGAAAATAGAGGAAAAGCACTAAAACTATCTAATAAAGCCTATGATTTTAGGCGACATTAAATTATTCTGTTTGGTATAATTGAATGGTAGAAAGGTTTTGATCAAATTATAGACAAATTTATCATTGACAACTCACTGTTCAACGTTTTGACAACTAAGAATGTCCTGTTCATGGGTGTTATTTGAAAAAAGAATACTATATATATTTTTAATATGTATGTTGCAAAATGGGTTAACATGGATATTCATAAACATGCAATGATATTTCCAAAAACGTTTATAATATTAGCTGTAAGGTAAATCTCTTTTTATTAGGAATAATATTAAATGTGAATGTATAATTATATCATACGTTTTTTTATTCACTTTTAGTTTTGATACATAAGTGCCCTTTATACTGCTTACATATCGAAACGTTGAACAATGCATTTTCGATAGCATATTATGTATTTAATTTGATCGAAACATTTCTATTAATCATTAAAATAATTAGTTTACGATAAATCTAGTGCGTCGAAGTGAGACATTGATGTTCGTTGCCGCATCATTAACCACTGTGGTAACTATGCAATGTTTATTGGGTTATTTGAGATAAACTTCGCAATCAAATCGTTTTATCCATGTCGATAATAATATTGCATGTGTACGTGTAACTTTAACACGGAATCTACGAGTCTCATGATTACAACAATGCACGCTCTGACGTCACAGTAATGAGAACCAAACATTTGGCTTCGCCCTCTTCTGAATAATGAGCTGTTATATAAATGGACGATACTTAGCGCCAACATCGCTCTGTGTAAATACAACCCACTCATTTTTGTTAGTTTTATTCTTCTAGGGTTGACTTCTGTATGGTAAGCGTCCACATCCTTCCAATGATATATCAAAACAAAATTGGTCAGAATTTGTCGTGTTCTGTTTTATTACCTTCACACAACTAGTTTTTAATTATTTTATCATATAATGCCTCATACTTTTCTGTTGCTAGACAAAAAAATGAATATGCTTTTCAATTTGACTCTTTGTTACATAATATATATTTATATATATATATATATATATATATATATATATATATATATATATACATATATATATATATATATATATATATATATATATATATATATATATACATATATATATATATATATATATATATATATATATATATATATATATAGAAAGAGAGAGAGAGAAAGAAAGAAAGAGGAGTGAGGAAGGTAGATAGAGAAAAATATGAGTAGATATAATTTTTAAGCAAGTTAATGATCCTCCAAAATAACATTTATTTACATTAACTTGTCATCCTGCAAACAAAAAAACAGGGTTATGACTAATCTTTTGAAAATTATACATATATATATATATATATATATATATATATATATATATATATATATGAAGTTAATATATTACTATGTAAGTAATTTTATCTACCATTAAGTGCAATAATTTTACCTAGAGTGATGAGGCACCTTTCGGTCAATTGACCATTGTCGAATCACTGCAATGACTTGAGTGATTCGACAATGGTCAATTGACCGAAAGGTGCCTCATCACTCAAGGTAAAATTATTGCACTTAATGGTAGATAAAATTACTTACATAGTAATATATTAACTTCATAAAGTCAGTGCAACGGAAAAACAATGGATAACGTTAAATATCAAGAATATATATATATATATATATATATATATATATATATATATATATATATATACATAAAGAGAGAGAGAGACAGAGAGAGAGAGAGAGAGAGAGAGAGAGAGAGAGAAAGAGAGGGAGAAAGGATTGAGCGAAGTAGATAGGGAGAAATATGGGTTAATATAATTTTTATATAAAAAAAAATGATTCACCAAAATAAAATTTATTTCCATTAACACGACTAAGAGAATAACATGTTTACAAACTATTTTTTTGAAAACTAAAAATAATCCCATTTAATTTTTAAATAATAAACAAAAACAAATTAAAGAATTTACAACATTTTTAAAGTAAAATATGTAAGAAAAAGAAGAAGTATTATTTATCTAACAAATATTTTGAAACACTCACTGGTATTATTGTTACAAAACCAATACACTTCTGGCATGATAACAATTAGTATTAAAATTTCTAGGTTTTGGAGAATATTTGTGGTTTTACTAACAGAATAATATTACCGTCCCGTCTACCATACACATACGTCACTCAAACAACTAACAAGATGTTTCGTTATTTTTTCCAAAATACATCCGATAGACCTATTGCCCCTCCCTCCACGCATTCAGGGGTTTGTCTTTCAGTATCAGATCAATATTTCTACCTAACTGGTTCCGAAACCTCCCTTCGTATACTGATACTCTGCTTTTATTGGTCCACTCTTTGCACATTTCAAAATATAAACTTTAGAGGTTATTTATTGAATATAAAACAGTAACAGCCTGAGGGTACAAAGTGACTAGCCCTACCATAGCAGTGACTGGCTGTCCGGTACACAAAACCTCATTGGATCCATACATTATCCAGACCAACTAAAACAAATTAGTAATTTCACATGAGGATCGTCAGTTTCCCTGATTAAAAGGCTAAAAATAAAACATTTTTCTGAAAAAAAATCATCTGATTTCAAAGCTCTATTTATTTTGAGAAATCTTTTTAAAAGAGGCTGTTCTAACATATATTGAAGCGTGAGGATGGTCTAATTTATTTCCGTTATGAGATATTTATTTACTAAAATATGAAAATAATATAGTAGATAGTACAACCAACTGCATTTAATATAAAAACCAACATTTTTATAGAAAAGACTTATGACTAAAATAATGAATATATTTAAAATTTAATAAAAATTAAATTAATTGTAGAGTCTGATGAAATATACAAATCTAGAGTTGTAAATTGGGTGAATGAGGAAAAATGTATATACATAAAATTCATTTTTAGAATATAATAGAAAAATAATATATTTTTTTAATAGAATTTAAACAATCTCCAACAAAATATCTTATTTTAATATTTTATAATAAAATTTCCAAAAGAGATAAATAAATTTACAAATAGAATTTTATACTAAAACGTGCCATATTTTGATAGGCTTGTTTATACTTGGTGAAATAAAAGTTTCAGAAAATCACTTAAGAAATCCAGTGTATTAGAAATAAGCATTTAATCCTTTAAACAGTTGAGCGTATTTAGCAGTTTCAAAATAATTAATTTTAGAATAAATAATTTAAATAATATTCACTTTTATCCAGTATAAGGTGTTAGGTAAAAGTGTTTAAACTTAGATAGAAAATTCATTTGTTTAGTAACTGATCAATAACTTAATATTCAATTACAAAAACAGTTTAGAGCTTCTAACTTTTGGATCAGCAGGAAGACGTTTCACTGGTTGGGTCATCATCAATGCCATTATTAAAATAAAAAAGTTGTGCAATATGAATGTGCTGTGCAAAAAGATAAGACGGCCGCTGGAACCCAGGGCTTACGTATAAAACTTGAGTAACTATGTATCTATACCTATATTACACCTGTCCTATTCACAACCCTTTTAGTACAATATTATATTATTTACGGAGTTAATTTTAAATCACACATTACAACGTAACTCAATTAGGTTAATAATTAGGCCTACTACAAAATCAAATCATGGAGAAACTTTTTAAATTTGTAAAGGAAACTTTCTTTACCCATAAGAATGCGCGGATATAAATAAACTTGTGAATTATGCAGGACAAACAGGTAGAAAATACCAAACTAGGTTAGGAAACGAGGCTAGCGTATGCACTTTGTCCTACTAAAAAGAACCTCTGCATTGGGATTTTGATTCAAACCTAGATTTAAAGACTTTACTCTCGTACAAGAAAGACTGCGGCTTCAGTAGTAAACAAATATTTAAAATTAAAAAAATGTTTCGAAAAGCACTTGGTTTAATTTTTCTTACCTTTGCCAACCTCTACTGTCACTGTTTAATCAAGAGAATCAGGTGTCTTTCTAGCAATAAGAATCAATCCTCATTATTACATGAAAATTACTAGTTAAACAAAAGAAGAAACATCTCCTAACCAAAAGTTAAAGTCATATTACTTGGGCATTAAAAAAGTGAGTGATCATGTTATAACGCGATATAGGATACAAACAAACGTTTACAATCATTATACATCCATGAGAATGTAAAATATTGAAAGCGTTGAGAGAACACCACGTTTTAGTTACTTTAATCAGCATTTTGTCTACAATTAGAATCATACTAAAGTATAAACTGTGGGTTTATAAGACAGCTCCGCAGCAACAATAAAATATTGGTCGTCATTAGCTCCACTTAGGAGACATCGGTCCTAGCAATTTGCTACAGTAGCAAACAAGCAATTTACAAACACGACAGTAGCATATTATGGCACTTACAAGAACTCTTATGTCGGATGAGTCGTATAGGAATGCCCACATACAGGAAATAATGTAAACAATAATTCTAGATCGGTATTCATACGTCTATTGCGGAAGAATTTCTTGAACGCACTGTGTAACACAATGCATACGTTCTGTTGTCCCTGAAACGTTTCTGTTTGAACTTAGAGTATTACGATTTCCCGAAAATGACTTCTGTGTCCTAATAGTGACGTATAAATAATACTAAAAGTGGTATATTCTTAGGCACCGAAAACTCAAAAAATGTTATTCTTCTCTCAAGATATTACTAGCGTGGGCGTATGTCAAACCCTGCAACAGTTACGCATATTACAAATTTCCAAATTTAAGCTTTCCACAGTCAATATAACACCTGCTTCATTATGATGTCCTGGATCGAACCTCGGCTCAATAAAATACCTCTGCAAGCGTATGTCCTTGAGACAACTGCCAATGTGGAACCGAGCCATTTGGCCAAGGTATTACTTCTTATGTACAGTATATAAAACTATTACCTACGTACGTTACAATACAAAACCCAAGTAACTTTCAGTGCCCTGTAACACACTGTGTAGTAACTATTAACAATAAATTGTACAAATTATTTAAAAGTAAATGTCGATACTGCAATGTTTATTATATTTGTTCGCATTTACTGAGTCGCTATGGTAGGATAAATGTGTTCACCCATGTTGAGAGAAGGTTTACTCCAGATAAGCGACTTTGAAACCGTCATATTATATATATATATATATATATATATATATATATATATATATATATATGTATAATATGTACCATATATAATGTATATATATATATATATTTGATCCTCTCTGTACTAGGGAATCACCATGTTCTTTCCATATTCCTACCACCCCTCCACCTAGAGCTACACCTACCCTTATCGCTCTTCTTACAAAAAGAAAACACCTCTTTAGTACTACGATAGGCAATCGATATTCCTCAGGTACTTAACTCTGAACCTGTGATGAAATGTACTATCCTTCACATAGGGGTTTTGCCCATGCATTAATCCTACCAATATCCACAATCATCCTTTCAACTTTTCCATCCCTAATAGGCAATGATAGTACACTGACGGATTGCCTTAGGAAATAATTAAAAATTTATTTTATTACAGTAATAATATCTTCGAGTTTGAGATTTCAACGACTGAGGCTTTAGCTAAGTTACAGTATAGGCCTACGTCATGGATTTACGTTATACTTGGTTTAAAAATCTTGTCTCGCTGAAACGGTTTCATATTTAAAACGCGCTCAAAGGCAAACATAAAACGGCGTCGCTTAATATATTATTTAATTTTAACTTCGTTTCTCCCCTTCCAGTTGCCCTTACGTCCCTTGGGGTTCGTAGAAGCTAGTCACCCGTTAAAACGAATGCCACGCTCAGTTTGATTTCCGATTCGTTGCAACCGAGTATATTTGTTGAAGTTGTAGGCCTCCTCGTGTTTGGTGCCTACGAAAAGTTTTGAAACGAAGCGAGGAAAATCAATACAGTTTAGTCCATAAATAAATGAATGTATTCAAGAGTAAAATGCAACAAAGAAATTATACTAATTTTACACTACTTAACTAAGTGAATACGTAATTGCTTACTTGCTTATTATTATACAACAAAACCTCACATTTACTTTCGAGTTAGAAGAAAACAATAGAATAAACTTTCTAGATCTTACTATCAACAAACACAACACTAGACACAATTTCAAAATATACAGAAAACACAACTACAGATATGGTCATACATAATACATCTAATCACCCCACACAACACAAACACGCTGCTTTTATGTTGCACCGTCTAATAAACATACCAATGCTACAGAAAGACTACGACGAAGAACTTAATACCATAAAATACATCGCCCAACAAAACGGCTACCAACACACACTCATGGACAACATTCTCAGGAAAATAAAACATAAACACCATCAAACACCCACTCAAACAAACCACACAAAAAATAACAAATACATACCCCTCACCTACCACAATAAAAACACACACAACATAGCCTCCACATTCAAAAACCTCCATTACCAAATATCCTACAAAACAACAAACACGCTAAAAAAACATATACAACCTTTTCAAAAAGAAACTGACATATACAAACTCTCAGGTATTTACAAATTACCTTGCAATGATTGTTCCAACTATTATATCGGTCAAACCGGCAGGTCATTCTATACATGCTTCGATGAACACATTACTCAAACAAAACAAACAAACCCTAAACCCAGCTACGCAAAACACCTAAACAAACCCAACACACACATACCGACATACACACTAATTTAAATATTCTACACACATTAAAACAGAGTAAAAAACTAACAACCTTAGAAAAATATGAAATCTACAAACACTACGCAACAGACAGGGAAAATATACTTAATGACCACACACACTTTGAAGCCAATAGTCTTTTCAAATACATCACACAAGACGCCGACACCTCACCTAATGACGTAAATCCAACCCTGTCATACCGTTTGTAAAGAGCCAAAAGCCGCTAGTAGAAGGTTAGCTTCGGAAAAGGAAATATCGTTTTGAAACGCGTCAGCAAGTAAGCAATTATTTATTCACTTAGTTAAGTAGTGTAAAATTAGTTTAATCAGTGAATTCAAGATGATTACATCAAGAAACTTCAAAGAAATTATGTTGTAACAAACAGAACACTAGAATATGTTCCACCCCTTTACTGAATTTCATGGATAATAAAATTCCTTAAATGCACAGGCAGAGGAGAGAGCGTAGGTTGAAATGTTAAAAACGGACGAAAACTGAAGATGAAACTGAAGGAAAAGCCTCAAGTAAATATTGTGTAATATATCAAAACATTTCGAATTAATCCGTGCTGTCTTACTTTCAAGAACTTCACGTTTTCAAAATTTAAACGGTTTTAATTTTAATATTTAGGTGACTTTGTAATTACACCATTATAATTATAACCATTACTACGCAATTATGAATTTCTAAACGTCATATTTCTAAAAATATCTTGAATTGTTATAATGTTTAAGCAATGTATACTAGACCATTGTTGTCATTACGGGAGGAGCGTTTGCGGAATATTTATCTGTAATAAAGTAATTAAACGTCTAAACATAATAATATATAATCGTGATAGTAAATGTAACATAAATTTTAAATATTATAATATTTAGTGACAATATGGAAAGTTTTACTTCAAATGTATAACTCTAAACATTAGTGAATGAAAACACTATTTCCTTTATATCACAATAGGTTCGCCACTTAATAAAACTTGCAGAAAATTCATCTTTGTTGAAAAAACGAAGCATAATTGTGAGTTTTCATGCTCACTAGTCACCACTAGTGTTGCGTGATAATGATCCACTCTCATAAGAATTATGATTCTTCATTGCCTTACTGGTTCAGTATATCACAGCATTTTTAGGTTTTAAAAAAATGCGTTTTCATCATAGTCAAATTGCACTGTAATTACTTCCCCTGACGGGTTTAGCGGAAGTTTCTCTACCACGTCAAAGTTGACAGATTTTTAACAAATTGGCAACTTTCGTCATTTTCAGATTCACCTAGTATATCTTCATTTGTTTCATTTTCAATTTCATTGGCTTCTTTGTCAGGTTCATTATCTGGCAGAGACTCGTTTTCATAAGAGTTATCTTAAAACTGCCTAACAAAATTTCCGGTAGGCCGTATTTCTTGAATTTCCTCTTTTTCGCCACTACCTAGCATTTTAAGCACTCTCTCCTCTTCAAATGGTACAACAATAAAATATAAAACTTAGATAATAAAAAGACATACAAGACTAAAATAATAATAACATCAAAACAAGTAATGATTTAACTCCGAAAAGTCTTTTGTAAATAGCCATGTAAGAGGAACTATGCACAAATAAGCTGCACGAAAGGGAGCTTGCGGAAGAAATCTGACAACGATTGACAAAGAATAAATTCACACTAATGCTACTTGGAAAACATTAACAAAAATAGGTTGCTAGAACGCAGGTTGTGGAGTAACGAGGTGGAAATAAAAATCTGATAACTGGAAAGATGTTTTCTTAACAAATAATTATAGGTGCGGAGAAAAACTCCGCATGCACCCTATCAAAGATTAAAGAAACCATCAGTAGCATGTGCCCTGACGAAGTAGTGTTGACAGTATGACGGAGTATATGGTCTATACTATAGCCAATGTCACCGTTCTACATAGGTAGGCCTATTCATAACCTTTGTTTTAATGCTGATATTTGGAATAATGAAATACGACTTCCTACCGGCCTACACATTTCACTCGGCCAGATATATCCCTCGGAACCAGGCCAAAATCACAAGAACCCCTCAAAAAATTGAAATTTAAACGAGATCAAGGCAGAATCCTGTTATGAAATTGGCCTTATTTAGCCCTATACCAAAATAACAGTAAAAGCAACCCCCTCTCAACCCCCACCAAAGGGATGCTATTAGAGGTAACCTCACGTTTACAACATGGCGGCGACGGGATACCATATAACCAGGTAATAAAGGGAGCGGTGTAGATATGAAATGCGGGCAGCTGATTCCCCGATAGTATCGGTGCTATACTGTTTGTACAGGTATTGTTTTGTGTCGCTCGAACGACCTACAGTATTTAAATATAGCTTTTACTTTATTAAATCCTGTTATTCACATAAAAACTGCACACAATGTCGTTTAAGATCCTCTCGTAATATTTCTAATTTCCTAATAACATATAACAAATAATTTTGTAAACATATTTTTATTTTAGTAGCAATATTAATCTTATGGAACAAACTCGATTGTATCTATATCTATAGTAAATAATACAATGTTTAATATTCTTCTTGCTTCATTTATAAATAAAACATTCTTTCGAGCCAAAACAATTTTTTTTTACTTCATCTCTATGTGGCTAAAAATCAACCGTTTTTACAGATGAACAATAACTCATGAGTATGGTGGATTTTCAACAGAGATGTACGTAAACTTGTTATACAAATTATAATCGTGCTTTACACTATTGATAGTATTATTTCCACTTTAGTACTTTAGGCTTTAGAATTTATTTAAAATGCACTCTCGTCTTTACTTCCTTTCAATTTTTACGATATTCTTAGGTCGGTATGAAATCACTTTTACCTGAAACGTATACCAAATATTTGTTTTTTTTTGGACTGGGGAATAAAATCATACAAAGTATTTCAAGAAACATCTTTGCTTGCATAATTTCAAAAATTATCTATTTAAGGGAAATATTTACAATAGGGTGGTCATCCTATTTTGACACCCTGCAAAATTAACTAAATTAACATAGATCAACCACAATTTTATGGTTGTTTTAACGATTTTATGTAATAACCATAAAAATTGTGCCTATATTTAAGATACAAGTTCAGACATAACACCGCATGAAAACAAATATTTTGTTTTAGCAAACATTTTAAATTATATCCCCTACAATGCCAATTACAGTAGTCATCGCTCAAACTCATGGAAGTCAATTACGTATTCTTACAAAAACTAAAAAAACCATTTTATTAACACTAATTTATTAATTTACTGGTAAACAAATGGTTTAGAGTTAAATTCTTGCGGAAATAATTAAATACAACAAATTTCCAATAACTTACCCTATTACTAGCACAACTCATGCAAATACAATATTTTGTATTTACTACAATATATATATATATGAGTTTTATTATAGTTTTAATACATTTAGATAGGCAATAATTAAAATGAAGCACTGAATAATTTATCACACTATAAGAATGTCTTAGGTAACAAACAAAACAACAGATTCAACAAATGTAAAGAAGCTACATCTTAATTTTTTTTTTCTCGTCAGTATAAACTGTTTAGCGACGGAATACTAAACTTTGTTTCGCTTCCAGCTATTACACTAAATTAAATATAGTAAAACCTTCTCAATTATAATACAATGATATATAATGTACTCTAGTACTAGTATCTAGATAAATATGGTAGGTTATTAAAACACTTTCCTAAGGGACGTTGAACACTGAACGACTGAAATGCTTCAGTGTTCTTCATCTATCAGACACATTACACTGGACTCACACAGATAAATGCAAGACAATCAAAACGAGTCTTATACAGACAAAATGGCTTAGCTCAAACAATGGCTTATCTGTATTCAATTAACATATGTTATATAAATAGTAATGTTGACGAATTAAACAAAGCCGTTTAGTCACACGGTGTGTGTGTGTGTGTGTGTGTGTGTGTGTGTGTGTTTGTGTATATATTCATAATATTATTCTTGTTTTAGTTGTTATCTGTGAATAATATTCTTCGTAATCTAAATATAATTAATATTATTCTTGTTTTAGTTGTTATCTTTGAATAATATTCTTTGTAATCTGAATATAATTAATATTATTTTTGTTTTAGTTGTTATCTGTGAATAATATTCTTCGTAACCTAAATATATTTAATATTATTTTTGTTTTAGTTGTTATCTGTGAATAATATTCTTCGTAATCTGAATATAATTAATATTATTCTTGGTTTAGTTGGTATCTGTGAATAATATTCTTCGTAATCTAAATATAATTAATATTATTTTTGTTTTAGTTGTTATCTGTGAATAATATTCTTCGTAACCTAAATATATTTAATATTATTTTTGTTTTAGTTGTTATCTGTGAATAATATTCTTCGTAATCTAAATATAATTAATATTATTCTTGTTTTAGTTGTTATCTGTGAATAATATTCTTTGTAATCTGAATATAATTAATATTATTTTTGTTTTAGTTGTTATCTGTGAATAATATTACTTCGTAATCTAAATATAATTAATATTATTTTTGTTTTAGTTGTTATCTGTGAATAATATTCTTCGTAATATAAATATAATTAATATTATTCTTGTTTTAGTTGTTATCTGTGAATAATATTCTTCGTAATATAAATATAATTAATATTATTCTTGTTTTAGTTGTTATCTGTGAATAATATTCTTCGTAACCTAAATATAGTTAATATTATTCTTGTTTTAGTTGTTATCTGTGAATAATATTCTTCGTAACCTAAATATAATTAATATTATTTTTGTTTTAGTTGTTATCTGTGAATAATATTCTTCGTAATATAAATATAATTAATATTATTCTTGTTTTAATTGTTATCTGTGAATAATATTCTTCGTAACCTAAATATAATTAATATTATTTTTGTTTTACTTGTTATCTGTGAATAATATTCTTCGTAACCTAAATATAATTAATATTATTTTTGTTTTAGTTGTTATCTGTGAATAATATTCTTCGTAACCTAAATATAATTAATATTATTCTTGTTTTAGTTGTTATCTGTGAATAATATTCTTCGTAATCTAAATATAATTAATATTATTCTTGTTTTAGTTGTTATCTGTGAATAATATTCTTTGTAATCTGAATATAATTTACATTATTTTTGTTTTAGTCGTTATCTGTGAATAATATTATTCGTAACCTAAATATAATTAATAATTTTTGTTTTAGTTGTTATCTGTGAATAATATCCTTCGTAATCTAAATATAATTAATATTATTCTTGTTTTAGTTGTTATCTGTGAATAATATTCTTCGTAACCTAAATATAATTAATATTATTCTTGTTTTAGTTGTTATCTGTGAATAATATTCTTCGTAATCTAAATATAATTAATATTATTCTTGTTTTAGTTGTTATCTGTGAATAATATTCTTTGTAATCTGAATATAATTAATATTATTTTTGTTTTAGTTGTTATCTGTGAATAATATTATTCGTAACCTAAATATAATTAATAATTTTTGTTTTAGTTGTTATCTGTGAATAATATTCTTCGTAACCTAAATATAATTAATATTATTTTTGTTTCAGTTGTTATCTGTGAATAATATTCTTCGTAATCTAAATAAAAATAATATTATACTTGTTTTAGTTGTTATCTGTGAATAATATTCTTCGTAACCTAAATATAATTAATATTATTTTTGTTTTAGTTGTTATCTGTGAATAATATTCTTCGTAACCTAAATATAATTAATATTATTTTTGTTTTAGTTGTTATCTGTGAAAAATATTATTCGTAACCTAAATATAATTAATATTATTTTTGTTTTAGTTGTTATCTGTGAATAATATTCTTCGTAACCTAAATATAATTAATGTTATTTTTGTTTTAGTTGTTAACTGTAAATAATATTCTTCGTAACCTAAATATAATTAATATTATATTTGTTTTAGTTGTTATCTTTGAATAATATTCTTCGTAACCTAAATTTAATTAATATTATTCTTGTTTTAGTTGTTAACTGTGAATAATATTCTTCGTAACCTAAATATAATTAATATTATTTTTGTTTTAGTTGTTATATGTGAATAATATTCTTCGTAACCTAAATATAATTAATATTATTTTTGTTTTAGTTGTTATCTGTGAATAATATTCTTCGTAATCTAAATATAATTAACATTATTCTTGTTTTAGTTGTTATCTGTGAATAATATTCTTTGTAATCTGAATATAATTAATATTATTTTTGTATTAGTTGTTATCTGTGAATAATATTATTCGTAACCTAAATATAATTAATATTATTTTTGTTTTAGTTGTTATCTGTGAATAATATTCTTCGTAACCTAAATATAATTAATGTTATTTTTGTTTTAGTTGTTAACTGTAATTAATATTCTTCGTAACCTAAATATAATTAATATTATTTTTGTTTTAGTTGTTATCTGTGAATAATATTCTTCGTAATATAAATATAATTAATATTATTCTTCTTTTAGTTGTTATCTGTGAATAATATTCTTCGTAACCTAAATATAGTTAGTATTATTCTTGTTTTAGTTGTTATCTGTGAATAATATTCTTCGTAACCTAAATATAATTAATATTATTCTTGTTTTAGTTGTTATCTGTGAATAATATTCTTCGTAATATAAATATAATTAATATTATTCTTGTTTTAATTGTTATCTGTGAATAATATTCTTCGTAACCTAAATATAATTAATATTATTTTTGTTTTACTTGTTATCTGTGAATAATATTCTTCGTAACCTAAATATAATTAATATTATTTTTGTTTTAGTTGTTATCTGTGAATAATATTCTTCGTAACCTAAATATAATTAATATTATTCTTGTTTTAGTTGTTATCTGTGAATAATATTCTTCGTAATCTAAATATAATTAATATTATTCTTGTTTTAGTTGTTATCTGTGAATAATATTCTTTGTAATCTGAATATAATTTACATTATTTTTGTTTTAGTCGTTATCTGTGAATAATATTATTCGTAACCTAAATATAATTAATAATTTTTGTTTTAGTTGTTATCTGTGAATAATATCCTTCGTAATCTAAATATAATTAATATTATTCTTGTTTTAGTTGTTATCTGTGAATAATATTCTTCGTAACCTAAATATAATTAATATTATTCTTGTTTTAGTTGTTATCTGTGAATAATATTCTTCGTAATCTAAATATAATTAATATTATTCTTGTTTTAGTTGTTATCTGTGAATAATATTCTTTGTAATCTGAATATAATTAATATTATTTTTGTTTTAGTTGTTATCTGTGAATAATATTATTCGTAACCTAAGTATAATTAATAATTTTTGTTTTAGTTGTTATCTGTGAATAATATTCTTCGTAACCTAAATATAATTAATATTATTTTTGTTTCAGTTGTTATCTGTGAATAATATTCTTCGTAATCTAAATAAAAATAATATTATACTTGTTTTAGTTGTTATCTGTGAATAATATTCTTCGTAACCTAAATATAATTAATATTATTTTTGTTTTAGTTGTTATCTGTGAATAATATTCTTCGTAACCTAAATATAATTAATATTATTTTTGTTTTAGTTGTTATCTGTGAAAAATATTATTCGTAACCTAAATATAATTAATATTATTTTTGTTTTAGTTGTTATCTGTGAATAATATTCTTCGTAACCTAAATATAATTAATGTTATTTTTGTTTTAGTTGTTAACTGTAAATAATATTCTTCGTAACCTAAATATAATTAATATTATATTTGTTTTAGTTGTTATCTTTGAATAATATTCTTCGTAACCTAAATTTAATTAATATTATTCTTGTTTTAGTTGTTAACTGTGAATAATATTCTTCGTAACCTAAATATAATTAATATTATTTTTGTTTTAGTTGTTATATGTGAATAATATTCTTCGTAACCTAAATATAATTAATATTATTTTTGTTTTAGTTGTTATCTGTGAATAATATTCTTCGTAATCTAAATATAATTAACATTATTCTTGTTTTAGTTGTTATCTGTGAATAATATTCTTTGTAATCTGAATATAATTAATATTATTTTTGTATTAGTTGTTATCTGTGAATAATATTATTCGTAACCTAAATATAATTAATATTATTTTTGTTTTAGTTGTTATCTGTGAATAATATTCTTCGTAACCTAAATATAATTAATGTTATTTTTGTTTTAGTTGTTAACTGTAATTAATATTCTTCGTAACCTAAATATAATTAATATTATTTTTGTTTTAGTTGTTATCTGTGAATAATATTCTTCGTAACCTAAATTTAATTAATATTATTCTTGTTTTAGTTGTTAACTGTGAATAATATTCTTCGTAACCTAAATATAATTAATATTATTTTTGTTTTAGTTGTTATCTGTGAATAATATTCTTCGTAACCTAAATATAATTAATATTATTCTTGTTTTAGTTGTTATCTGTGAATAATATTCTTCGTAATCTAAATATAATTAACATTATTCTTGTTTTAGTTGTTATCTGTGAATAATATTCTTCGTAATCTAAATATAATTAATATTATTCTTGTTTTAGTTGTTATCTGTGAATAATATTCTTCGTAATCTAAATATAATTAATATTATTCTTGTTTTAGTTGTTATCTGTGAATAATATTCTTCGTAATCTAAATATAATTAATATTATTTTTGTTTTAGTTGTTATCTGTGAATAATATTCTTCGTAATATAAATATAATTATTATTATTCTTGTTTTAGTTGTTATCTCTGAATAATATTCTTCGTTATCTAAATATAATTAATATTATTCTTGTGTTAGTTGTTATCTGTGAATAATATTCTTCGTAACCTAAATATAATTTATATAATTTTTGTTTTATTTGTTATCTGTGAATAATATGTTTCGTAACCTAAATATAATTAATATTATTTTTGTTTTAGTTGTTATCTGTGAATAATATCCTTCGTAATCTAAATATAATTAATATTATTCTTGTTTTAGTTGTTATCTGTGAATAATATTCTTCGTAACCTAAATATAATTAATATTATATTTGTTTTAGTTGTTAACTGTGAATAATATTTTTCGTAACCTAAATATAATTAATATTATTTTTGTTTTAGTTGTTATCTGTGAATAATATTCTTCGTAACCTAAATATAATTAATACTATTTTTGTTTTAGTTGTTATCTGTGAATAATATTCTACGTAATCTGAATATAATTAATATTATTCTTGTTTTAGTTGTCATCCGTGAATAATATTCTTCGTAATCTGAATATAATTAATATTATTCTTGTTTTAGTTGTTATCTGTGAATAATATTCTTCGTAATCTAAGTATAATTAATATTATTCTTGTTTTAGTTGTTATCTGTGAATAATATTCTTCGTAATATGAATATAATTAGCTGATGAAAATCCATGATCCGTCATTTTTATGAATATATCTTATTATGAGATGTGCCTCTCACCAATAATAATTATTATGCTTGCAGACTACTGCTGGTCTGTGTGTAGGGATGCTCCAGAAGTGTTTTATAAAAGACAAGCTAAACGACAGCGATCTTACAATGAATCGGATTGACTTAAATGAAATTTGGTGGTACAAACGTCTTTTATTTGTCAAAACACTAAGAATGATGTTTTTTTAATCAATTTTGTACTTGAAATATTGTAAAAGAAACATAACAATATTGTTTTATGTACTTTCACTTTTCACGTATAGTATAACTACTCTTTAAGATTAAGTACTGTGTATCTCAAAAACCAAAGCTAATAAAATTTTTTCATTGTTATTTTCGTTTTTATCACCCCAAAATTAGTAGAAATTGGCTAATTTAGTGTAGGAAACATTCAAAAAATATTTTGTTGTTGTGCAGTGTAATGGATCTACACAATTATTTACACATGAAAGTTGTGTTTCCGGTCACTCAATGAGGAAAAACCTCATATATTATATTTTAATAATATGTTCTTACTTCCATATCCGCATCAATAATTGGTTAACCCGGCACAGGTCGTGAGAAATAAAACGTGAGGGGTCGCGCACGGTGGATTCGACCAGATCATTTTATTAATACGAAAAAAATACTGAACAATATTTTATTTTAAAAATACAAACATCGTAATTATTTATAATGTATTTACTTACGTTCTATTGGTTTTAATTGTAACATTATTGTATAAAATAATTCTAAATAATATTTTAAGTTTTAACAAATTATTATTTTTTTTTCAAAAATACAAGACTTTAGATAAGTTGTCATAACATAAGGACTCCTTTACAAAGACTTATGTTTATTGATATATTCTGAAAGAAAATTAATTTTCGAATAAGAAAATGTACTGGTTGTTTACAATAACTGTTAAGTGAAAGAACCAATTTTGAATCAAATTGTGTTGAACGTTTAAGTAAATTTATCATAATATTACAATTATAGTGATGAAATGAAACCGTACAAATTTATGATTTTAAACAAAAAATTACCTACAATATGTTTAAGCACCTGACGGTTATAGCAATGAAATTCCTTACAGTTCCTCATCCGATTGATGCTCTTGGGTAGCGCAGTCTTGACAAGAAGGTACAGTGTGTTCCCTGCAGATGAATGTACGACAGCTGCTGCGCCGAGTTTTTTATTTACTGTTTTGTCTCTAGTTTCATGGATCGCATCGTCATTCACATGCATCTTCTGCAATATTTCGCCCATGCGACTGTAGGTCCATCATCTCTTCAATGTTTCTTTTCACGAAAAAGGTGTCTTCTAACACTACCAGGTTTGTTAATCCTTTCTTCCTCACGCCTTCCTTTCCTTTCCACGCTATATAACAGTCTGGCAAATCTTTCTTCCTTTGCTCGATTCATATTGCGTAGTAACACAATAAATATAACACAAAACGCACTAAACGATCAACAACACAAAAGTTAAATCAAAAAATATGTCACACTTTAGTACATGCGAGGGGTCGCGCAAGGTGGTTTCCACACTGGCCTTTTTTTAGGCTGCTACACTAAGACACTCCTTGGTGATAGCGAAAATACAAACGCAGCATTCGCCAGTGGACGAGTCTATTTGAAGGTACTGAATGGGTGGAAGCTTACAAAAATCGGCCGTTCGACATATTAGGAAATTGTGAAGGCCCGGTGGAAAAGACGGTGACGCGACCTCTGCCGGGTTAATTTAATCACTTCAGAAGCAAGTTGTATTTTCTTACAGAAAGAGAGAAAAAATGTTCCAATGTGTGGCAATAATTTTATATCTTCTGTAAACAAAGCTTTACTATATTACCCTTTATTCCTAACAGTGCGTTTAACTCACAAACATTGCTCACCTTACACGAACGTTTAAAATATCTCCTCAACTCAACAACAATGAGCAATTTTGAATAATTACAGTCGTCTCCATGCCTGTTGATAGCACTAGCGATGCCTTCCAGGGTAAGTCTTAGATTACTTTTTTGCATCATATTTACTATCAATACTTATCAATTTATTCGTAACTGGTATTTGCCTCATCTGACTATAAAATATGTATAGCCTAGACAAGTTCGTTGAACATTTTTGGCTACCGTATTCCAGACGTCAGTAACACGTCACCATCCCTTGTCCCTAAAACTATTCCTTAAAACACATTTTCAGTTCTTCGTTTTACCTCTGATGTTTTTCTTCTTTCCCTCAAATTCTTTACTTAGAACCATTTTAAAAATTGTTTATTTATGCTTCTTGTTGTGTCTTAACTGTAAATGTTTTAAATTCGTAGCTATGATTTATAATTGTTTCATTTTGTCAGGCAGATCGGATGTTAAACTAATTACGATATATAGTCTTGTCTCATTGTACATAAATTCCTTAATATCTTGAAATTTCAGTCAAAATAAAATTGTTGAAGATATATTTTTTAGACAATTAAATTTGAGTGTTCTGGGCGTAAAAGAATTTAAATTCTGATTTTTAACAATAAAACTACAAAAACACTTTTTATTTTTAGTTTTCCAAAAATAATATTCCTAATCAGCCTTTATTGGAAAATTAATGTCTCACTCATTTTACCTAAACGTAGTTTAACCTAAATCATCTTGATATTTAAAATAATTGTTATTTTAATCGCAAATGCTAGTTTTATCTTGGAATCAATAATTTAGCACTGTTTTGTAATTGTACAATTTCTTAGTCGGCAAACCAATTATTTTAAAACATTCTAAGCCCATTACCACAATAAGATAATTTTACATTTTTATGGTCGGTTATATAACTACAGTGAATCTCACAATTGACTGTTTATAACTTATACGTAACATTTTTGTAATACTACACTCTAAGATCAATGATTTCAACAGGCTTTTATTTATAAAAAAATGTTTTTACAACAGATAGTATAAAAAGTACAAGGTAAATTTTACTGTACGCGGATACATTTAACCCCGTTGTCGTGGCAACACTGCAGGCAGCTGTGTGTGAGGGGAGTTGCAGGCCAACTCAGGGGCTCCCAGGCAACTATTTTCTCATCTCACGTGGAACTTAACAAAAATACTATCCGTGTTTAACGGTGAACGTTTTGTGTGCGAAATGTTGGTGCGCGAAACGGTGAGCTGAGATGCAGTTCTAGTTATGAGAGGACGCAACGCACCGCTGTTCCTTGTGCTATGCTGTTTCCTGATAGGCTTGGCTGGAGGAAACCCGGACGCGAAACGGCTATACGACGATCTGCTTAGCAACTACAACAGGCTAATAAGGCCTGTCAGTAACAACACGGACATTGTTTTGGTGAAACTTGGCCTTAGGTTGTCGCAGCTTATTGATCTGGTAAGTTCAGTCATCTCTTGATTTGTAATTAAATATATCTACAAAACAAACACGACTACAAGTTGTGTAAATAATTTACAAAAAATTAAATTGTGGAAGGAAACCAAAAACGTTTTTAATAAATATTTGCTTTATATAAATTATTTCTGTATCTAATTATTAGTGAGAACGTTAACATTAATTAGTTTACAGTGAAATATATTTTCGAAAAAATTTCAGTGGATATATCTTTAAATAATTAACAGAAAACATAAGCATAAAACGTATCAAAATACTAATAACATTTTCAACAAATTGTTTCCGTTAAAATTGTTCATGTCTTAGTTTTTACTGAGGTTATTATCATGGGCGTGGGCTTGTTTATATACATTTACCTCAGTACAGAAAATCAATGTTTACATTTTTGATCAAAAAGTCTTTTCTTTACTTCAAGTAAAAAATTTTTTGTTAGTTTTTTATTGTCATGTACCTGTCTACTAATTACACAGATAAATATGTTCGGCAAATGGCTATATTTAAGTCCAAGAAAGTACTTTTAAAATTCTAGATATTTTTATTAAACCAGTTTTTCGAAAGCCTTATAGTAAAATTGTTTATAGCTGTAGATTCTGAAAAGCATTACAAAATGTAAAAAACGTAATAAATAATTTTATTTATTTTCAACACTCATAAATTGTTTTTCCTCTAATAGCTAGTTATTATTACACTAATTTACATAATTTAGATATTAAGAGTAAACATTATATTTAATAAAGTTAAAATTAAGGCAAATATGGTCATAGATGTCTTTTTATATAATTTTTTCGGAAATGATTTTAACAATAATATGATATTTCTCTTGTTAGGAGATGAGTTATTTCGAAGGGGTAATAATCAATTACTATATACGAGTGTAGATTTATTATATTTTAGAGTTGTGTTTGTATAAGATCTCAAACAGTCCTATTCGTTATTCACTCTGTCAATACAACTTATAAATAAAGTTTGCGCAAAATTTACTATAAATTAATAATTTATATGCACATATGAATAATTCCTTAGAATTACTTTACTTTTAAAAATGTTTTAAAGTGAACTCCTTGTTCTATGGTAAAGTGAATGATATATGTTTAAAATAATATTGTACGCAATATTTTGGTAAAATATTATAATATCTAATGTTTTAAAGAAATTGTTGTTATTAACATTTATGAAAAGATAAAAAACTAATTATTAATTCCAGCAAAATTGCTCCTTTATTAAATATAATTCGTTCTAAATCTGTTTAGGCTCAAGAGTTGTCACTTAGTATTGTGCCTAATGTATTATGGAATGATATAAAGTTTACAAAACAAAATGTTCATAAAAAAAAGTAAATATATTATTTAAATATTGTGAGATTTTCTGGTGTTAATGTTGCAAGTATCGATAAAATGACAATCGCGAAATGATCAGTTTTTTTTTTTTATTTCTACAATACAAACCAATATCTAATATCAGGGTAAAACATAGGCCTATATATTGATAGAAGTATATTGATAGTGTTTAATGAAAACTGGCTTTATTACTTACAAATAATAAAATTAGGTTGGGATACGTTTCAATAGTTACAAACTTCCTTATCTGAGGGAATCTCAGGCAAATTTAGTATTAAATATTTCATGCAGTTTAAACGAAATAATATAGAATTATTTTCTCCAGCTACAAAAGTAACTCGTGAATGTATTTAATGCAAGCATAAGTTGTACGTGCGTGCGTAATATTGTAACGGTGTGTGCGTATGTTGTGTGTGTGTGTGTGTGTGTGTTTGTATGTGTGTGTGTGTGTGTGTGTGTGTGTGTGTGTGTGTGTTTGTATGTGTGTGTGTGTGTGTGTGTGTGTGTGTGTGTGTGTGTGTGTGTGTGTGTGTGTGTGTATGTGTGTCTGTGTGTGTGTGTGTGTGTGTATGTGTGTGTATGTGTGTGTGTGTGCGTGTGTGTGTGTGTGTGTGTGTGTGTGTGTGTGTGTGTGTGTGTGTGTGTGTGAGTGTGTGAGTGTGTGTGTGTGTGTGAGTGTGTGTGTGTGTGTGTGTGTGTGTGTGTGTGTGTGTGTGTGTGTGTGTGTGTGTGTGTTTGTATGTGTGTGTATGTGTGTGTGTGCGTGTGTGTGTGTGTGTGTGTGTGTGTGTGTGTGTGTGTGTGTGTGTGTGTGTGTGAGTGTGTGAGTGTGTGTGTGTGTGAGTGTGTGTGTGTGTGTGTGTGTGTGTGTGTGTGTGTGTGTGTGTGTGTGTGTGTGTGTGTGTGTGTGTGTGTGTGTGTGAGTGTGTGTGTGTGTGTGTGTGTGTGTGTGTGTGTGTGTGTGTATGTGTGTGTGTGTGTGTGTGTGTGTGTGTGTGTGTGTGTGTGTGTGTGTGTGTGTGTGTGTGTGTAAGAGAGTGTGGGAGTGTATGTAGTGTGCGTGTGCGTGTGTTTGTGTGTGTGTGTGTGTGTGTGAAGGAGAGCGTAGGAGTGTATGTAGTGTGAGTGTATGTTGTGTGTGTGTGTGTGTGTGTGTGTGTGTGTGTGTGTGTGTATGTGTGTGTGTGTAAAAGAGAGTGTGGGAGTGTATGTAGTGTGAGTGTATGTTGTGTGTGTGTGTGTGTATGTATAAAATGACTCCTCAAATAATCTTGCATTATATATATATATATATATATATATATATATATATATATATATATATATATATATATATATATCACTTACACTATAATGTACTTAAACAAAAACCTTACTTGGTATAATATTTCTAATGATGGTATACACATACATATGTAAGAATATAATCTCAGATGACATTTCCTTGCTATGTATATTTTGACATATCATACATACGTTTCATGAATAACAGTAATAACCTACAGCTTTTCACCAAGTAGCTGTGGTGGCATTACTAACACTCCATCACTGACTTATCGTACCATAATGCATGCCTTTGTTCTTCTGTTCATGTTTAATTCTCATAGTGTTACGGTGTCTCGGTGAGCAGCTTTTGATAAATGCAACACAGCTGCTTAGCGAAAATCTTCACTCCTGTAGGTCATTATAATTGTTTTGCAATGTTGTGTATGTATACCGTAGTGTCGCTCTATTCTACGATTCCCACTTATTAATAACACCTTTATCAAAGATTTTTGGAAAGATAGACCCTTACTCCGTTTTCAGCAGTACTGATACAGGATTTCAGGAGTGTTGATACATTTGTTTTACTAATATATAAATATAACGAGTTTGTACATTCGTTGAACATGAGATCTACAAGAAAGGCTCACTAAAGTTTTGATGAAGTCAAACTTGACATTCACGAAGTGAACACACGCAATGTTTGATCTTCAACATTGGTTTGCATTCACCTCATCAATGTCAAGTTTCACTTTGGCGAAACTTTGGTGCAGCGTTTCCTTACAGCAAACTTTGAGAACGAGCATTTTGTGATTGGAATTTATATACCAAGCATTAAAAGCACTTAAATTTAGATCTCGAAAGTTGACTCACAAATATATCAAGTAGGGTTCTTGGTGAGAACATTAAATTGATACATTTATAACATATTGCAAGATATAAACGAAGTTAATTTCACCCACTACCCTTATTTTTTCTACTTTATAATTGTACCTATTTTTTACTTCATTTACGATCTTTGGGTAGGGCTATACCCCCTGACACCAGTTGAATACGGCTCAGATGACTCATTTATATTATTTCAAATTAGGCCTGTTTGAGGTAACGATTACGATTTGAAACATAAGAGGATAGGGTGAAAAGTGCTAGGCCTGACCCAGATATGCAATTCCAATCAGTGAAAATTTATCTTTCCTGCCTGCACATTAGTTTTTTTGATAAGCTTTGACATGTTTGTAGTAATTTATGTACAGGATTTTTTTTAGTATACGTATTGGGTATTTTTTTGTTGAAATGGACAAGCTTGAATATCGAGCGGTGATAGAAATTTTCGTTCTGGATGGATTATCCCCCAATAAAAGTCAACTGAAGTTGACAAAAGTTTATGGGAACTCTTCTCCTACTATATCATTAGTTGAGAAGTGAGAATCTGAATTTTAACGTGGTCGCACGTTGCTGGAAGATGACAAAGGTGAAGAACGGCCAAAATGTGCAACCACACCGGAAACTGTCTAAAAGTTGCACGATATCATTTTGGATGATAGGAGAGTAATTGTGGGTGTGATAGCTGAGGCTGTAGGGATATCAGAATGAAGAGTGCGAAACATCTTCCAGGAACAATTAGCGATGATAAAGCTCCGCGCTTGGTGGGTGCCGCATTTGATGAATGCGGATTAAAAGCAAATTCGCAAACGACATTCACAAGAATGTTTGTACCGATTTAAGAAGGATGCGACTGGTTTTGTGCGGCGATTTGTCCCCTTGGATGAGACATTGGTCCACCACTACAAACTGGAAACTAAACAACAGTCGAAACAGTTGGTGGAAGTGCCAAAGAAAGCGAATTCAACCGGACCAGATAGATATTTTTAACTTTCCAATAGATATTTTACAAAAACGGACAGGGATATATGCGCTCGTTATTTCTATAATAAATATATCATCCGTTTTAGTTCCTCAGCGATGTTGCACGATGCAATAATTAATACATAAATGTAATTATTATATATATATATATATATATATATATATATATATATATATATATATATATATATATATAAGTAAAAATACACTAAGAAAAAATTAACTCGAACGAAATGACAATCACTAACTCCATATAGAAATCCACTGGAACTCCGAATATTCCAACGGTATGGCACAGGTTAAAAAAATGTCTTCACAAACACGTACAAAAAAAAACTAAATAGCACAGACAGTGGGACCCGTCGACAGAAGTTAATAAATAATTTAAACAATGTACAGGTTTATGTAGAATCTAGTTAATAATAAAAGAATCTAGTTAATAGAATCCCTCTATTATATGTTTAATATTAGATTTATTGAAATATAGATAGTTTATTATATTTATTATTTCGCAAAAAAATATATAATAATAACTTCTAACTTGATAAGCCACATTAAACAAAGTAACATAACATACTGCTTTTTTTAAAACATTACCTATAACATAAAATCAACTTATTTATATAATCATAGTTATCTCTAAATTTAGGATAAAATATGAATGAAACGCCTCCCGTGACGTATTAGATGATTTTTCTTCATTACATAACATATATTCATACCCAGCAAAGTCATACCCAGTAACCAAAAAAATTTACAAAAATATATTATCTACAAAAAGAAAATTAATACTAGAAGATCAGCATTCAAATGGTAAACGTAAAAAGGGTATTAGACGAAAGAGATTGAACAACAAAATAATAAACAAACAAAAACGAGAAATCAAATGTGAAAAATGTCACATAAAAATATTCACTATACGATATTACTGCACAGGTTAGCTTAAAATAAAATGTTTTTTAATTGTTTAAAAATTTCAAGCTGCACGACATAAGTTTTGGAATTATTCACTTAAATAAGTCAATTCTGTTAGACTATTTTAGCGATAGAAAACTATTTAAAACAGATTTGTCACCATAAATACTGAAGACAGTTTTAAAGTAGAAACTAATTATCATTAATTATTGTAATAGCATTTATAAAGTTGTTAATATCTTTACTATTATAATTTTAATTCACAAGGGATGATCCAGTTTTAAATTAAACTGCACAAGAAAGCCAATTTAATTTAACCACTGCGCCAAAATCTGACGACTCTCTTTGGCCTCATTATCACTCAACAACACACCGCCTAGAAGTAGAGTTACGCTGTAGCTGAGCCTTCTGACTCCAATAAAGAGTAGGTGTACTACTGAAACCCTAAGCGCAATCCACGACTCTCTTCGCTAATTTGAACGCCGACTAATTTTATTTTATATCATTAATACTGGCCTAAAATCAAGGCTCAGGTTTTGATTAAACATCTTCTAAACAGCAAGGCTGATAAAACTATTTAAAAATAATTAAACTTTTAAATATCAAAACGTTCGAGTTTTAAATATTTCGTGAAAGAGTTATTCGCCTACATTCTTGGTGGCTGTTAATGGGAGTTTAACGATTTTTAAATTAAAGAGTTTATTTAAAATTAAACAGTTTAAAATTGTTTCCCAACTCATGAAATAAATTATATATATATATATATATATATATATATATATATATATATATATATATATATATATATATATATGCTGATACGTATTCCTTCACGGATGGAAAAAATGAATGTATCCATCCTTCTTCTCTCGCTCTTCTACTGTTGTTGGGTTCACTTCGTCAATGCTGGATGAGATTCCAGCGAAACGTCGGAACTGCGAATTTATGGACTGCATAATGAACGGATGTACTCCACACAGTAACTATTCATCATATATATATATATATATATATATATATATATATATATATATATATTTAATAATTAATTATTTATTTATTTATATAAGAAAGAGCGAGAGAGAGTGAGAGAGGCAGAGAGATAGTATAAATATTTGGTTATCCGTATATGGTCCTTGTGCTGTTCTTCATTCTTGATGATTTATTACAACTTATAATATTATGTTAGATTTATTTAATAATACTCCCGACCTAAATGCATACATTATCTAAATGCGTCTATTAGGATATGACTTTTTTTTCAAACGAGTCAAATATTTTCATTGAGTTATTTAAACATTTTTTCTGATGTTTTCTACTATTAAATATCTTTAGCAAGTCTCAAAGTTATACCCGAATAATATAGGGGTAAAACTGATGTAGAATAAAAAAAAGCCTTTCAAAATTTACCTTTGTTTTGGAAAAGTCGGAGTAGTAGTTAGAGCTGGGTGAAGTAGAAAGTTGACGCCTCTTTTGTCCCGCTCGTCCGATCATAGAGGCAAACTTTTCGCTTCAAGAATTACTTCACTTTAATATCAAGAGAGAACAAACTCCAGTTTTTTCTTTAGTTACAGTCTGATATGCTTTGACGGGTTTCTTTTAAAGAATAACCAAGGAAATAAAATATAAAGGACAAACTAAAGAAAACTATAGCAAAGTTTTCTCTATAGCAGAGATGTAATAAAATTTTATTAATATGATTGTAAATATGAAACAATTAATTTTTATCGTTCAATCGTCTGAAATTAACTATATAGTAAAACAATTACAGTCTATAGGAGTAAAAATGAACTAATGTAATAAAAGGAATTTAAAATTAAAATTATGTATAGTGACAGAGTGGCGTAGTGGATAGCGCACGTGGATCCAAAGGTTCTAAAGATCCAGGATTGGGCTTCGAACGCTAAAGATGTTGTAAGTAGGTTTAGGTCCCTATTTCGACTCAGCCAAGGACAATTCGACCCTTGGGTCAAATTTTAGGGTAATAATGAGCGGTTAGAGTGTAGTGCAAGCCACATAGCCCTCTTTGGATACGGAATGCCTCAAATACTCTTTGTCTCTTCAAAAGGAAAGATTTAGGAGTGATTATTTTAGTTATGATTGTTATTTTTTTTTTTTTTTTAACTTGTGTGGAACGTCACTAAAACAAGTGTGAGGTACGCCCCAAAACACTTAATTGGTTAACAATTTCAATGATGTTTAGTGACCTAATCCAAACTAAATATTGGCTCATTGAAAGATGTTCATGTTTATATATTTTAATAATGAAATGAATCTTTTATTTCATTTATACTGTTCATTACAAAATTTCACGAAACTCAACAAAGAAACCAGAAATATTGACTAAATAATAAATTTAGCTGTAATATAAATATTAAAAAATAAACTTGGTAGAAGTTAAGTAATAACATTGATACACTTTGATAATTCATCCTAACTAAGATGTAAATGAAAACTTAAATTCCTTAAAAAGTAAATTATTAAGTTTTACAAATTTTACTTCTTCTGAGTTTGTATAATATTTTTCGTATCTGGAGCATTACCTATCACAGATAGAACATGTTTCGTTCTAAATAGAAAACAATATTTATAAAAACTCATATCAATTACATTTGACACATTCACATGGCTTCGTGATGAGCGTCAAAATACTATTCTCGTCTGTCAGTTTATTGCGTGGGCAACCGGAACATGAAATTGTAGTTTTTTTGTTTATTGTTTACACACTAAACGCAGAAAAGGAAAAAAATAATAATACAGTATAGCACAGATGAGAAAACAATAGTACCTCAAAATCCAAGACCACAAATTAAAAGTTTCATTTATGCTATTATAAACTGTGTCGGGCCAATACGTCCGACACGTGTTTATATACATATATGTGTATATATATATATATATATATATACATATATGTATATAAATATATATATATATATATATATATATATATATACATATATGTATATAAATATATATATATAATATATATATATATATATATATATATATATATATATATATATATTATATCACTTTCAGTATATGTACTTAAACAAGAAAATTACTTGGTATTTATGTACGTTAACGTTGTTGAGCATCAACTGTGAAGATACTATCAATCTTCAAAAGTTAACTGTCATAAATACCAATTAAGTTTCTTGTTTAAGTACATATTGTGAAAGTGATAAGTGAAAAAAGAAAACATGTTGCAAATTTATATATATATATATATATTAAGAAATACATAAATATAATACTAATAATGAGTTGATAAATGAACAAATACAAGTAAAATCTAAATTCGATAATATATTCAGTGTTTGTAATGTTAGGGCAGCAAAATAAAAAAAATAAAAAAATTTTAACATTGTAATTGATTTGGCATAACTATTTATTTGATCTAATTTGCACATATGTTAATTTTAATTGTTTAATATTCCTGATGATGTTGGTACTGTTAGCCAACGAAAAGCTTTGAATTGTAAATTCAAATATAATTCTTGTATTTGTATTTTGACTTTTGTTCTTTATATATATATATATATATATATATATATATATATATATATATATATATATGTAAATATATATATATATATATATATATATATATATATATATATATATATAAGAAACGTATTTTCGTACTTAGATATGATAGGAGTATAAAAAAGTACACATTATTAAGAAAAAGGTTAAAATACATTGGAATATTGAAAAAACACCGATATTCTGTTTGACAGCTTACGAGTTAAAAAAAAACAATAATTCTTATAAAATAATAACGAACACAAACTTACGCATATTATTTGAAATTATTCTGTATGTTCTTCAGTGACAAAGACATTATCACTGTGTGGTGTGTGTATGTAGGTATTTCTTTTTCTGTAAATTAATCTTTAAAAACCACACAATTAAGAAAATATTTTATATTAGAAATTTTCATTTCACATAAATTCAAAACAATTATTTTAATTCAGCAATAAATGTCCAATTCCGTTTTTATAAAGTCAACAAAGTCTCCAAAAGTTCACTTTAAGTGTAAAATATACGCTTTTACAATTTTTAAATAATAAGCATATAATCTCCAGCTACTACTAACCGTTTGCTATGAGAATTATTTTATTTCTTGCCCTCACAATACCAATGTTGTAATGTTGGCAACGAATACTGCCTTTTTATAGACTGATTTTCTTATATAAAGTGGTCATGCCAAACGATATCCGATCATTTTTCTATCTTCAGTTTTGATTCACAGCCAAATGGATTTCTCTGCTCTGAAAAGATTTTAAAATTACTCAAAACCCACTCCTTGCAGCAGACGCTCTGGGTTATTTTTTTAGTTTGTGAAAAATAATTTAACACATAAAGTATAATAACTACTACATAAGGCGTTTTCCAATTAAAATATTAAATTTAGTTTAAATAGCCCAAGACTGCCAAAGAGTAGAATACCTGTCCGTATAGGTCAAGGTGTATTCAATGCAACGCGTAAGTTGCAACGCAAAAGTGTATAATTCAATACCAGAAAGAGTTGGTCCATCTCTGAATAAAGAAAGAGTTGATGATTTATTTAACATTTTATAATACCCAAGTATTTAAAATACTTGAAACCGTTACATAAAGTTTTCTCCTTTATACTCAGTCCTGATATTATTCCTTCTTCAGCTAAAGTTTATTTTTAATTAAACTTCTTGTTATTAATTAGTCCTTAACTAACATTGTTGCAAATCAAAACTTCTGGTTAACAAACCTTCAGAGATGTGTAAAGATGCAAATGTTTGCTCCATTACTGCATTTCTCCCTGTTATCTGCAAAGTATACTCATGCATTGACACACTTCTCCATGCAGACTTCTGCGCTGCATACAAATCAGTAACGTCAGTACGGTAGACCCATGGGACAGTTGCCGAGCCGGAGAACAAAGTAAATTGAGTTTTTTTTATCCCTTAGCCACGGTACAGGTTTCCTGGAAGCCGATGTAATTTCAGGACTTGAATTATGTTTTGCCCTGAAGAATAATGCCAAAGCTAACTTGTTGGTTGCAGTTTTTGTTCAAATATATTTAAGACGAGATTTTTACAAGAATATTAATTTGTATACATTTTACATATATGATTTGAACTTTTGTTTATTGTTTTTGACTTTATAAGGAAAGCACTAAACCTAATTTATTGATTTTATATGGGATACAAATATTTAATCTAAAAAAATGTTTTCAAATATTATATTCAAAAGTATTATTAAATATTATTGATACGAAAGGATGATATTTAAGTAGGATTCATATAGAGGCAAAACCCTTTGGTATAAGATGTAGGAGAAATATTATGACACCAAGTAAGACACCATGGTAACTGAGGCAGGCATACTCGTACATTCTGTCGGGAACATAAATACGTATGCCAATCACGCTCATTAAGACACCACACAGTTTAAATATTTAGTTGTGGACCAATGAGAAGTCCAATGAAACAATCTAGAAATCAATAACATATCTACAAAAACTTATTAGTTGGACTATAATTTGAGTTGACATCTAATAGTAACTTCATTATTAAAGTTCCCAAAACAAAGAAATCCATAGGTTGAAAACGTTGTCGATCCTTTTAACTGTTTCTCAACTAAAATTTACTCTTTTCATTTACCCAGTCAAAAGCCTGGAGGATGTGCGTTGGAAGGGTTTATTTTATATATATTTGTAAAGGACTAGGCATGCTTTGCAGGATACACCTGGTTTAAGAAAAGTGATAAAGATGGTTAGATGTGATCAGGTCGGTGTAAGAAAAAGACATTGTGATCCGTGGATCTGGGTGTAAAAGATGTTTAGATCTCGTGAGTAGGCTCACGTATCTGACGTATACTGTTTTATTCTATATCAGGGTTATATATATATGACTTCCCGTTACAGCCCGGCATACGGAAACAGGTAGGTAGAAAGAAGCGTGGGAAGAATAGCTTACCTGAAGAAAACCTACTTTCAACTGGGTTGACTTACGAAAGGAAATTTTACCCTCTACCTTGTAAAGTAGATACATCAATTTATATACGGATAATTACTTCTAGACGCAGCTGCTATTTAAATAATTGTTACGAACTCTAATTTAGACCATTCTCCTAAAATAACTGTTTACGTCCGTATTATAAAATGATACTAACTATAAAATATATATTACAATAGTTAGTCTGGTATAACCAACATTTAATTTAGTTTACAAGAAATTAATTATGTTTACCCTTTATTCAAAAGGTAATAATCATTTTTGTATGATGTCTAATTTTTTTTTTAACTTTTTTTTAAATATGTTTAATTATTTGTAAAATTTGCGGACTATAAACATGATCTCGGCTGTCGTGTTAAAACGTATGGTGTCGTTGACGTTTAACGAGTATAGATTATATTTTAACCGTTATTAAATAGAGTTTTATTGAAGGTTTGAATGCTGACAATAAGAATATGTGTCGCATGCGGTTAGATAATCCAGTGACTTGCGGTGGTGGTAGGAGTGGTGGCTTTGGCAGGAACGTCATCAAGGAGTCTTTATCATATCGGCTAGCACTTCTATATAGGGTGGAACCTAACAAAAGTGAATAACTTGAAGGAAGCACTTTTTATTTTTTTTTAATTACATCTCATGCGATGTGAATCAATCGAACGAAATCCTCACCATTCCCAGAGTCTTACTAATCTGTATCATTCATATAATATTACTAATAGAAATCTAGCTTGACACTTGAAAAGGTCCATCTTGAATTCTTGCTCATTGAAAACTATTTGTCCCCTATCTTTTAAAATACGATATATATATATACATATATATATATATCGGAAAGACCCCTACAAAGCTAGTGTTCAAGGGAAAACCATTGAGACAAAATTTAGTAGAAAAGCCAAAACGAAAAGTTTTACTTTATTTTCTTATATAGGCTTTCTTTATGCATCAAATATTTTCTAAACGTCAACAAATTGATATACGTTCCACTAAAATTTTTTGAAACTTTTGTTAAAATTTTAAAAATAGATGCCTAGAGAGCTTCTAAAAGAAATCGATTGTATTTTTATGTATGTTTCTAAGCGAAAATTAACATATTGCTCTTGATCAAATATATATATATCCAAAAGGCCTGAACTGAATAAATCGAAATGATCTAAACAAATCGAACATACATATTTACAGATAGAAAAATTGAAATATTTGCTCCTGATCTAACTAAATCCATATTTCTAAAAGGCCTACTCCCGATCGAAAATGGGGGTTTCTGCTCATTATTTTATTCCATCTTCATTTGACCTATTAACAGGAGTTTTCTTCTTCTGATTTTAGACAATCGAAATTTTAATCAACTGATTTATTTCTTCTTTACAGAAAACATTATGGCATACTTGAAGATCTAAAATCTCCACAGTCCGTAAATGTCATAACTCGCTTGAACCACTTACTCGGACTTTGTTTTGTAATACATATCACATATTACCCCCCTCCCCCGCCCCCGTAATGAAATGTATAAATATATAGTGGGTAAAAGTAACATTTTTATGCTTTAATTTTTTTTCTGATCGAAAAACATGAATATAATGCGAACTTGAATGGAATATTAGCGAAATATTCGGTATTTTTTATACTTAAAAGCATTTTCAAGCTGCGTCACTTTTTCTGATGACTACAAATATAAAATATACCATTGACATCTAATTTAAGAGTCACGAAATTTTAAATTAAATTTTACAACCTTTTCCCCGATCACATTTTCACTTATAACATATAAATATCTAGAAGAAAAATACGTATTTTCAGAATTGGCAAATGAAGGCGTATTGAGATATCAAATCAATAATATTAATATTTGTAAATAATCTCCCGTAATATAGTATACAAGATATGAACCCTCGGTATTACTTATAAAACGGCTGTTCTATAAATAAGCCTGTGAATTATTTCATCAGACAGGGATTTTTTTAAAAGAGGTTCAATGTGAGTTAAAAGTGGTTAAATATTGGAAGAAGGCATATAATAGTGTTTAATATGGAAAAAGAGGCACAACTTATTTACTTTTTTTCATATAAATTGAGTTGGTAAGTTTAAAAATTACATATTTCACAGCTATAGTAGCAAAATAGTAACAAACTAAATGTTTACTTACTCAATTTATTGTAAGGGAGAATCAGATATCGAAAAACTGCAATTCGTCTGAAACAAAAGAAAACGTACCGTAAGTTAGAACAGCTACAGAACAACTCATACTTTATGCTGCCTAATGTAAAACATAATTCGTAAATGGACAAGGTTGGGGATAGTTTATATACTCGAATATCACTTGAAATATTTGTGATAAGAAACTGATTGCTCTTTATGTATATGGTATTTATAATAGTGTTTTACACTGAGACATTCTGTTGGCATCTATTTCTCAAAAATTGTATTGTTTATATTTTCATTTATTTTACTGTTTTTATCTAATTAAAAACACACACTAAAATAAAATATTTAAAAGCTGGGTGGAAATATACATTTTTTAGAATGAATTGAGTTTTAGGTTTAAAAATAAATTCTAAAACTTGTTTTATTGGGTTTAAAAAAGTTTTAGTTCTTATTGAAAGCTGATGTTAGTGTAGAACAAGGAGAACAGAATACTGAGCAATTTACCAACCATAAGTTCATTATAAATTAAAAATTAATACTCCACATATAAAACACGAAATCCGTTTTACCGCGGATACGGTGAATTTTTACAGTGAAATCCAGGATTGTAATTTTTACTATACGTAATAATAAGGCAAACTATTGTTGAAACATTGTTCTCAAAAACCGTTACCAAGTGTATACTCACGTACCCAAATCGCATTTAGAAGCGCATTCGTGTGTAACGTTTATTTGCTAGAATAGTATTTCCCGCTGAATGTCATGTTCATATCTGATCTGGTTTACAGCTCAATTCATAAAGTTTCTCCATCACTGGTCCCTACTTATTTCCAAAGTGACTACATAGAGGACTCTTTGAGAATTGGTACGATATATAACCATAGCTGGTTTATTTATACGGAAAACAAATTCTAATTAAAATACAAAAATATGACTTGTTATCAGTTTTCTTTATAGTTACGTTGAAAATTTAAATAATAATATTTATTTATTGCAATTCTTGTTAAAACGTTGCTCTTCACTACTTGTTTGTTATTCGAGTAATAATATAATCGGCCTTGTAGGGAGCATTCGCTTCTGTCGAGATAAATACCTTGTTTAAATCTTCGCACGTTACGACGTAATCTTGTGACCGTATATTGCCTTACTTCAACCTGCTCACACACTCCTTACCGCATGACTAGTTGTGGAGCCAATATCGTCCACTTGAAGGTTTTCCGATCAAACGGGAGGTCAAGGATCCTATCAGTAGTCAACCAGGAGCTTCGTGTTAATCACCACTGAACCCATTCTAACTGACATGCCTTTGATAAACTCATTACGCGTTAATATCCCCGAAGCCCAACTATTCTTCATAACCACTTGTGCTGGGTGCAATGCCAATCTGACAATGCGAAGACAATTTCAGCCAATTATCTTAAATAACGGTGAAGGATATTTAATATATAGTTTTTCACATTTTATACCCAATTTAATCAACAATAATAATCAACATATATGCCTACTGTATTACTTCACACATAACTCAAAAACAATTTTACAGTTAATTATTAAACTAACAATAATATTAATTATTGAATTTTTAGAATAATTATAATGCCCTTTAATCATAGAAATTTACAAATAGTTAAATCAGTTTATTGGTTGTATCTATAAATTAAGCATATATATTTATAGATATTTATTTTGAAACTAATATTTTAAACTCATATCACATAACTGAAATTCAATTTTTTATTTGAAAACCAACAACAATTGGTACTAGTTGATCTGGTTGATCAGCTGGGTCATGTAAGGTAGGCCTTCCACTGCATAATCATTTTTCTCACTTTATTACTATGTCCATAATTAAAATATGGAACACTGATATATATTCTATGATTTTTTTAAACAGTCTGGATTAATTGTTTTAGACCCACTGTGTCACAATAACGTCATCGCAATGTTATTGAAACAATAACACAAAAACCTCCTAAACTTGGAAAGTTGATAGTAATTATGACTCAATTGTACAGTCTCCCTGAATTAATGCATTCTAAGTAGGGAACATACAGAAGTACTACCCACTGTTCATACATATGGGGGGGGGGTTAGGAAAGAATATGTGTTGGACTGAACAATAATATACCCGATGTTTGATGAGAATCAGAATTTCCCATATCAGGAATCAGAAAGGTATTGCTTGGTAAAGGAGATGGTTTAACGAAGTTTAATTTTTTTAATACGGATCTTTAATCACTAAAAATACGTCAGTACAATGATTACAAATACATCATTCCAATATTAAGTGATAGTAATAAACAATAAATAATGTATATAACATTAAGTGGGATAAAACCTTTGAAATAAGTAGGTCATGCAATACTTTCTAACTCTGCCTCGATCACCAGACACGTGATACAAAATTATTTAAATAATTATTTTTAGAAAAACAGTGCATTTTTTGCAAGTGAATCCCATTGGTCAACACGACTCCATGATGACGTTCGCCTTCCGAATAGTCGAATCGCCTTTTCCTAGGTCAACATTACAACTATAATCGCTGTATCATTTCCTCACCAATACTTTACACTAATATCCTATGGTTGAAGCTACGAGCCACGATCTGAAATGAGGAGACTGTCTCCCCGTAGACATGTGCAGGGTACTCTCTAATTGCTTATGTTAACTTTATTACAGCCAATAAAAGAAAATAGCAAAATATATAATCAGGTTTCAAGTTTTTGAGGTCTTTAGTTTTTATTTTTACTTGTTATAATTTTTAGCTATGGTCTGTAAATGGTTGTAAAGCGAAGTACGGAGAACAAATGATAGCATGGTCTCGACGTCATTGTGAGAAAAACGAAGTATGTGATCATATCAAAGAACAACTTTACTAACTCTAGAAAAGTATTAAAAAAAATACATATATTGGTACTTCAGCCAGTGGTGAGAAATAGGAATACTTTCAGGATATAAGGAGTCGAGGGAAAAGGCAAGGGCAGTGGTAGTCAGCGGATTAGTAATAAATGCCAAGTAGCGACTCCTACATTACTATGTATTGACGGTCCCCTTTCACGGGATGGAGCCTATATCAGAGGCATGGTCACTTGATGGACCGCAGAGAACTGAGCATCTAACTGGATGGAACTATAACGAATTCTGACGTACGCAAAAGAATGAAAAATGATAAAAGGTTTATTCAAGTACACAACACATAGGAGAAACGAGAAACTACCAGAGGTACTTTTAATTAAAGAAACAATAAAAAGAAAAAGTCCTGGGAAGATAGCCCCTAAATGAAAAAAAATAATGTAATAACTGAAAGATTCAACAACTTGTTTTTGCACGACTACTTCTGGCCTATTCCTCATTGCTAAAAATAAAGTACTAATAAGTGTGGTGGTCAACATACGAAACGGATAAGAACTCTTAGAAGACAGTTTTAGCTTATTTATAAGTTATATGTTATTAATAGCAATAGTAGTTTTCATAAATTAAATCAAACCCAAAATGAGGTAGACTGTAATCCTATTAGCAGCGTTATACAGTATTACTATTCTGTCAACTATGGTTAATACATTTCAATTAACCATGTAATTTAATCTGCTAATGTAGCGAATGAATGTTTGCTATGCACAGATTGCATTCTGTGAGTAATAGGTAGTATCCATTAGGTTTATTACCTAACCAACGCTCAGAGGTCTGATATACCGATAATACTCGAGTTGCATCAGATACACATTTAAATTTTATCTTATAGTCCGTCATATCTATTGGGCTACGAGAAAACGAAATTTATATTCAGGGCTTTATTCTGGAAGCCTTCTAGTGTCTCTTGTTTGTGGTGTTGAAGTGTTATTATTCTAGATTGTTCAGGAATTCTGGATTTTGTAAATACCCCTAACAATGAGTTCCACACTACCGGACAGAGATGCGCCGCATGACAGCGAAGATGAGCTCTGCCCTTGGTTCCGCGTAACTACCGGACAGAAGTACGCCGCGGGAGTGCGAAGATGAGCCCTCCCTTTGCGTTCTGCGTCACCACTGGACAGAGATACGCCGCATGAGTGCGAAGATGAACCCTGCTCTTGATTCCGCATAACTACCGGACAGAGATACGCCGCATGAGAGCGAAGATGAGCCCCGCCCTTGCGTTCAGCGTTACCACTGGAAAGAGATAAGCGGAATGAGTGCGAAGATGAGCCCTGCCTTTGCGTTCCGCGTAGCTACCGTACAGAAATACGCAGCGTGAGTGCGAAGATGAGTCCTGCCCTTGCGCTCCGCGTCACCACTGGAAAGAGATACAACGCATGTGAGCGAAGATGAGTTGGTTTTGGCACACTTGGAGCTTCAAAGTTTCATTTTAAAAATTTCAGTTTCACACGTTCGCTACCGCAATGTAAACAAAATATATATTGGTGTATACCAGGTGACACATATGCGTCGTTCGGTCTCTAATCCTCGACCGATATCCCTCATATGCACCTATTGCGGTAGATGAAGTGGAATCAAACTGAAGTGGCTCATGTTTGGGACACTGTTTGCCTGTTACTTATATTACTCTGAAAAATCTGGGTTATATTAAAACAGCTCAATATGTTTGTAATGATTTACAGACATGTCTGATTTCAATGAGAGGCATTGCGTCTCTCAGTTAGTAAAGGTTATTAGTGTAAAAACTTAAGAAATACCGAGCATTCATAGATCTGTAACACTGTAACTTCCGGTAAATCCTCACTCAAGGAAAATATATTAGCACCAGTCAATACGATTACAATCACAAAAAATGTACTCTAAATGATATTTATACTAAAGGATACAATGATATTTATACCAAAGGATACAAAGATATTTATACCAAAGGATACAATGATATTTATACCAAAGGATACAATGATGTTTATATTGTTTGTATTTTTTCGATACTGTATTTACGCTATATAAACAATATGTCTAGCATGGCTAGCCAAGAGATGTTAGTTGGTTGATTGTTGATAATAACCATTTGTATGAAATTTCTGTTTTATGTGTGTACAGTGTTATTTCAAATATATTACACATCTTCGTCCTTCTTTAACTACATACTGTAATAAATTTTACATACTTCATAGGATTTGGTTTTCATTAATATCATGTTTTGATCTCTCGGGTTATCGGATTTGAAAGGTACCACTATAGTGGCTCGTATGTGGGACGCTCTGTCTATGTTAAGATTTTCGTGATATAGACTGATCGGCTCATACATGCGCCTTCCCCAAAAACACTAAAATCAATAACATACATTCAGCGAACACACGTCTAGAATTTGTATGTGATATAGTAACGTATTACTACAAAACTCTACTTTTGGTCTGTAACGAAAGCTGTACCCGTATTTAGGAGGTCTGTGATGGTTCTCAGCTTCCGAGCTAGCGGTTGAGGAAGGCCAGCTCTTGTAAGTGTTTGGCGCCGAATTTTATGTTTGAGTTTCAGTGTTAGAACATGTAGTCGTCCTTGAAGTGCTTGAGTGACTAATTGTTTTACGGACATGCTATTATTTACAGGAAGGCACAGAAACTGCTCAGAACGGATTTTTGAGATAATCCAATTTCTTAGAAGTTACGTAGATAGGACACCTGCACAAATCTGGTCAAAAAATATAATTATGATAACATTCTTGATTTTACTAATGTGTTCTTTGAAGGATCCATCTCAATGTGTTAGCGTCCCACGTATCTGACATTGCTTGTCACATTCACTTTTGTTAATTTGCGAATATCCATAGAATTCTCCGAAAAGAGTAAAGAGAAAATTATTATGATATTGCTAAAAATGCAAGATAAATGTAACACTGATAAGTATCAATCATTATACAAATATACCGCAGTTTTAATAGATTTTAAAAAACTCAGTGATAAATTACCATCTTTACTTGTATAAATCAGCTAAAAATATCGTGATTTGCGTAACTGTTTTTATTTAAAGCGTTTATTTATTTGTCCTATTTTTAACAACTAAAGTTTTCGCCCGTTCTCTTTTAATATCGGAGAATTTATATGTATAGCTTGTACCCTCTTGAACGATCAAGGATTAATAAGGGTAAATAGATTTAGGTAGATATAAATAAAATTAAAAAAAAACTGATAACTTGGCACTAAGGATAGGGTAAAGGTTTGGTCTCTCTTAGACATAGTCGCTTATGAAATGTATTCATATTTTCTAGTCCATTTTCTAATTGGAGGAAAAGGTGCCTACTTAGGATAAGGTGAAATTACCCATTACACGGATTGTATCTGGAAATACAAACTTTGGATTAGTGCGGATTGTGGAAACCATAAAGCGAGGGTCCCAAGCTAACTAACGGATAGTGAGGGTTGCGAGCCGCGTTGGTAGCATGCAGAGGGAGTTACGGGCACTGAACGTAGCAGGTTGTGAAGTAACGACAATGAGGATAGAGGAAAGTTACGGTAGCGGGTAGTGAGGGTAGCGGGCAGGGAGAATAGTGACTATGTTTCTGACGTTGGTTACGTCATCAGGACTACTTCATGAAAACCATTTTGTAAACAAGAACGATAATGCTTCTTAACCATCAGAACCACCCTTACTTCTACTTAGCCATGTAAAGGATTGATGAAGAGACATTTATATATATTTCAAAAAAAACTAACTCAAAAATTCTACATTCAAACTCGGGAAATTGGGGAGACCCTGAGTAAGACTACCGAGGGCTGATCCAAGACAAAGGGGGTTTTACTTCTCAATCCCCCTTACATATGGGTCTCCATGAACTTCAAAATGAAAGTTATTCAAATTTTATGTCACTCCAATGTATTTAATGTATTTAAATCTATGTATATTTGTGTCACAATTAAAAACTGACAGCAAGGTGAGTTGTTTGATTGCAAATATCAGATTAGACCTATTTTTTACTTCCCCAAACAACCAAAGTCTACAACCGCATTAGTTCTATATTGTCTTAGGTAAGGAAAACCGACTTAATTAATACGGACCCCATAAATACTCGCTGCCTTCCTCTAAAAACCTACCCCAATAGATCTCAGAGTTGTAAATGAAGTTCTTGCCTAAAGCATGGCTAAAACACTTGATTTACGGTCTTAGTTCGTGCTGTACGTTTTACCAACTTGCATTGGGAGTGGCAAAACCGCTTTGTTAGGCATCGCCGATAGACTCTTGAGATACGTAGGGTATAATTTTGGGCTAAACTTAACCTAAGCAATTCTGAAAAACGTGAACTATCTCTCTGCTCTACTAACACGCTTGTCTCACACAGACAGACACTCTCTCTCTCTCTCTCTCTCTCTCTCTCTCTCTCTTTCTCTCTGTCCCTCTTAATTGAATTACAATGACATACACAACGCACACACACACACACACACACACACACACACACTTTACATCATACACAAACACACACACACACTTTCTCTATCTATCTTTATCTTACTCACATATTGATAAAAAATATAATATAAGAATGTTAGGAATAGTTCAAAGAAATTAGGGAAATTTGGATTCGAGAAATTATAACCTACATTTGAATAAATAGTAGAAGAAATATTACGAGTTACATCTCAGTTGGTGTCACTAAGTACTTACAATAAATGTACACTATAAGTATCAAAACAATTGTTTTAATAATATAAATGATTTAAACCAAAACATGAATTCAGCAGCCTTGTTACCCTCATCAATGAATATTCTTACATGAGCGTAGATTCATATTCCGTGTAAATTTCACTGATACCGGCTAAATGACTCCTGAAAGGATGTTTTATTTAAAAATATGTGTATTGTGAGAAATTTATTATTTATACCGAATACATCTTATATTTTGTTAAAGATAATTACTAGAATAATAATAAGAGTGGTATAATCAAAAAATATTCAGTAAAAAGCCCGAAATCAGCTTATAGCTTATGCAGGACGTAGATAGAGAAGTAGGCCAACTGAATTAGATTTAGCTCAGAAGGGAGGGAAATGTAGAGGAACAGCTGATTAAAATTTGTCACAGGATATAGGTCACAGACGTTAAATATTACTAGTGATTATTTAAATAGCGTTTTTATTCCAGGCAAACCTTTAACAAGAATAAAGTCAGCCGTAGTTTTCAACCAGAAGAGTTAGAATTGAATTTAACTTTCTGGTATTAGAAAGAATGGGCGAACATTTTAGTTGATAAAAAAAGGACAAATAAATAAACACATTAAATAAAAATAGGTTCGCAAATCACGATATTGGTAGCTGATTTATACAAGTAAAGATGGTAATTTATCACTGAGTTCTTTTAAATCTATTGAAACTGTAAGTTTGTATAATTGATGCTTTTCAGTGTCACAATTGTCTGGTATTCTTAGCAATATCATATTAATTTTCTCTTTACTCATTTCGGAGAACTCTATGGATACTCACAAAATAACAAAAAAGAATGTGACAAGCAAGCAATGTCAGATACGTGGGACGCTCAACACATTGAGATGGATCCTTCACAGAACACATTAGTAAAAACCAAGAATGTTATCATAATTATATTTTTAACCACATTGGTGCAGGTGTCCTATCTACGTAACTCCTAAGAAATTGGATTATCTCAAAAATCCGTTCTGAACAGTTTCTGTACCTTCCTCTAATAAATGGCATGTCCGTAAAACAATTAGTCACTCAAGCACTTCGAAGACGACTACATGTTCTAACACTGAAACTCAAACATAAAATTCGGCGCCAAACACTTACAAGAGCTGGCCTTCCTCAACCGCTAGCTCGGAAGCTGAGAACCGCAGTGAACGCAGACATGCCTCAGCCATAACTCACTTACATCCGATATCATGAAAAACAAAATTACACTTGGTATATTACCTAAAATCAACACGTTTGCTACCGATCCGTATGGTTTCTCAAGAGAGACTGTTGGTAAGAATGCGATATTTCCACACAGACCTCCTAAATGCGGGTATAGCTTTCGTTACAGACCAAAAGTGGAATTTAGTAGTAATACGTTACTATATCACATACAAATTCTAGACGTATGTTCGCTGAATGTATGTTATTGTTTTTAGTGTTTTTGGGGAAGGCGCAAGTATGAGCCGATCAGTCTATAGCACGAAAATCTTAACATAGACCGAGCGTCCCACATACGAGCCACTATAGTGGTACCTTTCAAATCCGATAACCCGAGAGATCAAAACATGATATTAATGAAAACCAAATCCTATAAAGTATGAAAAATTTATTACAGTATGTAGTTAAAGAAGGGCGGAGATGTGTAATATATTAGAAATAACAATGTATATAAGTAAAAACAGAAATTTCATACAAATGGTTATTATCAACAATCAACCAACTAACTTCTCTTGGCTAGTCATGCTAGACATATTGCTTATATTGGATCGAAAAAATACAGAAATTAAAAAAATGATTGTTTCTCTTGTGATATATATAATTTGAAGCAAATTTGTTGTAATTGTAATCGTATTGACTGGCGCTATAATATTACCCTTGAGTGAAGTTTTACCGGAAGTTACAGTGTTACAGATCTATGAATGCTCGGTATTTCTTCCGTTTCAATACGTATTAACCCTGACTAACAGAGAGACCAAATATCCCTCATTGAAGTCCGGCATGTCTGTAGATCAGTACCAATATATTGAGATGTTATAATGTAACACAGATTTTTCATCTCTGTCCGGTAGTTAAGCTTAACGCATGGGCAGGGCTCATCTTCGCACTCATGCATAGTATCTCTGTCCAGTAGTTACGCGGCACCAAGGGCAGGGATCATCTTCGCTCTCATGCGGCATATCTCTGTCCGGTAGTTACGCTTAACGCATGGGCAGGGCTCATCTTCGCATTCATGTAGCGCATCTCTGTCCAGTAGTTACGCTTAACGCATGGGCAGGGCTCATCTTCGCACTCATGCGGCGTATTTCTGTCCGGTAGTTACGCTCAACGCAAGGGCAGGGCTCATCTTTGCATTCATGTGGCGCATCTCTGTCCAGTGGCTACGCCTGACGCATGGGCAGGGCTCATCTTCGCTCTCATGTGGCACATCTCTGTCCAGTAGTTACGCTTATCGCATGGGCAGGGCTCATCTTCGCACTCATGCGGCGTATCTCTGTCTGGTAGTTACGCGGCACCTAGGGCAGGGCTCATGTTGGCACTCATGCGGCGTATCTCTGTCCAGTAGTTACGCGGCACCAAGGGCAGGGCTCATCTTCGCACTCATGTGGCGCATCTCTGTCCGGTAGTGTTGAACTCATTGTTAGGGGTATTTACAAAATCCAGAATTCCTGAACAATCTAGAATAATTACACTTCTACACCACAAACAAGATACACTAGAAGGCTTCCAGTATAAAGCCTTGAATATAATTTTTGTCTTTTTGTATAAAGCCCAATAGATACGACGGACTATAAGCTAAAATTTAAATGTGTATCTGATGCAACTCGAGTATATGTATTATCGGTGTATCAGACCTCTGAGCGTTGTTAAGGTAATAAACCTAATGGATACTACCTATTACACACAGAATGCAATCTTTGCATAGCAAACATTCATTCGCTACATTAGCAGATTAAATAACATTATTAGTTGAAATATATTTAACATATTTGACATAATAGTAATATTACTCTGCTATTAGGATTAGAGTTTACCTCATTTTGCGTCTGATTTATTTTATGAAAACTACGAGCTATTAGTATTAATAACATATAACTTATAAATAGGCTAAACCTGTCTTCTAATAGTTCCTATCCGTTTCGTATGTTGACCACCACACGTATTAGTACTTTATTTTCAGCAGTGAGGAATAGGTCGGAAGTAGTCATGCTAAAACAAGTTGTTAAATCTTTCAGTTATTACATTATTTTTTTCCAAGTGCTATCTTCCCTGGGCTTTTTGTTAATAATGCTTTTAATTAAAAGCTCTGGTCGTTTCTCGTTATATGTGTCGGGTACTTGAATATTCCTTGCTTTAGACTATTCACCTCCTTTCTTATCATTTTCCATTCTTCTGCGTACATTAGCATTCGTGATAGTGCCGTGAAAGAGATACTCAGCTCTCTGCGGTACATCGAGAGACCATGCCTCTGATATAGGCTCCATCCCGTAAAAGAGGACCATCAATACATAGTAATGTAGGAGTCGCTACTTGGCATTTATTACTAATCCGCTGACTACCACTGCCCTTGCCTTTTCCATCAACTCCTTATATGCTGAAATTATTTCTGTTATTCCCCACTGACTGTAGCACCAAGATATGTAATTTTTTAATACTTTTCTAGAGTTAGTAAAGTTGTTCTTTGATATGATCACATACTTCGTTTTTCTCACAATGACGTCGAGACCATGCTATCATTTGTTCTCCGTACTTCGTTTTACAACCTTTTACAGACCATAGCTAATAATTATAACAAGTACTAATAAAAACTAAAGACCTCAAAAACTTGAAACTTGATTATATATTTTGCTATTTTCTTTTATTGGCTATAATATAGTTAACATAAGCAATTAGAGAGTACCCTGCACATGTCTACGGGGAGACAGTCTCCTCATTTCAGATCGTGGCTCGTAGCTTCAACCATAGGATATTAGTGGAAAGTAATAATGAGGAAATGATACAGGGGATATCATGAGGGAATATAGTTGTAATGTTGACCTAGGAAAAGGCGATTTGACTATTCGGAAGGTGGATGTCATCATGCAGTCGTGTTGACCAATGGGATCCACTTGCAAAAAATGCACTCATTTTCTAAAAATAATTGTTTGAATAATTTTGTAACACATGTCTGGTGATCGAGGCAGAGTTAGAAAGTATTGCATAACCTACTTACTTCAAAGGTTTCATCCCACTTAATGTTATTTACACTATTTATGGTTTATTGTTACCACCTGATTGTAATGACGTAGTTGAATCATCCTACTAACGTGTTTGTAATTAATAAAGATGCGTATCCAAAATAATAAATTTCCTTAAACCATCTCCTTTACTAAGTAATACCTTTCTGATTCCTGATATCGGAAATTCTGATTCTCATCAAACATCGGGAATATTATTGTTCAGTCCAACACCTATACTTTCCTAACCCCCCCCCCCCATATGTATGAACAGTGGGTAGTACTTCTGTATATTCCCTATATAGAGTGCGTTAACTCAGGACAAAACTTTCCAAGTTTTGGAGAGTTTTGTGTTCTTGTTGCAATAACATTGCGATGACGCGCTTGGTTTTTAACAGAGTTCTTCTCAGTGTCATATTCTACAGCATGCTTTTAATGACTTGGGACAAGCGAGCTTCTCTGTCTGTTGTACTCGAACTGCCGTAGTTCATTTGAATATATTTCGATCGCTAAACTCTCGTAGATATCATCCGTCAAAGATGGTTAAGCTTTCCTCATTAGCCGATCAGTATCAGCTTCAAAGTCTTTCATAGTTTCCTTAGAATTGGAATCAGGTTTTCTACTTAGGTTCGATTCAGCTGCTCAAGATGATGGAGGACAAATCTCACCTCTAGGAGTATGATCTCGGTGTATCCATCCTCTCGACCACTGGAACAGTCTTCAGCACTTCCAGAGCATTACATCGTAATGCTAAACAAAACATGGAGGCTGTTTTTGCAAGTAAATAAACCTCCACAGTGTTGCACAGTGTTTTGTAGCTATTTCAAGGCACTGCCAAATCGAGTGTGGGGCATATCATAGCCGCAATTATCTCTATTGTGGACCCCCTCGAAAGGGAAATTGTAAATATTAGTATTTATACTCAGTCTCCGGGGTGGTCAATCGTTCCTTCAAAGACTCTAATTGTTCCTTTATTCTTAATTTTAAATCCCAGCTATTGTATTGTGAAATTACAATCAATAAAAGCATTACATAGTTACACCAAAATACGTAAAAATTGTCTTACCGGATTTTTACTGTTTATGCTATCAAGGCCAATAGCGAAATGTTGTTACACTAAACTTCCTTTTGTACTCTCTGAATATATTGGCCTTGCGGTGGTAGAACAATGGAAATAACATTCTCCGGAGAATTTTATTATATATAAAAATAAATACATTCAGGTCTTGTGATGGTGAAAAATGTTACAATTTTAATTTATAAATGAATAAAAATGTAAAAATTAGGAGAAACGAATAATATATACTGAATCTGATTATAAAGATAGATGAAAAATGACGCTCAAGGCACTTTGAGCTTAAGATTAACACCGAAGAAACGTTTTACTTGTCAAACGCGGGCGGTATTCCCAGGCAACACGAAAAACTTGTAAGTTCGTAGGAAGTCGGATTTAGAACTTATCCCATAAAACTACGAATAAATCACTACATCTCGCAGTTTTACGGTCTAGCCAAGTGGCAGACAGGTTAGGTCATTTCTACCTTACGTTAATACGCAAACGCTGTTGATTTATGAGATCATTTCTGTTCGCCACAAATCATGTTCAAACGATACACTTTACCACCTTTACATATATCTGAATTGTTTATTGTTATTATTTATACACAAACAGACAAACATGTCGATAAGATGAGTTCAGAAAGCTAACCTATTTCGCTTCCTCTGCAAATATTTCAGAAAGAAATAATTTCTGTTGCATCATTTTCAATAACACGTCAGGTGCTAACGAAAGATGATGTTTAGTTACGTCATGTCGATTATACTCGGAACGCCCGCAATGGTTTATTAATTACAACCCTTTCGTTTAATTTTTGCTTGAAATGTTTTCTTTTCATTAGTTTAATAATAATGAACCTATTTCGTCCTCCTATTCCTTATATAGTTTACAATGAGGGAGAAAGAGAGAGAGAGAGAGAGTGTGTGTGTGTGTGTGTTTGATTGTAGGCGTTTGTATGGGCGCGTGAATGTCTGTTGTATTTGTGGGTCTGTGATGTGGCTGTAGGTGCCGTGGGTACCTTTTAAGGTGGGTGTTGGGGAGGTGAGTGTGGATTAGGTGGGTGTAAGCGAGGAGGATGTGTGAGGAGGATCAAGGTGTCTAGGTGTTTGTAGGTACAGGTGGAAGTGTATGTTGTTGGGGGGAGTCTAAGAATGTGGGTGTCTTTTTTATCTTTCTGTTTATTAAACCAAATATAGTCCCAAACCTCACGTCTAACTACCTCTCTGATTGGTTATCCAGTATAAACTATTTGTTTGCAAACCTATGACTTTAAACCCCATCTTTTTTGACCCTACATCCTCGACCCTGACATTATTTACTGACGTGCTCTATTCCTAACCACTAATGTTGCACGCTTCATACTCCTCACCACAGACCATCTAACATTGTACCGTGTGACACCGTGTTCCCAATAACACGTGAAAATGACGATGAGAAGAGAAGTTAGGGTTTAGAAAGTAAACCGAACGATGTAGCCAACATTTGATGTATTGCTGTGATAACAAAAAGCGTCAATATAGACCTTCCTTGCCCGGGGGGGGGCATAGTCATGAATACAAATCGTGTTTTCGTAGGACGTCGGTAAATAGGATCGGATTGATCGCCAACACTTCCCTCCGGAATCAATCAAATACAATATATATCAACAAGTCCGAGGTTTATGCGGAAAGCACCGCGGCAAACTTATAAGAGTAAAAACAATACAGTAATGTAATGGTAAACTATATTGGTACACATGAACCGTCCGACAAAACTGTGGTGAATTTGTGTCAAAACAATAATCTGATGTAAAACTTTGAAAAATTGCTTTAAAATATTGTAATTAAATTAAAGGATAAAGGGGTTGCAAGAGGCGAAAAAATAAATAACACGTCTTACTAATATCTTCAAATATTAAATGTTTAATATCATAATTTTGAACAAAAATTATTTTTTTTAAATGAGCCTATTTTTCAAACCTTTTTTCAATTTTAATTATTTACTCCTAACAACTTGATAAAATGAAGATGGCTTCTATGATTGTAAGAGTCTTAGACTTGTAGGCTTTCATTGTTAAAATTAAATTTTTATAAGTTAATTTGGAAGAAATTATATTGTAATATAGCTATTTTTTTCTTATAAGCTTCACGGAAAATAAGAACAATTTTGTATTCACTTGTTAAGTAGGATAATGATTTATATATATATATAGTTTTGAGTTGGTTATTTTCAAAATTTTTTACTAAGAATTCATTATATTATTAATTTATATTTTAGTACGTTAACGTGGAATTTCTTGTTTTCATTCAGTAGACATGGATGGGCCTTGGTTAGAGGGGGGCTGAGGAGATCGGATAGGGGGTAAGTAATTCCATAGATTATAAATAAGGATTTTTGTAATGTTATTCACTCTTTTCATGTTATCCCTCTGAGGATGGTTACTTGGTAACTGAGATGTACAACAGAGTAAAATAAAAAGTATTGTGGATAAGAGACTTTTGGGTTTCTTATTAATAATATAACTTATGATTTAAATTTTGTATCGGTTATGATCTAAGTATTCGATAGAAAATATATATATTGATATAAAATGATATGAACCATACAATTTTATTAGTTTACATTATTTTCAAGAGATGGGCTGTTTTTAGTTTTGTATTGGATCTCTTTTAATAAAAGAAAACAAAAAATGTGCACAAAGATATTACACAGATGATGTGGTAATTTTATTAACTAAGATCCATCAATTACCACACACATACTAATAGGGGTGAAAAAGCTAAAACGAATAATAATTTAAAGTCATAAAAAGATTTTCCAATTGAGAAAACTTAGATAAAATATAAATTCTTTAATACTTCATGTAATATACATTGTGTTACTTTATAAATTAATTTTAATTCATTATAATTTTATAAGCATTGTTTGAGAAATTGATCAGACTTTTATACCAGGAGCTATTAGTCTTGGGTAAAATCCCTTTCACAAGGCTTAAAATGAAAGTACTTATTTAATAATTTAAAGAAATTACTTGAGAAAAAACAGAATTTATATTATATCTAAATAAATAAATATATATACCTCTTTATTTAAATTCTGAGGAAAAAAGGAGTCATCTTGAGTAGAAATTACTGCAAGAATAGCTCTTGTAGAATTCCTCTGAAGATGATTTCTTTCCAATCGAAATCTACATCATTATTTAAATAAAATGTTTATGTGGTTAAGAGATTTTATTTAATTGTAGCAAAAATTAGATCATAGCTGCTCTAAGTTTATAAATAAACGTATTGCCAAAATATTTGAGACACTTGAAACAACATTTTTTTCAGATGTTCTTTGATTAGATGTAGGCTATACAAAATAATTTTAAATACGGCCATCTGTAATAGGCCTACTGGCCGTCAGAAATGGTTATTTCACTTCAAGAAAACAGATGTTTATAGGTGTTTAAATAGAATATAGTTAATGTAGTTATTAATAAAAGACCTTTCTTAATGGAAAACCTTTCTTAGTTATTGAAATATTTACGGAATAAATCTACTGTTTAACGATTCAATGCCTAAAATTAGCAGAGAATCCTAATAAGCATAGAATTTTTCATTAACAAAACTTTTAATACAGTTTTTATAATATATTATTATTAATATATCATTTCTTATTATATTTATTTAGAAAGATCTTTTACACTGTAAATTAGTGTATGTGACTATCATAAACTGTGACCCACTTCACTAACATTTCATTGTACACCTTTATTTCTGGAACACGCACCAGCGCCTCAGGACGCTGCACCGTAACACTTTTAAAATCTCTTTATTAAAAAACTCACCAATTTTTACAAAAAGTGTAAATTAAAATAGCTCCACAGCTATAAATTTTGATAGACTTGTTGCTATTGAAGAGAACATGTGAGTTGCATTGGAACAATAGATCACGTGACTAGTGATTAACTCCTCAAGTTCCCTCAAGTAATTCCCTGTTCCATTTCAAAGTGTTTGTAAAAATCAATGGAATTCAAACAGAATTTGACTTTGAAAATCACTTAATCTGTGAAAATATTAGAAACTTTCAATTTTTTATAAATGAATACCAGATATAAATATAACACTAGATTTGTGCTTTGAAGTTAAGCTATAAATCTAAACGGCGATGTAAAATCATAATGAGTTTAACATTTTTTCCATTATCAATTTTGGTAAAAACAAAGGTTCAGTATTACTAATAACCTTTTAGGTTACTTCCGTGTACAATTTATATTTACGTTTCATTTTAAATTTAATTGTTTTGCAAAAAAAATGTTTAACATTTTAAAACTAACTGAGGTTTATTTATTAACGTAGTGGTTAAAATCTAGCAAGTATCTATGTGATAGGGTTATTGATTGTTTGTCTAGTGTTGTGACTTGTTTTTGTCTACAAGTTATATCTATTGTCGTGGTGAAAGTTAAAGCGACTTCATCACTGGTAAAGCAGCACTGCGGCGATCACATCTGGGCGATTTTGTTCACTGGAAATAAATGATTGTAAATTAGAGTAGATTTAAAAGCTGCTTATAAAAATGCGTTTTTGAAACTAGTAGGCTTAGGGCTAGGCAAAACCTGATAGAGACGTTACAAGCAAACTAACCGTCAGAAGAACTAACATGTGGTCTTTTGTAACTCACAAACGGGTCGGGAAGAGTCGGAATAGAGAATTGAAATAAACAGTGTGTAAATAGAAATTGCTTTTAGATAGATATCTCTTTATCTATTCCAAAAATCTACATATGGGTACAAAGATCATTTGTTTAATGTACTCGTGTGTGTTTCATTAAAGAAAACTACCTAGTCCTAAAAAATTGTTGTAGCAATAGATAATTATCTCCTACCGATCTTTAAACGTTAAAAAATAAAAATTAATACGCTCAAGTATTCGTACTTGCTCTGCTACATTTCCGTTTTAATGGTATGAACTTTTGGCCATGTTCCGTATGTATTAGAACAGTATTTTCCGAAGAATAGAACATGAGTAACACAGATTGGCCTTTACAATTAGATCAAAGATTGCCATGGTGTTCGTGATGTTGGAAGATTAGTCACGGATGGGGAAATTGAGATGTTAACAAAGTAGCGGAATCAATCAATGAAACCGAACGATTTATTTAGCTCTCAAAGTTTCATTCGCTTTTTAATTAGAACTAATAATATTATTACGAAATAATGGAACTAAAACTTTAAAAATATTTGAACTAAATGGAACAATTTTTCCTATTATGAATGATATTATCGTTTTAGACAGCTTTGTTTGTTATACAGAGTTTTATAATGGTTTTATAGCATTAAATACATATTTTAGATATGTTAAATAGGATATCCAAAAAACAATGAAAAAATAAAATTGTTAGTTAATAAAAGTTAGTAATTAGTATTTAAAAATGTTACTAGTGGATTATTTTAAATAATTATTTTTTTAGTTTATTTGAAATACAATTTGGCATCACTAATGAGTATGTGATTAGAGAAATATGTTTTAACGTAAACATCATTTGCCATAGAAGCTAAAATAAATTTTAATAAGTCACAAAATGAGTTTTTTTAACTCACCAGACATGGCCTTGGCTTTCGTCTGTCATTAATTTCCGGTTATTTTAAGAGCTATTTTTTCTAACCAACCATTACATTATAATCTAGTACGTAATGTGGCTATATTTCAATATAGTAGATCCATATTATATTATGTTTTCAAAATATTCAGTTTAAATAGGTTTGGTAAGAGAAAAGATAAAAAAAAAGAAATGATCACGTATGCTGAATTATTTTACTAGCTATACCAAAAGCAGTTTGCCATAAATATATACTTTAAGGTTGTTAAACAACGGTACTTGTTTACTCTTACTCATTGTAAATTGAGAATATTATAGTGAGCGTCAGCAGTTAAGTAAGAAATGCTCTTAAACACCACCTGTATTGAGTCTAGTGATATATTGAGCATTAAATTATTAAATCTATCAAAAAAAAACATAAGTAGTTCGATTTATATATATATGTCAAAATACTAAGTGGAAAACGTAATTTTATATGTTTATCTTAAGGAAAAATGTTACAAGTATACTGATCGAACCAGTATTAACAAATTTATAACCATTTTTGTTAGTAAATATTTATAAGTTTTAATAAAGTATTCACACATACCTTTGCAACAGAGTGTGACGAGCAAGGAAAAAGGAAATAAGAAGAAACAAGACGGAAGAAAACTGAAACCTACTACATGTGCTTAACCTAATCTGAAATTTAAATGACTTAAACTTATGAGGTTACATGTATAGTGTTTTATGTATAGATAGACTTTGTCTGTATATAATGTTAGTATTATAAGATTACTTTTTAGGTTTTGGTTACCTTGTTAAGGTATTTGTTAAATATTCATAGTTATCTATAATTTGTATTTACTATTATCTTGTTTATTATTTTTTGGGGTCAGTTGCCTGGTGCAGAGATCCAGTAGATTTTTTTGGTGGTATTTAATTGGACACTTTTATTTTTATTTTTTTTTAATTTGACATATTATATTAACTTGCAGTGCATCCGATAGTTTTTATTGATGTGATATATTATTGATAATATTATGTTGTTAGCTTAAAGAATGTTTATGGGCAGCTTTGAGGTGCAGAACTTCAATACATTTATTGTATGTTTGTTATATGTATGTTGCGAGCATTGAGTAATTGTTTATTAAACTGGACACGATCATTTATTTAATTTTAGAGATGGAATATTTACAAATAAATGGTTTATATAATTTTTTGGTTACAAAATACAATTTCTTTTCAAGTTAAACAAGATGAGCAACTTGACACAAGATTTTAAGTGTCAAGATTTATTAATCTTATTTTTCAACCCTGCGAACTCAGATTAGGACAACACATTTAATCTTTGTCACAGATAAAACCAATTATACCGAACCTGTGTAATATTGCACAACGCTATTACTTATTTGCAGTTGAGAGTTTATCACAAAAGTAAGGACATACTATGTTTCGATTAACAAAACCTTTCAGAGAAAAAGAGTGTTGCTACTTAAAGAGAGACTTTATATTGTTCTGATAATATACATCCCTCTCATTATACGCGGCGCCAAAGGGTGATTCTGCCCCTTCCTCTCACCCCTTGTCTATTTTTTCAGAACGTCTTAAAGCTTTTTGAGTAAATTATTTCTTTTCAAACCGACATGGGAATGTTGTACAAACATTTTTATTTCATCGAAGTCTTTTGTCATATTTAAACGCTGAGGTTGCTTCTTAAAAGATAACCCAAAGAATTTTTTTAAAATTAATTTTACATAATTTAAAACCAAGGGTAAAATGTTTAATATTTTCAATACTGCAGTGTGTGTGTGTGTGTGTGTGTGTATGTGTGTGTGTGTGTGTGTGTGTGTGTGTGTGTGTGTGTGTGTGTGTGTGTGTGTGTGTGTGTGTGTGTGTGTGTGTGTGTGTGTGTGTGTGTGTGTGTGTGTGTGTGTGTGTGTGTGTGTGTGTGTTATTTTTCTGTCTATTCATTTATTTTCAAATTTAAATTTTTAAACTTGACAATTTGTAAAGTATTTCGTCCATATAATCTTGTAAATAGGTTGTAACACTCACATTTTAAATGCTTCTCTGCATATTGTTTATTTTTATTTATTTTTTTGGTGTTCGAAGACATACAAATCAAGCTAATAAATATTGTCTTTCATAATTTCCTGGTAGCGTTATTTTTACGTACTTTCCTAGTAAAATTATTATTATAAATCAAGTAAATGCTCAGAAAGGGTAACTACTCTTATCGACCGTTCTTTGTCCTGTACAAGATTGGCCAGTCATTTCTACACAATACGTCGATCGAACGACATCTCTACGCTCGTGACGTGACGTAGTTTCGTGAGTTTTAAGTAACACTCGGTCCCGGCACGGGAGACTCCAAGATAACTTTCAGGGGAGGGACACAGTAGCAATAAACATAGGGGTTTCGGGGGGAGATTTTTCAAAAAAAAGGTCCGGAAATAAATTTTAAGCTATTCTTGTACTTTAAAATCACGGCAAATTTTTCATGTTTTTAATTAAACCAGCATTTTACTTGCATTTACATAGATATAAAATTATTATTTTGTACATAATACAAAATATTGTTTTACTTTTATTGTGTCATCAAACATCTCGGTCTGACGAAGACGACGCAGAGTCGAAGTACACAGACTGTTCGTATAGCTGAGGCGGTACTGAACTAGTGCAGTTTTCTCTTCCCGTTACGATACGTGACTTAGTTTTACTGTCGTTTTCGCCCGCTGTGTGGCGAAGACATTATTAGCCTGTAACAGTGACTATTTTATTTTAGTTAGGTATGTTTAGTGCGCGAATTGGGTGCACCCAAAACGCTTCGTCATCCATCCAGAAGACCATGGTCAACGGGAGGTTTCAAGGTTCAGCTATATGCGCGTTTATGTTCACCATTTATTGTGTATTGTAAATATATATGGCATCATTTGTGCTTTACCACTACCACAGATTTAGTATAGTTTTGTCTCAGTGGTCCTCCGGAAAATCTAATGGAAATCAAAGATTCCGTTACATATTTTGGTGCGACGTGCCGGAATATATAACAAGTATATTAAGGAGTTACCTGATAGAATTGGCATACTTTGGGAAGTTTGGCTGTAGAATATCAATGCACTGCAGAGTTTCTTCGAATTGGTCCGCAATTCAATTAACCAACAAAATATTTGAAACTTTCTATCCTTTCCGATTTAGGATTCATCACAAAAACTATCATTATAATATTTCGTTTGTTAATATTGCCATTTATCTTATTTTCATATATATATATATATATATATATATATATATATTCCGCTTTTCTTTAGTGCAATATAATTGCATATATATATATATATATATATATATATTCCGTTTTTCTTTTGTGCAATATAATTGCATATATATACATATATATATATATATATATATATATATATATATATATATATATATATATATATATATATATATATGTCCTGCATTTTATATCATCTGCTTTGTCCACCAAGAGAAAGTTCTCATAGACGAATCTGTTGTTAATTTTCCATTGGAGATCAAGCTGCTCATTATTGCATCGTAAATATGTATAAATGATTAAATAAAAACAAATATAAGACAAAACTATATTGCCTTGTAAACGAGTTAATGAGTTTTAAAGATTTCGTTTACTTAGAACAAATTACCTATATATTTGTATATCTTCAAATCTTTCAACTCAGTTTCAAATATTACACAACTATTATCTAATCCTAATTTAAAAAAAAAAAAAACTTAATTTGAATTGTTCTTTATTTAGTAAGGCCAATCTTTGTTTCCGTTAGACGTAAAGATTACCTCAAGTAGCTAAACTAGCCTTTAAAAATGGGCCACGATTCTCTCGCATCATTCATTTTTTCTTTCCCTTCATTATCCTTATTCTTGAGCCGAGTCCCTTCTGCGTTACTACTGGGTAGCAATGAACTTATTACAGCTTAAAGCTTAAGGGAACTAATTTAGTGATTCATCAGCTGGTCTAATCGCGTAACTACTTTGCTTTAAACTAAAGTGCCCGTACTTCTCTCTTGTCCCACTACTCGAGTTGTTTCCAACCCTTCGTAACCATGGCAACGCGCGAGTCAATGCCTGTTACTTTATTCTTCGTAAAACATACCCCTAATCTGTATTGTTCGATTCGGAGGATATGAAACGAGTAATGTACGAAAATTTTGTATGTATAGTATAACATGGTAAATAGAGTTGATAAAACGATTAAGGTTAAAGAACGCATTAACCGTCAACTAACTCCTAAAACATGGCGTGTAAGTTAGGTTTCTTTTAAAATAAAGAGCTTTTAGCAGATAAAATATCTTTGTAAATAATATTACAAAACAGGAAATGATTTTAGTGATTTAGTGATGAAGAACGAGTAATGTAATTCAACAATTTCAATAAATAGTGTTTATCAATTTGAAAGAGCTTAGAAATAAAATTTAAACAGATCTATTAAACAAATATATACTAGACGTTAACAGTACTAGCAGAGTACCCGTCCTTCGTACGGGGTTGACGAATATTTTTATTGAATTAATCTGTATTTGTATTTCGATTGTATTTAGTTTCTCTGAAATTAAATCCCAATAAATATATCAAACTATAGTTTATAAACCTACCGTTAAGGGAGTTTCCAACGCTAGTGAAACGGGCGGAATTTCTAAATAAAAATAGGCGTATTTGAAAACCAGGGACCCTAATAATGTCCATTTAAATTTCACCTTAGTGAGTAAAGTAATTTTGTGTGTAGCACACACAGACAGACACCATTAGACTTTTATATATTAAACTAGATTACGCTGAACTAATTTAATCTTTGATCCTGATAATCTTTATGAGGAATTATTTTACGTATCACCATCTGGAAATTTCGTTTTTCGTATTTCCCTCGACCAATGGTATTATTATCTTCAACAACAAAAATGAAGAATATTGTAAAGATATATATATATATATATATATATATATATATATATATATATATATATATAAATCTATAGATGTGGGCTAAGCGAAAGGACACACACGAGGGTACATGTGCGTAGGGTCACATATCTAGAGTACGCCCACTCCCTTTTATAGTCCATTAGAAGTATCTACGCGTTACACATCCCTAAGTAAGATGAGGGATAAAAGGTGGGATTTAGAATAACTAAAGAAGAGACAAAAAGATTCTCAAGTACTGAAATTAAGTACAAATACTGATGGCACGAGAGGACCTGCTCTCCAACCGAGCCAAAAATGGCAATTAATGTTGAACACAAATGGTGTGTTGAATCTGCATAAACACAGGTGAAATGTAATGTGAACAAATTAAACCAGGGTTAGTGTCAAATATAAAGAATTAAAAAATTTTACCACCCGAAATTTTACCATAAGGCTAAACTAAAAAATTAGTTCAAACTTTTATATATATGTATAGGCCTCTATATATATATATATATATATATATATATATATATATATATATATATATGGGGATATTAAATGAGGTGATATGTTTTCTTGTAATATATTTATATCTTGTATATTAAAATCTTGTATATATATCTTGTTAATAAATTAAAAATATTTCAAAAACAAGAATACTTTTAATACATCCTATATTATTCAAAGCTTTTTGCCGATAAAATAGTACCAGCAACTTCAGGAAAAATAATTATCTTTTCCTGAAGATGCTGGTACTGTTTTATCGGCGAAAATCTTTGAATAATATATGTATTAAAAGTATTCTTGTTTTTGAAATGTTTTTAATTTATTTATTATTTAATATATATATTTATTTATTAAAGTGTCAAATGAGATTCTTTCACTCGTTATTCTGGGATATTACAAAAATAAAAATACAGCCCAAAACGAATTTAGTAGTTAACAATACAGATACGTTTTTTTAAAAGGATAGATTTAATCTGTGCCCTGACGTCAGTTTAGGCTCGGGTTATAATAGAAACACAGATTTTTTTTTACTAGTATTCGTCTAATTTTAATACATTATCTACAAATTTTTTACTACGCATTATTGAAATATATTACAATTTCCTGTTCAAAGACAGATTACCCTCTCAAATCCTAATCCATACGCCTCCTTCTGCTTTGAGCTTGATTATCTTGTTGTTTATGAGCTTCTAATTCTTTCTACCCACAATCTTTCTTCCGCTCGCCATTTTTGTTTGTTTATCCATTTATAAATCGTTTATTTTCGACTCAGCTAAATCTTATGTTTTCTTTGTAACTCTCTTTATACTTCACTCTTCGTTGACTCTGTCTACCACTTCAATTTTTTATACTCATTCGATTAAATCGTCTTTCTTTACTTCTCTGATGCACCATACTGACGTTTTCAAACAGTGAATTTCTAACATTTTATTTTTTTGCTAATCCTTCGTTAAAATGTTTTTTTACTTCATTCAACTTTTTCATTCATATTTTATTCTACAACTTTCTACAGCCCATGTCTTTAACTAGCTATTATATTTAATTATTGTTGCTTTTCCCGACTTTGTGTTTGTCTTTTCTTTTTAATTTCATCTTAGTTAAGTATAATTACATTTATTTTTCGTTTAGAATCTTTTCAAGTTTTTCTAAGTGTCTTCGTTGCTTTAAATTATTTTAATCGTAGTGGAGTGATATTTTGTTGACCTCGTAAATAATTTCTTTGACTATAATTTATTCAAATTTCAATACATACAAACACACAAATCAGTACAAAGGCAAAAATGCAAATAAAGCAGGAAAATAAAAAGATCAACATTTAAAAGTTGAAAAAGAGTTTTTATAGAAGCAATGCAACGTAAAGAACTTAATGCTTCTGAAGGGACGGCTGTAATTTATTTAAAGAGGGTTGCATTCCTTAATCCTTTCTTTCAACGTTACTTCCCAGAGTGTACACGGAGATTTAGAAACCGCTTCTCATTACTTAGCATTTATGTTCACCTCTAAAACTCTCTCTTACCAATAATAAAGAAATTATGATTGCCAATTATATAATAATGTAAGATTGAAACGGTTTTAGTTTATGACCTAATTTTACGATTTTGTTTTTTTAATATCAACACAGAAATAATATTGCAAAAATAATGCCCTAAAGTGTCAAAACAAACAATAATCAAACACGTCATGGCTATTGATAGAAAATAAAAAGTCAATAATGTTACAGTGAAGTAGTGAATCTCCTAATCGCATTTAAGTATTCCTGTAATTAAAGACATTAACTACCCCTAACAGTTTATTTTTGTGGAGTTAACGAGAACAATATTAAATGTGGACTTAAATAATAAACGAACATTTGCAGAATATGAAAAAAGAACGAAAAATCATGACAGTAATAAACAAAGTTCTTTTTTATTTTGTTCTACTGATGATGACTTTTCAACCAACTTCACGATTTTCACATATTATATTTAAAATAGATTTTTAAATATTTATTAAAATATACAACATTGATCCACTAGGCAATCATCAGACACTGATGATGGTTGTCTACAACAAACGAAAACACTTTGTATCAGCATTTTAAAAATTCACTTTAAATATAATTGCTACTATGTAGATAGTTTATATGGTTCTAATTTGAAACTGAGATTGTTTGGGAAATTTCTAAATGCATAAATATTGTAAAACAAATTACATTGTACACAAAGATTCAGTAACAGAAATGGTGAATGGGTGGAAGGCCACGTGCATAGGAATGAATAGATCTTGTACTGAGACACAGCGGAAGGCAGAAGAGAGAGGTCTGCAATGACGAAGGGGAAACGTATTGTATGGAGGTAGCGTAACTTGGGATTGTTGTCTCTTGCCTAATTTACAATAATCAGCGTATATTACGCAGATAATGCCGGGGAAACTCGTGCCTATATGTAAAATCACAAACATTGCAAACTGGGTGAATAAAACAATCTCTAAAATCAGGTGATAACACTCATAAAATATTTTTTTTTAGTAGGAGCCTACGGTAATATAGCATCCGGTGAAAATAGGCGTAAAAAAATAGTTCATTTTACTGTCGACTAAATTTATGAAAACTAAGCGATTGCTTAAGTGAAGCAGTTGTCTAGCTTGACCACTTACTCCGAGCTATGGTAAAACAAGTTATGGAGATTTCCATTTCTGAAGTCAATATTACTGATCGCTGTATGTTTTGCTCGGGAGAAAGTCATCATCAGGTAAGCTTCCTTCCATCACGAGACGCGTCAGATTTCAGGTATAATTAATGATGCACACATGAATGTATATTAATGGATTCAAATGTTATGTATTATTATTTTTATCAGATAATTTTGTATTTTGACATATTTTAGTATAGCATTGAGGAACAAAACTAGAAGCATTATTTTTCATACAAAAGTGTAGTGTGAATAAAAAAGTATTTTTATTCTAGTTTCAAATATACCCTCTGTTATCTTCTACAACGCAAGGTTTCTACTCGTATGTAACAGATTTAAAGTCATGTTTATTCTAATACTTTAATATAAAACTTGCCATACCTAACACAAACAATCCATTGATAACCTTCTTGTGTATTTTGCTTCTTAAAGTCACTTTAGAGCCTGCAACAGTATCGGCAATCCCATCAGGATTCCATTTTCGGTGGTGGAGCTTTTCCATGATTGAAATGTCTTGATGAAATCGCTCATCGTGGCCGTCACTACCACATGAAACATTTCCAGGAGAAATCCAAGAGAAAATGAAAAAAATATATCTTTTGAGACATATTGCATTCCGGAACTTTGCAAGAATCAAGCATTTCTTTTCTAAGTCACAACAACTTTCTACTTTCTCTTTCTTCGAAACGTTTGACGATTATTTAAAAACGAATTCCAGGCGGTTTTTCCTTGACATTTATTCGCTTTACAATTTACTTTCTGCTGATAACTGACTTACTTGTTACTTTAGAAAACTTTTACCGTCAACCCGGCAGAGGTCGTGTCACGGTCTTTTCCACCGGGCCTTCATCGTTTTCTTAATATCTTGAACTGAGATTTTTGTAAGCCTCCACCCTCTCAGTACCTTCAAATAGACTCGTCCATTGGCGAATGCTGTATCTGTATCACCAACGAGTGTCTTAGTGCAGCAGCCTAGAGAAAAGCCAGTGTGGAAACCACCGTGCGCGACCCCTCGCATGTGCTAAAGTGTGACATAATTTTTTACTTCACTTTTGTGTTATTGATCGGTTCATGCGTTGTGTGTTATATTTATTGTGTTACTACGCAACATGAATCGAGCAGAGGAAGAAAGATTTGCTAGAGTGTTAGATAGCGCGGAAAGGGAAGAAAGGCGTGAGGAAGAAAAGATTGAAAATGCTGGTAGTGTTAGAAGGCAAATTTTTCGGGAAAAGAAACATTGAAGAGATGCTGGGCCTACAGCCACAGGGGTGAAATATGGCAGACGATGCACCTGAAGGACGATGTGGTCTATGCAACTAGAGACAAAACGTGAAATCAAAAACTCAGTGCAACAGTTGTCGTTGATTCATCTCCAGGTAACACAGTTTACCTTCTTGTCAAGACTGCGCCACCCAAGGGCATCAATCGGATTAGGAACTGTAAGGAATTGCATTGCTATAACCCTCAGGTGCTTAGACATATTTTATGTAGTTTTTTGTTTAAAATCATAAATTTTTACAGTTCCCTTTCATCACTATAATTGTAATGTTATGACAAATTTACTTAAACATTCAACACATTTTGATTCAATATTGGCTCTTTTACTTTACAGCTATTGTAAACATCCAGTACATTTACTTATTCAGAAATTAGTTTTCTTTCGGAATATATTTTTAAACATAAGTTTTTGTAAAAGTGTCATTATGTTATGACAAATTATCTAAAGTATTGTATTTTTTCAAAAAATAAATTTGTTAAATTTAAAATATCTTTTCAAATTATTTAATACATTAATGTCACCATTAAAACCAATAGAACTTAATGAAATACATTATACTTAATTACGATGTTTTATTTTTAAAATAAAATATTGTTCAGTATTTTTGTTTGTATTGGTAAAATGCCGGTGCGACCCCTCACGTTTTATTTTTCATGCGACCATTCCAACCATTGCTTGCGACCTTTTTATTTAAATTACAATTTCATGTGTAATGGAAGTTGGTGAGTATTTTCTTGGTTGAAAGGTGGAGGGTTTTTAACATTTTTGTTTCCTGGAATAAATTATTCACGCTTTAACCCTTACTATTTATCCCACTTAGAAAATATCAAACTTCAGTGTAACCAAGCACCAAACCAGACGGAAGTGTAATGATAACCCTTCATGGATTTTCCAAACATATTAATTATACGGAATTTTGTTCGTGAAATAATATAATATGGTCATAGGATTCCGTTATTTAAACAGCAAGGGCTAGTGGTATAGATGGAAATTTATGTCTATGTTCAAACATTCTTGAGTATAATTACTTGAATATAGATACATTTGTTGAATTACTATAGCTTACGTTTGGATAGTATTAAAATACAGTTCTGTAATTTATATTAAGAAAGTATTTGTGTTTGTTACACTGCATTGATAAACGTAACTAATAAGTTTAACGACAATATAAAATTATCTCTGTAATACAAACTTTTAAAAGATGGAGAAATTCTGATAAATTACCGAATTCAGTGTACAAAGATACATAAAGATCACTATCAACATTGCATGATACAAAATCAATTTTTATCAGTGTAATTAATTCAATACAATAATAATGTGCTGCATATTTGTATTTAAAACTTTTGAAATTAAACAAATTCAAGAGTGTCAGACATTTAGAAATTTATGTCAATTAAGTTTATTGAATTAAAGTTTTATTCAGTAAAGTTTTATACATCAATAAACCTCTTCTATCACCCCATTTTTTGTTAATACCTCTTCGATTACCAAATTCTTTGTTAATAACTACATTAAATAGATTACTTAGGGCCTATTCACTTTTGTCGGACAGTCCCTCTGACTGATAAATTGTATTTTAATGTTTTCTTTTTTTGTTTTTATTGTTACTCTGAAACTATTTTTCTACAGAACTATACTATTTCAAAAAGTAAGGAATCCATACTTATACAAGCAAGGATATATTTGGTTAGAAAAAATAATTTTCCAAAATACCAAACCGGTTGTTTCATTGGAAAGCAATAGCATCAACAAACGGATAATGTTTCCATAAATAAACCTATTCCAAACGTATTCGTTGTTTCTAGATGGTAAAAATATATACAATAAATAGATTTAGGGTATTTTGAACATTGCTCTTTTATAAAAAATTACATTCACTTTATATAGTTTCAAGTGTTTTTGCGTTAATATTATATGTGTATTTTTTCACATTTCAACCCTTATTTGTAGTTTGCAACATGATAAATCACTTTTTTCTTTAAAATGTACTTTTATGTGACATATGTAAAACTGAGAGATAACGAAGCGTTTTTTAAATGTTTCAAGAGTAAGGGCTACTCAGATTTAAATTTTGATCAAAAATTCTTTCTTCAAACAATATAATCTATATGATAAACGGGTCTCAACAAACAGAAAACATTGTTGCAACTTGAAGGGGAACTTTCTATTTATCTCTCTCATTATTTCCGGCGCCAATGGGTTGTAATCTGTCACAACTTTTTAACGCCTCCCACTACGATTCATCCGTCATAAAATACGTCGGAAATTACGGTCGTTGTGCAAAGGAATTCCTAACGGCGAGGTATTTTCTCCTTCGTTCTTAGCTCAGCGTTGACATCGCGAACCAAGAAACGAGTCCAATATGACTCATTGAAGGATACTTAGCGTTAGGTGTTATACAACATATTGACTTCATTCAAGCTGCAGTTTAATGGTGTTTAATGTAACACGTTAACAATTCCCAACCTCCTTAATGTAAACAGGATTCCTTATAAAGCAGTAGATACGTTTTGTTGAAGCTCTGACCTGGTAAGTTAGAAACAACTGAACTAACTACTGCCACAACCTAAGTCCAAAATAATTTTAAAGTTTTGTTAAACCTACTTGTTAAGAAAAAAACACTCCATATTATTCTGACAAATTGTTGAAACTTATTAACTTGAACATTTTTCTATGTTTTTGAATATAGTATTATATACAAATATAGATATATTTCTTTACTTATACATTTATTTTAGTTTTATATAGTACAAATATGCACTATTAAAAGTTATTATTTATTTAACAAGTTCTAGTTAACTTCGGCTAACTTCTAATAATAGCCCTACACTGCACGCCTAAATTGACTAAATACGGCGCTAGTTAGGCAATTTAACATCAGAGATAACTGGAATCTTTATTGAATATAAGTTAAATAGATGAACCTCTGGAATTTGTCTCTAATTCGTCACCTTCTGCAATTCATCACAATAATAAGATACATTGTCTGCAAATCTACGCCGCCACGTACCATCAGATAAGGCAGATAATTACTGTGAAAATCTCTTAACGCATTCATCTCATAAGCGTGATAAAATGTAGTAAAATGTTTCAATAATCGACTGACCACAGCATAGTATACAGTGTTGAGTTGCATTACAAATTACACTGTAGTTTATACAAATTGTATTCTACAGTTCAGCTTTTGTTTACTTTCTTTGATTTGATATTTTCCAACACTGTTTATATAAAGGGAAATGTCTAAACGCGGCAATTATAAAACTTTAACTTCGGTTCATAAGTATGACGTTCTACAACGGTTACGAAAAGGCGAAAGTGCGGTTAAACTATTCTTAATTCGAAATTCCTAGAATAACCGTGGAGGACATCAAGAAAAATGGCAATAAAATTATTAAGTTCATTTCAAAAATCGAGATTTCCGATGAGGATGTAAACGATAAAAAATGACAACACACATTTACGTTCAATTTGATGATGCGATGTTTATGTGGTTGTAATTACGAACTATACTGGACACTACTAGTGTTTCTATAGTGTTGTGATAAATCATCTGACTACAATATTAATTCCATTATATCACTATTTACGTATTTATGTTCCAAGGTTACCCACAATTTCACGACTCCCGTAATTCGTCTTTTTCTCGAACTCATGACACCCTCGGCCAGAACGTGACGAATTAGAGAGGTTCTACTGCCTCAAGGACTAAGAGAAAAGTTGTGGCTTTATACACGATTATAGTGGAGACTCAGTTCTATTTGGTTTGGAATATATGAAAGGAAAAGACAGTGATCGGTGGTTTATTATCGAGTTCATAGAAAGTAGATCTTCTTGTTACATCACAGTACGCCATATGAAACAAAAAGATTGGAGAAAAAAGAATTAAGATAACTACTCACTTGAGGAGAATCAATAGACTGAACTGCACATACTCTCTAGCAGAGTAAAAGAGAAAGTTCTCCCCGCTACTCGCTAAACACTGTCTTGAATGAAACAACACTGAATTACAATCAATCTCTGTCTAAAGAATTTACACTGACATAATAAGAATGTACTGAGCATTGATGAAATCAAATTCATGGATTGAAAAGGAACCAAATCAATTAAAATCGTAATATATAGTCAATTAAAGAAAATGACAGTTTTAAAAATTATAAAAAAACATGTTTGATTATAAAATATCTATACTGAGATATAAAGCATATATAACATAACAAATAATAAAAAAAAACCCCAAACTTTATGAAATCAATTTAATTTCAATTTAATTTGTCTTATGAAGTAATTACGATGAATATAAACAAGCGGAATCGATTACATTCAAGAATAGCATATTTGTTACTAAGGGAAACCATGTCTCTAGCATTTGGCCGCCACTTAGCAATGTTTTTATTATTTTAATATATTCTCTGACATCCCGAATCCTATATTTGAACCGCAAAGTGCTAATTTCGTACACTGTGGCATTCAGTACATTTGCATCTTTTACAAAGGTAATAACTCTTTTATATCCTTGGTATTAAACATCTTTTTCCTTTACAATTTTTAGGCGTTATGTATCTTATAATTTTTAAGAAGAAAGTAATGAGAGAATTGTACAATGCAAAATTTTAGATACTTTTTTAAGAAATGGTGACTTTTTAAACAATTAATATTTAACGTTAAATAAAATTGTTTAAAATCTTGCTTTTTTGAAATTTAATTTGTTTCTTCTAGAATTTTGATTAATCATGTTTCTTTTAAACCTTAAACAATAATTTAAGTTATACTTAAAGAGTCTATAAATTGGACATATGCAAGTGATCTAGGCTTTCTATGTGTCCTAAGAATGGCGGCGCCCTTTACAAATACAATTATTGTACCTCATGAAGACTATTAACTAAGGAGAATGAGGGATTCATATGATTATATTGTTTATATCATATGTCACTTTCCTTCCTCGTCTTGTGGATATCTCTCAGTCTGTAATAAATTTACATCGGAGTTTTTTGCAATATCAAAGCTGTAGCAACCATTCGACCTATTGCATTACGTTGTGCCTTCGGATTCTAAAAATGCTCACCAGACAGGTAAACGTACTCTACGAGTAAATGTAGTTTTGTGTTTAGATATTTTATACAAGGCATTTTTGTATAAAATTTATATAAATTTACTTTGTTTGTTTTGTAGATACTAAGACAATATTCAGAAAATATATATTAAACATAATGTGTGATGGAAAATTACGAGGGTGTACAAGATTTATATAATACTTTCCCTTAATTAGTCTAATCTTCTAAATTAAATGTAATATTATTGAGAAAAAAGTATTATATAGAAAAACTATGATTAAAGGTTCGAAATAACAAAATTTCTCACCTTTGAGTTGTAAGAAAATTAACTTGAAGCAAATACTGTGCAAACGAAATTTAATTTAATTTAAGCCAAAACAGTAATAAATTTAAATGCATGCACATTTCCAAGCAGGGCTAAAGTTTTTATCCAAACAATGAAATATATCTGACTTAATGCTTTAGACCGAAGGGGTGTAATTTATTTAGAGTGGTTGCATCCCTTAATCCCTTACTGTAGAGTTACAGCCGAAGAGTGAATAATTTTACGGAGTCTCTTTTTCTTTCTAATGAAAGGGGTTGTCTTCAAAAATTTGTTGAATTTCTATGTTCTCATTAATCTTGTTTGAATTACTTTAATGTTAGTTTTTGTGTAATTATATTTTAATTTTTCAGAGTTGTCCAAATAGAGCATAATTTTAATGTAGAAAATGTTATTTCAAATAAGGTTTTAAAATTTCCTTTTA